>CAVLYW010000095.1:0-244114 GCA_963675345.1 Trididemnum clinides
TGAACTGGTATGCCGGCCACAGATAAATCGTAATAGCCGACCGGGTACATTCCCATGAGGTAGAACAACCTCCTAATCATTGATAACTCAAAAGCGGTGCCTAAGCGAATAGCCCCATGCCTTTCATCGCTGATCCTTTCAAAGTTCCCTTCTTTTATCAGCTTTGCTTTCAGCAGGGGGGTTATGTCCAAAGTTTCCAAGTTCACTCTTTCAACCAGCTCAATCAACTTACCATAGGCCGGGATTTCCTGCCGATACATTTTTGATAAAGAACTAGAAAAGAGTTCTCTAATTTTAGATTTTTCTACAAAATTACTTCTCATCTATACTTGAATTAATACTTGTTTCATGAGTAATTTTTTTTTTCTAAAAATGAGAATCTGGCAAATGTTTGAAGCAAGCAGCAACGGAAAGGCTATGGTGATTCCAGCTTGGGTAGTTAGTAGGGCTTGTGAAATGCCTTCAGCGATAAAAATAGGGTTGCCATTGCCATACAAGGAAATAAGTTCAAAGGTTTTAATCATCCCATTCACAGTACCTAGTAGGCCAAGTAGGGGAGCAGTGGCCGTGATTATTTTAACGGTTTTGAGGTTCTTACTATAGTTTGAGAAAAAGAAATTTATGCGTTTTTGTTTTAACTCATTTATTTCTTGCTCAGTTTTTATGGTTCTAGTTGCTTTTTTTTCTTCTAATAAATTGTCCAAAATTTTTTCTTTTATCTGCGGTAGATTAGACTTATTAAGATAAAGATAAATAATATCAAAAATGATGATCCAGCCGATTATTCCTAAAAGAAAGAGCGGGAAAAAAATAAAGCCTGTCTCAAAGATATTTTTATAAAAAAAGTAAAGCATTATACTGCTAACTATTTTTTAACTCTTGTTTTAGTTTATGAGATGTCGCCTGATATATCACCAGCAAAATTTGCCTGATTAGGTTTTTCTTCCGGAGAAAGTTGCCTAGAAGGTTGCTCATTTGGGGAAGTAGGGGAAGTAACTGGTGCTGCTAGTGGTTGGGAAGTTAACGGTCTATAATTTTCCATTAGCTTAACTGATTTTTGTTCTAAAAAATTAATGATATTAACCTTTTTTCTAGATAGAAAATGATGAAAAAGTAAGATGGGTATGGCCAGAGCCAGCCCAGTTTGCGTGGTGATTAGGGCTATGGATATGCCGTCAGCTAAGATCTTGGGGTTACTCGTGCCATACACGGTGATGACCTCGAAAAGAGCGATCATTCCTGAGACCGTACCCAACAAACCTAAGAGCGGAGCAATACTACCCATCACCCCCAGGGTGGTCAGCTTGCTGTTTAAAGATATTTCTAAGTCATAGATCTTTTCCTCGATCTCCTTTTCTAATTCACTTTTTTCAGTATTATTTTTTTGGTTATGTTTGACAATTTGAAAAATATTTTTAACCAAGCTCTCAAGTGGTGATGCTTGCTTTGAGCTAAGGTTCAAATTTTCTAATTTAAAGTCTTGATCAAATTTATCAAAAGAAGCGAGCAAATTTTTTTCTTTCTTAAAGTTGTATCTCCTATAAAAAACCAACCTTTCGATAATAATGAAAATTGAAACTAGGCCCAGTAAAATTAGAGGGTACATGATTATGCCGCCGGAGCGAACGAAATTAGCTACCGCTTGAAAAATGTTACTATTCCTATTATCAAGGAAAGACCTCAACTTATCCCCAGCTTGAACCGGGTCAACGGGAACATTCACCACAGCATTTTTACCAGATTGGCCTAGGCTTTGTAGGCTTTGAGAAACTGAACTAACAATTAATTTTTCTTTATCACTAGGTATTTCGGTAGCCCATTCATAGTTAACCCCACCCACGCTGGAGTTCCTCAGTAGAAAACCCACTAGGTCATTTTCACTGTTGGAAAAAAGACTGCCTATGAAACCTATGCGTAGGACTTGAACAGAAATGCTCTGATTGTTTTTGGGATTGATAAAAGGTTGCTGGTAGACTTCAATTTTTTCACTCTCTTTGATGAGGTTATTTTTATACTCTAAAAGGCCAGCTAGTTTTTCTAAGTAATCTTTTCCGGGTTGGTCAATACTATTTAATAAAGGGGTGTTCCTTTCAATGTATATGGGGAAATACCTCTTTAAGTTATCCTTTTCTAAAACTATCTCTTCTTCTACGAGCCTGAAAAAGTTATTCCTTTGGTTTTGAACGTCTTCTAAATTTTCTTTGATCCTAGTTTGGTTCTCTTGAATTAAATAGAATTCTTCCAACAGACTATTTCGCCTATCGTTTAAATTTTTTATGTTTTCATCCAAAAGGGTAAGCCGGTTTTTGATCTGTTGTCTGGCCTTTAAGTTCTTTTCCTTTAGTTTCTAGAACTGTAGCTCCAATTGGTTTTTTAAGTTAAGTAGTTGGTTTTGTTCTTGGGAATTTTGAGAATGAAGAGAAGAGAAAAAACCCAAACAAGCTAAGAAGAAAAAAGCGAGGAGAATAGAAGAGACTTGAGAATTAGGCTTTGAATTAGGCTTTGAATTAGGCTTTGAAGGGGGCTTTTTAAATAAATTTTTTGATTGCAGTTTTAAGTTAAGCATATTTTTTAATCAATTTTTAGAGGTATGGGTGAAATCTCTGGGGCCTTTCTGCCCTGCACCATATCAGAAATATTTTTGATGGTATTAATTTCTCTTACCGATAAATCAGACACGGGCGAAACCTTATAACCACTCCCATCTTTTTCCCAGACCAGCACATTCTCCCCATCAATTAGGGCAAAAAATATCCTACCGATTCTAAGTAGTTCAAACTCTTTATCAACTCCATTGATATTTTCAATAACTTTAATGGACTGGCTGTCAAAACCCAGAGCCAGCTCACTCGATAAGAAGTTGTTAATCCGGCTAAACGCTTCGTTCACCGTGAAATTTTCGCTCTCCAAATCGCTTAGCAAAATTGATATTGTGGATAGTCGTTTATCTTTTTCAAAGGGAATTCCGTTTTGGATTTGTTCTCGAATTCTTTCAGCAAAGCTAAGGAAATAGTTTTTTATTTCCGTATTAAAAGCCTCTATTTCTTTGATCTGGGTTTCTAGCTTAACCACCTCGTCGTTGATAGATTTTATTTGCTTGATGCGGTCTTGGATTTCTTCACCAATAGCCTTTTTTTCTATCTCCCTTTCAGAGATAGCTTGATTTTGTATTTTTTTAAACTCCTCAAAAAATACTTGCTCTTGTTCGATTTGTTTTTCTAAGCTAGCGATTTCTTGGTTTAGGTCAGCTTCCGAGGCTTCGTTCTGACCCATTAGAAAGCTCAGGCTTAACAGGGAACAAAAAAACAAACTGGCAAGAAGGATAAGGTAATTCAAGATTGGGTAATGCTTCTTAGTTTTCTTCATATTTAGCTAGATTATAAACTTCGTCCTTTAAATTGTGCTCTTCGTAAAAAGAAATTATATCATCAAGTAGCATGGTATTTTCTTGATTATAAGCCAGAATAAACAGGTTTTTAAGGAAAGGATAGACCAGCTCAGGATTTTTCTGATACACTTCGCTATAAAAATCAAAGCTATCTTTTAACTTATTTTGCTTTTGCAACAGATCTTCAATCTTTATTAAATCATTGACTTTGCCATAATCTATTATGAGAGACTTTAGGTTATTGATGGCCAGTTGAGATATGTTAGCACTCAAAAGGCAATTGACTATTTTAGAGCGGATAGAATACTCTTGCTCCTGGTTGAGATTGTATTTTTCATTACTTAGTAAATCATTATAGACGTTGATGGCTCTGAAATACTCTTCTTCTTCAAAAAAAATATCTCCTTTAGTTTCTTCTATCTTTAGAGAAATTATCTTGTTTTCTTTAGCTAAGTCCAGGTAATACAAAGCATTCTCTTTATCCAGCAGATCTAGGTAGAATTCTGTCAATATGATATAAGTGTCTTCTCTGCCGGGCTCTAGAAGCCTAGCTTTTTCATAAAAGTTAAAGGCTTTATCATTGATCTCCATCCGTTTGAAAGTATCACCAAGCAAAATTAGATTATCCCAGTCTCCTGGTACTAATTTGTAAAAGTCTAAAAAAACCTCGAGGGCTCTGACGTACTCTTCGTTAATGAAAAATACCTTGCCCAAATTGAGGTAGGCGTTTTTAAATTTAGGAGCTTGGTCAATCACCCTTTGATAAAGAGGGATCGCTCTGCTGATCTCTCCTTTTTGGTAGTAGAGGTTGGCTAAATTATAGCTTACGATGGTTTGGTTGGCCCCACTTTCAAGGGCCTGGAGATAGCTTTTTTCTGCCTGGTCAAATTTCCTTTCCTTATGAAAGACAAAGGCTTGCTCTAAAAAATCATTAGCTGAGAGATTTAAAAGTATTATGCTTACTGAAAGAAGTATGAGAAGCACAATTTTCCCGTTCATTTTAAAATATTCAAAAAACAAAAGGGATGATCACCTGTATTTTAACTGGGATATTTTTTAAAGTCGCCGGCCTGAACTTCCAATTCCAAATGACGCTTACCACACTATTTTTTAGGCCATAGCCTTGGGGTTCTTCGCTTAG
The DNA here is from genome assembly GCA_963675345.1 of Trididemnum clinides. Taxonomy (NCBI): domain Eukaryota; kingdom Metazoa; phylum Chordata; class Ascidiacea; order Aplousobranchia; family Didemnidae; genus Trididemnum; species Trididemnum clinides. Next base: position 4,530 of record CAVLYW010000095.1, read on the forward strand.
AGGCTGTACTCGTAGCACATTGCCGGCTTCATCGATTACAACCTGTACTTCCACTTTACCGCTCTTACCACTGCTGGCAAACAAGGAAGGAATTTCTGGATTGTTGCCTGACCTTTTTTGCGGTAGAACGTCGACATCGCCTTCTTGATAGATTAGGTTTTCCCCAGCATCGCCTCCAATCCCTACGCCAACCCCAGTATCCAAAGCTAAGTCAAGTTTAAACCTATCGTTGTTAGATTGGTTTTCTCTTTGTCGTTGTTGTTTCTGTAGCTTAATCTCTCTTTTTTTCACCTCTGGCGGGGGAGTGAAAGTTCTTACAACGGTTTGCTTTTTTGAGCCGGTTAGGAGCTCTGCTAATTTCTTATCCTGCAGGTATTTAATATAAGGTAAAAAAAAGAAGATAACCGTATTGACCAGGACTGCTAGTACTATGATTTTTATCTTGTAGCCCATTCGTAATAGCTCATGTAATAGCTCATATATCTATCTAACATTTATCTAACCAAAGTAAAGTTGAGTAAAGTTGAGCAAAGTTGATTTTTTAGATGGATGATTCCTTAGATGAGTGGTTAAAATAATTTTTACTTTCTCTAATTTAGAGCGGCTATGGAGGTTTCCTCAATGCCGGCCAAGTTCGCTTTATCAATCACTTCAACTAATTTTTGGGTTTCGGCTTGACTATCCGCTAAGATCACGACCTTAACCTCTGGGCTCCTGGCCTTTTCTCTTTTGAGTAGGGTTTCTAGCTCACTGCCACTCACCTGCCTTTCAAAAAGATGAATGGTACCTTCACGAGTTATGGCAACTTTAATGATTTTTTCCTTGATAGAACTAGCCGAGCGAGCCGTGGGCTTTTTGATGTCAACCCCGGTTTCTCTGGTGAAGGTGGTGGTAACGATAAAAAAAATTAGTAGAATGAATACCATATCCAAGAGCGGGGATAGGTTTATGTCTAAATTATCTTCTTCGTTTTTTTTACGTCTCATTTTTTTCGTCTTTTTTTTCTTCTTATTTGGGAAATAATTATATTATAATTTCATAGCCGTAATAGCAAAAAATACCCCTTTATTTTTTAAATTAAAATTATCCTACCTTACACCAAATGAAAGAAGAAATTCAAAATCTTTACTCGGAGCTAAAGAACAAATTTGATGATATTGCAAAAAAGGGAGCCTTGAATAAAATCAGCCTTGAAGAACTCAAGGTTGAGTATTTAGGTAAGAAAGGCAAGGTAACCAGTTACTTAAAAAAGATTGGTAGCTTAGCTGCTGAGCAGAGGAAAGAAGTTGGTCAGGTAATTAACCAAGTAAAAAGGGAAAGCGAAGTTTTTATAAAAGAGAAGTTAGAAAAATTTAGTAACTCAGACCTCTTAGATAAGAAGATTGACATCCACCTAAGCGGCAAAAAAAACCAACTCGGCCGTACTCATCCTTTAACCATTACTAAGAATAAGGTATTAGAGTTTTTTAATCAAATGGGCTTCATTACGGTTGAGGGGCCGGAGATAGAGACAGACTATTATAACTTTGAAGCCTTAAACATTCCTAAAGGCCATCCAGCTCGGGACAATCACGACTCTTTTTACCTAAAGGGAAATAATTTACTTAGAACCCAAACTTCACCAGTGCAGATTAGGGTGATGGAAGAGGTAAAGCCCCCGTTAGCCATTGTTTCTCCGGGGCGGGTGTTTCGAAGAGACACGCTTGATGCTACCCATTCCTTTTGTTTTAATCAGATAGAAGGATTGCTCGTGGATGAGAAAGTAACTTTTTCTGATCTGAAGGGAGTGTTAACCCTTTTTTGTAAGACCTTTTTTGGGGATGCCTTAGAGGTGCGTTTTCGCCCTGATTACTTTCCTTTTACTGAGCCATCTTGTGAAATAGCTATAAAGTATCCCGATAAAAAAGATGGTTGGTTAGAGATACTCGGGGCTGGAATGGTTAATCCCTTAGTTTTAGAGAACTGTAAAATTGACCCTAAGAAATACTCTGGGTTTGCCTTTGGTTTGGGGGTTGAACGAATAGCTATGCTCACCTATGGCATTAAAGACATTCGGCTTTTCTATGAAAATGATTTTAGTTTCTTAGAGCAGTTTTAGTAGTTTTAATTATTCTAAAAAATATTTATTTATGATAGTAACCATCAACGAACTCCAGGATTATTTCAAAGTAAAACTTGTTCCGGAAAAGGTGAAAGAGCAGCTCACCCTAAAGGGGTTGGAAGTCGTGGATATGCAGCTTTTCAATCCTCTAAAGCCGGGCTTGAAAATAGGCGAAGTGGTAAAGAAGGAAAAGCACCCGGCTGCTGATAGATTGTTTTTAACGGAGGTGAAATACCTGAGTGGTGAAAATAATGACCAAGAGGAAATATCACCCATTGTCTGTGGTGCCAAAAACTTCGAAGTGGGAGCCAAGGTCGTGGTCGCCACGCCAGGTACGGTTTTAGAAGGTGGCCTAAAGATAAAGAAGTCAAAGATTCGCGGCGTGTCATCCCAAGGAATGATCTGCAGTAAGGCAGAATTGGGGCTTGAGGAGAAGAGCGAGGGGATCTGGGTGTTGCCCGAGGCAACTGGCTTAAAGGATGATTTAAAAAAAATATTAGGTGAGCCGGACTATATTTTAGACGTTGACCTTACCTCTAACCGCAGTGATTGTCAGAGCGTTTATGGCATGGCCCGTGAACTTGCTTCGATCTTAAATGAAGAGTTTATCCCTTCGGTTGCTCCTTTAAAAAGTTATTTAAAAAATTACTCAGAGGGCCATTCAACGAATAGTGGAGTAAAACCAGAAGTTAACAACAGTAAGCCCAATGTTGAAGTGATCAATGACTCCAAGTGTCAGCTTTATCTGGCGGTGAACATTGAAGGGGTTAGGGTAAAGGAGTCGCCTCGGTGGTTAAAAGAGAAGTTGCTGCGGCATGGGTTTAGGAGCATTAACAACATTGTCGATATAACCAACCTGATGTTGATTGAGTATGGTCAACCCATGCATGCCTTTGACCAGGCGAAGGTTAAGGATAGGATCATTGTCCGTAACGCCCATGACAAGGAAAAGTTCACTAGTTTAGAAAATAAAGACTACGAGCTCAGTCAAGATGATTTGGTCATAGCGGATGCAGGAGGAGTGATTGGTATAGCTGGGGTCATTGGTGGATTAAATTCGGAAGTTGAAGATGACAGCAAAGCCATAACCTTAGAAGCTGCTTACTTTTCCCCAGAAACAGTGCGTAAGACGAGTATAGCCCATGCCATCAATAGTGATGCCTCGGCTATATTTTCAAAAAAAGTTGATCACACCTTTACCCCAGTGTTGCTGGAAAGAGCGGTTCTATACATCAAAGAGTTAGCCGGTGGTAAGGCAGGCCCCATCACTGAGGTAAATAATCTTTCGCCAGAAAGAGATGAGAAACTGCCTGAGAAAGTCATTTCATTCAACAGTAAAGAAATAGAAAAAACTTTAGCTTTAAAGCTCAGTCAAGAAGAAATTACCTCTTATTTTTCCAGGTTGTTTTTTGAAGTGGAAGTAAAAGATGAATTCCAATACCAAGTAAAAATACCTAACTTTAGGAAAGACATTAACCATACTTGGGATTTAGTGGAGGAGATAGCCAGGCTCTACGGCTATGATAATTTTCCCAACACCTTGCCGGCCATAGCTAATAACCGCTATGATATTTATACTTCAAAAAAAGATGAGATAACTGGGCTAATCAAAGGCTTGGGCTACCACGAGATAGTTACCTATCCCTTCATTGAAAATAGCTTTAAAGAAAAGTTTGATGGAGATGGCGAGGCAGATGAAAAGGCTTATGCTGCTCCAGAAAACCCCTTGCTTAAAAATATTTCTACCTTGCGAAAAGACTTGCTCTATGGTATGCTAAAGACGATTAATATCAATCAAGAAAAGAAGCAGGTTGATTTTAATAAGGCCTTTGAAGTAGGTAGGGTTTTTTGCTCAAATGGTGGTGAGGGTGATGAGTATTACGAAGAAGAAATGATTTCTTTGGCTGGCTGGGATAAGCGGGAGGTTTTCTCTTGGCATAACAACGAAAACTTTGACTTCTATAACTTAAAAGGGGATTTAGAGGAAATTTTTAATCACCTGCACTTGCCTAACTTTTCTTTGCGAGAGGTTGATTCCAACTTTTTTTCTAATAGGCTTAGTGCAGAAATACTGGTGGACGAGAGACAAGATGGCTTGGTAGAGAAAAAGAAAATCGGTTATTTAGGTTTAGTCAAACGAGAGGTCGCAGATTATTTTCATCTAAAGAACAAAGATGTATATTTTCTAAGCATTTCCCTTAGCAAAATAAATGCTCTAAAGCTAAAAAAGGTCAGGTACAAAGATAGCATAAAATTTCCCTCCATCACTAGAGATGTCAACATCATTTTACCCCAAGATAAAGTGGTTGGGGATTTGCTCAAGGACATAAGAGAGCATTCCAGGTTGCTTAAAAAAGTTGACCTCATGGATTTGTATACTGGGGATGAGATAGGAGAAAAGAAAAAATCTATAGTGATTAGGCTAGAATTTTCCTCTAATAAAAGGACCTTAGTTAAAGAAGAGGCTGACAGGGAGGTGGAAAAGATCATCAAAGCAATTAGGAAAAAGTATGAGTTTGATTTAAGATAAAATGGAATTGACGAACGAAGAGCTATTAATCGAGTTAGAAAAAAATTTAGAAGTTATCATTGAAGAGAATAGGAAACTTAAGGCTGAAATTAAGGCTGAAATAGATAGAGATAAAAACCATAGCGGTGAGCTGGAAAGGAATAATGAAAAGATCCTATCCTTAGAAAAAAAGGTTTTAGATTTAGAAAAAGCTAACCATGAGTTGGTCAAAAGAGAGAAGGAATACCAAGAAAAATTCCTTCACCTAAACTCTTTGACTAAGAAGATAGTAAATATCCCAATATCAAACCCTGCTTCCCATGATAATGAGCCTCAAAATACTGAGAAGCATACCAATAAGCATAGTGAGAAAGATAACGAGGGTTCATGGTCGGGTTCAAATCTGGGTTCGGAAATAGAGCGGGAGCAGGAGCAGGAAACGGGACTTGAACCTGAGCCTACTCCTTCAGGGCGATCTACAGAACGCTCTTCTACAAAACGCTCTACTACGGGCTTTAGTGAGAATATTGATTTGAGTGGTCGTGAACCCATCAATGATAGCAGAGATAATGGTTCAGGTCATGCTTCAGTGAATCCTACCAGCGATAGGTTTAACAGTTTCAATAATAGTTCCAATGACCAAGCAGGGCAGTTCTCGGCTGATCCTACTGAGGCTGCTGAGCCTATTGAACCCAATAATGCAACTGGGGCTTCTGGGTTTAATGAGCATTTAGCTGGAGCAAATTTATCAGAACCCAAATCAGGAGTAAAACCTGAAGCGAACCTTGAAGTTGACCATGGAGTCAGTCATGAAGTTAGCCACAAACTTAGCCATGAAGCTAAGGAAAGTAAATGGGAAAAAGACGAGTTCAAAAGTTTTTTTCATAATGAGTCCGTTCCTGATGGAGTTACTAAAAAAGTTACTAAGGAAGCTGTTAACGAGCCCAATAACAAGGCTGAGCAGGTTAGGCAGGTTGGAGCAAATGACCAGGAAGTCAATACCGCTGAAGCCCAGGTTCCTGGTATCAGCGCTGGCATTAACGCTAATCATTCTGTTCCTCATGCAGGTATGGCAGGTATGCCCTACGAAAGCGATGACAACCCATTTAACGAAGCTGAAGCTAATTTGAAGGACGATGATTTTTATAAGAACGCTTAGGAGTTACTTGGGAACTACTTAGGAACTAAAGTAGGTTTTTCCATCTAATGATAAAATCCTTTGTAAATACATTATTTGAATCAGTTGCTTAAATGACCAATAATGATCAGGAAAAATCATCTCGGACTGTTAAGGTAGTGCGAATAAAAATTGGTATCAAAAAATATGCTATAAAGGTGAGTTCGGAGGAGGATGAGAATTATTATCAAAAATTGGCTGGTTTTATCGAAAGCAATATGGAGCGAATAAGCAGCAAAAGTGGTATCACCGATTTTAATAATTTGTTGCTTTTGACCTGTTTGACTTTAGCTGATGACATCTTTAATAGCCCCAATTCTAATCTCAATTTTATTAATAATTATTCTTTAAAAGATGAGAAAATTAAAAGTAAATTAGTGCATCTTTTGAAAAGGATAGAGGAGCAAAACATCTCAAATAACTAAGTATGCCTTTCACTTTTTTAGAGTATAAAACAGCTTTCAAAAACTATGATTTAGTGCCGGTTGGGTTAGAAAAAAATGCTGACTTGGAAACTGCAATTTCAGTTTTTCTTAAATTAGGGGCTAACTTCCTCTTGGAGTCAGTCGAGAAAGAAAATAGCTTGGGTCGGTTCACTTATCTGAGTTGGGGGCGAAAGCGGGAAATACGAGTGCTGGCCCAGGAAATCATTTATCAGGATTTTTTCGATCAAGATAAAAAGCAGGTAAAGCAATTAAAAAAAATAAAAGTCGATAACCCCATCCAGTTTTTAAAGCAAGAAATTAAGGCTAAGAAGGTCTTGAAAATGGAAAACCTACCTCCTTTTTTAGGAGGATATTTAGGTTACTTAGGCTTTGAAATGATTCACTTCTTTGAGGAAAAAGTTCCGGTCCATGCCAGGAAAGCAGATGACATTCCCGATGCTATCTTGATCCAGCCAGAGATCATCATCGCTTATGATAATGTAAAAAAGAAGCTCAGCTTTATCTATTTAGCCAACCCCAGTGAAGCTAATAAAAAGTCTTTTGCCCTGATAAATGAGAAGTTAAATGGATTGGCCTTAAAATTAGAAAAGCCACTGAAATATAAACCTCGCCCTGCTAACCTACAGGAGCTAAATGAAGATAACTTTAATTTTTTTTCTAAAGAGGATTACCGCTCTATGGTTAAAAAAGCAGTGAGTTATATCAAAGAGGGCGAAGCCTATCAAGTGGTGTTGTCGGGTAGGTTTTCCATAAATACTTCTTTGGAGCCGTTTGAGATTTATAGGACCCTGAAGTCGCTTAACCCTTCGCCCTATCTTTTTTACCTTGATTTTGGTGATTTCACTCTTTTAGGCTCTTCGCCCGAAGTAATGGTTAGGGTTGATAGAGAAGAGATGTTTCTGCGTCCTTTGGCTGGCACCCGGCGAAGAGGTAAGAACTTAAAAGAAGACGAAAGGCTTAGAAAAGAGCTTTTAAACGACGCTAAGGAAAGGGCCGAGCATATCATGCTCATTGACCTGGGGAGGAATGATTTAAGCCGGATAGCCAAAACGGGATCGGTAAAGGTTGAGGACTATATGCAGGTGGATCAGTACTCTCAGGTGCAGCACATCGTCTCCACGGTGAAAGCAGACAAGCTAAAGAGTAAGAATGCCTGGGATGTTTTAGAGGCAACTTTCCCGGCTGGCACCCTTTCTGGTAGCCCCAAAATCAGAGCCATGGAAATCATTCACGAGCTTGAGAAAAAGAGAAGGAATTTTTACGGAGGCACGGTTTTTACTTTGGGGGAAGATGGCGACCTTAACTCCTGCATCACCATTAGGAGCATTTTAATTAAAAATAAAAAGGCTACCATTCAAGCCGGGGCGGGTATCGTGCTAAACTCTAAGCCAGATAAAGAGTATCAGGAGTGCTTTAATAAGTCTTCTGCTTTAGTGGAAGCCATAAAAGAGACTTATAAAAGGTTATCCTAAAAGTGATTGCTAAGATCGGTTTTCGCAATGAGCTTTAGAATGGACTTCAAGATGAGCTTCAAGATGAGCTTCAGGTTTTAGGCTCACAGGTTTGTTGTTGCTGAGAGATTTAAGGGAATGGAGTTATGGGAATAGCTCAGGCTTTTAAAGAATACATTAGTGGGTTAGCAAAGGTCAAAGACGACACCGAGCATAGTGGAAGGACCGCTTTAGAAAATTTATTAAATGAGTTATCATTAAATAAGTCAAGGCGGTTAACGTCATCAGAAGCATCAGACCCTGAAGAAGTTGAAGTAAAGCATGAGCCGAGGCGAGATAAAGCCGGCCACGGAGCCCCAGACTTTAAGTTTTGTGGTCCGGGTGGTTTAGAAATTGGCTACCTGGAGAATAAGAAAATTGGTGAGGACTTAGACACTGTTTTAGCGTCAGAGCAAATCGAGAAATATAAGAACCTAACCGACAACCTGATCGTAACCGACTACCTACGCTGGATTTGGATTTACCAGGATGAGGTGGTAAAAGACGTTAGGCTTTGCCCAGAGACTTTCTTAGAAACCTTTTTAAAGCAAAGGGAAATCAAATTAAGCCATAAGCAACTCCTCTAGTAACTTCGCTAGTAATTGTAAAGCCGTTGCTGAGCTGGTGAGCGACTTTCTAAGTCAAAAGCCGCAGCCGATCTTTAAAGCTCGGGACTTAGCTGAAAAACTCTCTCGGCCTACCCGGGCTATAAAGGATGGTATCAAGGAGATCTTATCTACTGAAGAAGGAAATGCTCAAGCAAATAAATCCTCTAGAAATAAAGCCTCTAAAATAACCGGCGTCTTCGAGGTCTTTAAGTCCGAGATATCCGAGACCATTGATAGAGAGGAGTTCGCCGATGCCTTCGCTCAGACCCTAACCTACTCACTTTTTTTGACTAAGCTGACTTCGCCTTCCCAGGAAGACCTGACACTGGGCAATATAAAAAGTTTCACTCTTAAGTCCTTCTCGCTCATCAAAGAAATTTTGACCTTTGTCGATGAGATAGACGATTACCCAACTCTGCGGCCCTACTTAGAGCGGCTCTTTAGCATCATCAACCTGACCCAAGCCCGGCAAGTCCAAGAAGACCTGCAGAACCAAAAGGGCGAGTACGAAGACCCCTACATTCACTTTTATGAAAACTTTTTGACTGCTTATGACGAGAGGCGAAGGAAGGACTTGGGGGTTTGGTACACGCCTAAGCCCATAGTTAAAAGCATCATCGATAACATCCACCACATCCTAAAAACTGACTTTGGCCTAAGCCAAGGCCTGGCCCATAGACTGAACCACAGCCAAGTCAAGCTCTTAGACTTTGCCTGTGGTACCGGGACCTTTCTCTTGGAGGTCTATGAAAAAATTCTTTCCCAGCTGCCCCCAAACTCGGCCAAACGCCAGAGCCTCATCCGAAACCATATCTTGAAAAATATCTTTGGCTTTGAGCTGCTCATCCCGGCCTATGCTATCTCTCACCTCAAGCTTTCCCAGTACCTGAAGGACCAGGGCTATGCCTATGAAAATGAAGACGACAGAGTCAAGGTCTATTTCACCAACACCTTAGAGAGCAAGAGCAAGGCTAAAGGACAGCTTGACTTTTACGAAAACCTTTTTCCTGCTATCACCCAGGAGGGCAGGGCCGCTCAAGAGATAAAAGACGACCGGGACATTTTGGTCATCACCGGCAACCCACCCTACAACGCCGTTTCTAAGAATAACTTCACCCACATCAAAGAACTCATCCAGCCCTATTTTCCCCAAGACGAGAGAAAGGAACGCAACCCCAAGTGGCTCAACGACGACTACGTCAAGTTCATCCGCTTTGCTGAGAACAAGATAGCCCACTCGGGGCGGGGCATAGTGGGCATCATCACTAACCACAGCTTCATCGACAACCCCACTTTCCGGGCCATGCGTCAGCATTTAATGAAAACCTTCGATAAGATCTATATCATCGACCTGCACGGCAACACCAAGAAAAAAGAGAAGTCCCCCGACGGCAGCCCGGATCAAAACGTATTTGACATCCAGCAGGGCGTAGCCATCAGCTTTTTTATAAAGAACGACAAGCTAAAAGAAAAGGGCATTTACCACTTAGACGTCTTTGGTAAGCGTAAACCCAAGTTAGAGCAGGTGGCCACCCTTGATCTAAGTAACGCTGATAACACCAGGAGTAGCTTCACTAAGATAAGTCCCACCGCCCCCTTTTACCTCTTCCTGCCCCAGGACGAAAAGCTCCGGGCTGAGTACGAAAAAGGCTGGAGTTTGCGGGATGTGTTTAACCTGACTAATGTTGGAGTGGTAACGGGAAGAGATAAAAAAGTCATTGCCTTTAATGAAGTAAGTTTAGAAAAATCAATAAAAGAAAATTTTAATAATTTTGAAAAGAAGTTCCTAGTAAATATTGCTTATCGTCCTTTTGATGATAGAAAAATTTATTATGAAACCAAGACTAAAGGGATAATCGAAAGAGCAAGGGTTGACCTCATGCAGCACTTTATCAATAAAGAAAATTTAGGCTTAGTTTTTGTAAGAAATAATCAAGGAGTAAAAATAGACCATTTTTTTATTAGCAATAGTTTAATTCATGGACATTTACTAGGAGGTTTGGCCTACATCGCCCCGCTCTACCTCTATGCCCCCGAGACCGGAGCTAAATCTCCCAACTTCAAAAAAGAATTTTCTGAGATGGTAGCCCAGAGGCTTGGGCAGAAGTCTAGTAACCCCAGCCCGGAAGAGGTTTTAGGCTACATTTATGCCTGCCTGCATTCCCCGGCTTATCGTAAAAAGTACCTGGAGTTTCTCAAGATAGACTTCCCTCGGGTGAGCTTTGACACCAGTTTAGAGCAGTTTAAGAGGAAGGCAAGCATAGGCCAGGAACTCATAGCGGCTCATCTGTTAAAGGAAATTCCTTTAAACTCAATCTCGAACTCAACCTCAAACCCCACCTTAACCTCCATAGGTGAACCCAAATTTAATGAAGCAAATGAGCAAGACTACACCGTAAAAAAGGTGGACTATGACCCAGATAGAGAGCGGCTTTATTTTAATAAGACCTGCTACTTCGCTGATGTTCCCCCGGAGGTTTGGCAATTCAAGATAGGTGGCTACCAGGTTTTAGATAAATACCTCAAGGCCAGGAAGGGCATGGATATTAGCGGTGATTTAGAGCACCTGCAGAACGTGATCCAGGTTTTAGCTTTCACCCTGGATAAAATGAGAGAAATAGATAGAGAAGGATAAACTAAGAAAAGTTTAAATTTCAGTTTATAATTTAGCTTGGTTCGTTTTAGTAAATTTTATAAATAAACCGTAAGTTGCTGCCGTTGAAGTTACTGCCATTGTTGCCATCCCTGCTACTGCTGCCACACCGGTGCTGCCATATTTGGTGCCACATTTATAGTACCTATACTACCAATGATTTTAGTTATCGATAATTACGACTCCTTCACCTACAATGTGGTTTATTACCTAAAGGTTTTAGGGGAAAAAGTGGTGGTGAAGCGCAACGACAAGTGCGACGCCGACTACGTTGGCAATGAGATTAGCAAGAAAAAAATTGATAAAATAGTCGTCTCCCCCGGCCCCAGCCATCCCAGCAACTCAGGCAACTGTAATGAAATAATAAAAGAGTTCCTGGGTAAGGTCCCCACCTTGGGGATTTGCTTAGGTCACCAATGCTTGGGCTTTGCCCATGGAGGGGTGGTAGAAGTAGCCAAGAAGATCTACCATGGCATGCCTTCTACCATCACCCATGAAAATAAGGGGATCTTCAAGGGACTTAAAAATCCTTTCCTGGCCATTCGCTATAATTCTTTGGTCATTAAAAAGGGGACTTTAGCTAAAGAATTTGAGGTGGTTGCTAAGAGCGATGACGACGAGATCATGGCCATACAGCATAGGGAGTTCCCCGCCTATGGGGTTCAATTTCACCCCGAGTCGATTGGCTCAGAAGAAGGTATGCAGCTCTTAAAGAATTTCATTAATATAAAAACTCATAAGTAAATAACCAATAAATGAAAAAGAACACTCAATTTGAAAAAAGTTATTTCAAGCTCATGGAGCAGCAAGACTTAACTTCCCAGGAGATGTCTTACCTAATGAAGCTATTTAGCGAAGGTAGCCTGAACCCGGCTCAGGCATCGGCCATTCTCACGGCCCTGACCATCAAGGGTGAAACCAGCGAAGAAATTTACGGGGCCGTAAAAGCCCTTAGTGCTAAGTCTGTGCCCATAAAAAAGCAATTTAAGGCACCAGTCATCGACACCTGTGGTACCGGTGGGGATAAGAAAAGTACCTTTAACATCTCAACCATCGTGGCCTTGGTCCTAGCCAGCTTAGGTATCAAGGTGAGTAAGCATGGCAACCGCTCCATTACCTCTAAGTGCGGCAGTGCCGACCTTTTGGAAGGCTTGGGGGTCAATTTGGACATGAGCCCAGAAAAGATTTCCCAGTGCCTTAAAGAGGTGGGTATCGCTTTTCTCTTTGCTCCTAAACTTCATCCAGCCTTTAAGCACATCATGCCCATTAGAAAGGACTTAGGCTTTAAGACCATGTTTAACATTTTGGGGCCGCTCTTAAACCCAGTGAAATTAGACTATCAGCTCATCGGGGTTTATGATAAAAAATATGTGCTTCCCTGCGCCCAGTGTCTGCAAAAAAAGGGCGTTAAACGAGGGGCAGTATTTTTTGGCGAAGACGGCATGGACGAGATTTCCCTAACGACAAAGACCTATGTAGCTGCTTTTGCTGGGGATAAAATTAGTACTTCAAGGTTTGATCCTGAGAAGTATGGCTTCAGGTTATGCCAGGCTTCCGACTTAGAGAGTAATACCCTAGCTTCCAATATCAAGATAGCAAAAAGCATTTTATCAGGCCAAGAAAAAGGACCCAAGCGAGACATCATCATCATTAATGCTGGCTTTGCTTATAGGATGTATCACCCAGAAGTTAAACTAAAGCATGCTTTTGAAAAAATTGACGATACTTTAAATAAGGGATTGGCCTTAAAAAAGTTGAATGAGTTAGTGGATTTTTCTAAAGGTTGAGTGTTTTTTAACTCAACTTGTCTTAATCAATTTAGCTTAATCAATTTAGTTAAGTAAAGTCGGTGTATAATTACGTATAGATATTTTAAATTCTTATTTGGGACTTCCTTAGTCTTGGTCAAAATTTTTATTCTTGTCTCATTTTTTTTGGTTTTGTTCTTGTACCCTCAAAATAATCAAAGTCAAGCGTCCAATACCAGGTTAGCTCCCCGAAGTTATGATTTAGTTACACTTAAAAATGGCAGTGAAGTTAAAGGGAATATTGTTGAAAGAAATAGCGAATTCATTAGCATTGCTACTTCTGCAGGTAACGTTTTGACTTTTAGTAGCTCCGATGTAGAAAGTGTATCCCAAGTTTCTAATCTGTCACCCCAAGTAGTCAACACCAAGAAAGAGACGCTCTTCCTTAAAGATGGGACTATTATAAAAGGTCAAATCATTAAAACTGATGATGAGGTTGTTCAGATTAGAACAGTTGGTGGGTCAATTTTTACTTTTGAAAAAAGCGAAGTAGAAAAAATTAATTTTCAAACTACTCCAGAAGAAAATCAAAAAGAATTTTTTTACCAAGGCAGGAATATAAGTTTATTTTCCTTAGAAGAAAGGATTGATATTTATAACATGGTTGAGCGTAAACTTTGGCTTACCATCGTTCTTGGGGCTCTCCTGCCTGCTGGAGGGTATTATTATTTATGGTCGGCCGGCTCGCCGTATTTTAACTTTATTGGGGACACCCTTTGGCAGGACATTACTATATCAGCTTCCTCTCTTTCGGTTAGTGCTTTTCTTACTTATTTAAATTTAGATACTTACCTGGGTTTTGGTTTTTATCAGAGTAACCCTGGGTTAGTAACTGCCATTACCCTGACTTTTACTGCGATATTCTTGGTTATCAAAGGTTTGGAATATTGGCGAACCATTGATAGGACCTTATCTTTCAATAAAAATTTAAGGGAAGTCATCTTACCTGATCAAGAGGTCTCTGTTAGGTTTAATTTAATGCCAGAATTTTTTTGGCGTAATGATGAGGTGGTGATCAACTACAGTCCCCTGAAAGTTTATTTCTAAGAAGTCCAATAAGAAAAATAGCCATAAATGATTTTTTTTATAGTATAATTACCCTAATGAAAAAAGATTACGAGATAACCTTTATCCTGTCCAATCAAGAAAAGATTTATTCTGATAGCTTGGCTACGATAAAAGAAATTTTTTCTGAATTTGATATTGAAGAAAATGGTTTCAAAGATTTAGGGGTTAAAACCTTTTATTTCCCCATTAAGAAAAACTCAGCTGGGAGATACGTTTCCTTTTATATTAAAGTGAATCCAGAAAACGTTGATAAACTTAGTAAAAGACTTAAAATAGAAGATCATATCCTGCGTTATATCATTGTCTCTTTAGAAGAAAAAGATTTAGCTTATTTAAAAGAGGTTGATAGGAAGAGGGATAGGTCGTTTTAACCCCATTTTAAATCTACTTTATCCACTTTGGATGATTTAAGTGAGGTTTATTAGACTTGGGCTCTTTCATCACTTTTTTATTTGGTTAGCCCCCATTTTTTTACCATGCTTTGGAAGAGAATGGTTTATATTCGACTTGGTTTTATGTTTTAGATGGTTTCTAAACGCAAGGAATTCTTTTTAACCTTTCTCGTTCTTTTCGTTAGTTTTATTCCCTTTGCTCCCCTGCAGAACTTTAACCTTCTGCTTAGTTTTCTCATTATTTATTTGTTTTCTTCCAAGCAAAACAAAACTACAACCTTTTTTTTAATCATCTCAACTTTAGTTATTCAATTTTTCACCAGTTACTTCATGATCCTGGATGGAAGTATTGGCAATTTTTTTGAGGTCTTTATCCTGCTGGAAAAACCTTTTTATTTACTTCTTTTCTTAGCTTTTTTTTATGTTTTAATGGATAGAGCAAAGTTAGATGTTAATAGTTTAATTATTTATTATGTGTTATCTGGCATAGGAACTTTCTTGTTACTATTCGGTTCGGTAAATATTCACCAAATGGATATTTTAGATTTAGTTTTTTATAAAGTTGATTATAAAAAAGTTTTACAGGACTTTTTTTCTTTTAATCCTCAGTTCGATAGGAACAGTGTAGAAACCGCTATAAACAGTTTTGGTTGGGCTTGGCAGGCCATACCAGTTTTCGTTTTTTTAATTAATTTATTTTATTTCCTACTTTTTCTACGCATAACTAATAAGAAATTTTTCTTCCTTAGGGTCAATTTTTTTTATTTTCAAGTGCCCCGTTATTTTTTACCCATTTTTATTTTACTCTGGGCCTTACTGCTCATCAATCGTAGCTATCCATTTTTATTTGAGGTCAAATTACAAGTAGTCCAATACCTTTTAATACTAATTAGCTCATGCTATTTGATGCGTGGCTACTCGGTTTTTAGATTTTTTAGCCGGAGGAGTACTTTTTGGCTAAACCTGAGTCCTTTTAAAAAGTTCCTTATCTTGGTGGGTCTTTTTCTTTTAGAATTGCTAAGCGGTATTGTATTTATATCTCTTTTCATGGTAATATTAGTATTCGGTTTTTTAGATGAATGGAAAAACTATAGAAAGATTTAAAGGAAGAATTTAAATAGATATTTTCTGGTTGGTGTTCTACTTCTATTAGTGAAAATATTAAAGAGTAGGCGATAAGAGTAGTTGATAGGAGAAGTAGTTACGTCTTACTTTTGCCAGTTACTATTGCCAGCTAAAGGTCAGGCTAAAAGAAGCCAGCTAAATTTAAGAAGTTTAAAGTAAGGTTTAAGGTTTTATAATATGGAAGTAATTTTAATTGAAGAGGTTTACAAGTTAGGTAATCCTGGAGAAATTGTTAATGTAAAGCGAGGTTATGCTAGGAATTTCCTTTTCCCTCAAAGGTTGGCCGTACGCAAGAGCCCTCATGCTTTGAAGTTAGTAGAGAAGCAGCGAGAATCTTATGAGCAAAAGATAGTTGAGAAGAACAAATCTTATAAAGCCATTTTAGAGCAAATAGAGCAGGTCTCAGAATTTAAAATAGAAATGACCGCTACTAAAGAGGGAAAGCTCTTTGGTTCAATCACCCCGTCGCTCATCAGTAAGTATTTAAAAGAAAATTTTAATTTAGACTTAGATAAAAAATTCATTATTATCCGGGAAAGTATCAAGAGCCTAGGTGAATATGAATTTGAGGTCGTTTTTAAGAGTGACCTGAAGACGAAATTAGAGGTAAAAATAGTTAGCGACTCTCAATCCTAGATGCTCAAACCTAGATTGTAATTAGGGTGTAATTAGTTTTTTCCCCTCTTTTTAATTTCCTTACCAATTGTGGTTTGTTTTTCCTTAATTTTTTGGTTGAGATGAAATGAACCCACAAATGAGCCAGCAGGTAGTGCCCACCACCAGGACTAGGCTTCTGCCTTATAGCTTTGAAGCCGAGGCGGCCTGCTTAGGTACCGTCCTTATAAATAATCACTTTTTTGATGACGTTTTTGAGAAGCTAACCCCAGAGGATTTTTATGATGGGCGAAATAAACTAATCGCTCAGACATTAGTTAGTTACCGCCTGGAGAAGGGAGAGACTCCTATTGACCTAATCACCCTTAATGAAGAACTAAAGAAGAGAGATTTACTTAAAAAAAGTGGCGGCATAGAATATATTAATTCGTTGGTCGATACTGTACCTTCTACGACTAACGTAAAAGATTACGTAGCCATAGTCATTGAAAAGTCCCTACTACGAAAAATAATAGTCATTAGTAGTGAGACGATAGACGAGGCCAGACAAAGCCTTTTCTCGGCTGAGCTTTTGGATAAAACCATGGCTAAGTTGTTTGAGCTTTCTTTTGAGCAGTACAAAGAATATGAGCATATAAACACCGCTTTACAGTCCACCTTAGAAGTTATTGAGAAAAACTATAGGAATAAAGGCCACTTCGGCATAAGCTCTGGTTATAAAGAATTAGATAAATTAATCATAGGTTTTCAAAACTCTAACTTAATCATCGTTGGGGGAAGGACGGGGATGGGGAAAACGGCCTTTGCTTTAAACATGATCGAAAGGATGGCTTTTTCTGCAACGAGCGAGCCAGGTCAGGAAAAGGTTGGGGTGGGTATATTTTCTTTAGAGATGTCGAAGAATGAGATATGCATGAGGATTTTGTCTAACCAAGCAGAAATTTCTCTTAATGAATTTAAGGATGCAAGCTTTGATGATACCAAATGGCAACCCCTGATTAACTCAGTAGATAACGCTAGGTTGACCAATATTTTAATTGACGATACCCCGGGGATTAGTATTAGAGAGCTTTCGAGTAAGGCTAGGAAGATGGTGCGTGAAGGTATAAAAATAATTTTCATTGACTACCTCCAACTAATCACAGAAAATGAAAATCAAGTTTCACGGGAGCAGCAAATATCAATCGTTTCTAAGCAGTTAAAAAATTTAGCCCGCTCTTTAGACATACCCATCATTGCCTTAACTCAATTAAATCGTTCGGTTGATAGTAGGGAAGATAAGGTTCCTAGGCTTTCAGACATTAGAGAGTCAGGAGCCATTGAGCAAGATGCCGATTTGGTCATGTTCATCCACCGTAAGGAAAAGAAAAAAGAAGAAGAGGATTATGAGGTTTTAGATGACCAGCCGCATAGTTTTTTTGATAAAAAGTACGAGACGAAAATATACGTGTCCAAAAACCGGCATGGTCCAACTGGTAGTTTTGACTTGGAGTTCATTGGTAAATATTTAAGGTTCCAAGAAAAATTTTAACGGTACAATTCAATACATTTTAATAAGTCAGGCATTAATCGTTATTTTTTATTATTTTTTTTATATTTAAGCCATATAAAAGTATAAAAAAGTAGCGGTTAGTTTTTTTTATGCTATAATATATTCACCTAATGAATAAGATTATAGCAGTTGATGGCCCTGCGGGTTCAGGAAAGAGTTCTATAGCTAAGTTACTTGCCGAGAAGATAGGGTTTGGGTATTTTGATTCTGGCTTAGCTTATCGAGCTATTACATACTTTTTTATCGAAAATAAGATTCCTTTCAAGGATGAGGAGCTAGTAGAAAAAAAACTGAGTGATGTCAATTTATATTTTAAAGACGATAAAGTTTTTTTAAATGATGTTCCCATAACCGATAAGCTCAAAGATGATGGTATAAACAAAGAAGTAGCTAATTATGCGAAGCTAAAATCTGTTCGCAAGTTTATTAGGTTCATTCAAAGGCGTTTCGCAGCAGAGAATAATTGTGTTATGGATGGCAGGGATATTGGTACTGTCGTTTTCCCCGATGCTTTTTGTAAGTTTTATTTAGACGCAGATATTGATGAGCGGTCTAAAAGAAGGTTTGAGGAGCTTAAAAAGAGCTTCCCCGATAAAACCTTAGAGAGCGTAAAAAAAGATTTAATCATGCGAGATTACCTGGATAGGACTCGCAAAGAATCGCCACTCATTTTTTCGCCTGATGCGGTAGTGATTGACTCCTCCAACTTATCTCTATCCGAGGTTCTGTCTTTCATGATTGATCATTATAATCAGCAGTTAGATTTGGGCAGCGGTGTTGCGTCTGACAGTGATTCAGGTATGAGTTTTTTATCAGCGCTCAATGATTTCTCTGAAAAAACCAGTAAGAATAAAAGTAAGAAAATCCTTAAAGGGGTTGTGGTTGGTATTGATGAAGATGGGATTACTTTAGATATTGGAGAGAAGAATGATGCCTTCATTGATAAAGATGAAGCCAGGCAGTTGATTGCGGAAAATAAGGTCAAGAAAGGCGAAGAGTTAGAGGTAATTCATCTGGGAAATTATTCAAGGGGTATAAAGGTTTCAAAGCTCATAGCTGATAAGAATAAAAGTAAAGTTTTAATTGAGAAGGCTTTTATTGAACAAAAACCCATATCTGGAAAAGTCATCAAAGTGGTTAGGGGTGGGTTTATTATTAGCTTTGATGATAATAATGCTTTTTGCCCTTACTCAGAATTTGAATTAAAACCAGTTAACAGCGAGAGCCAGATAGGTCAGGTCTTTGATTTCCTCGTCGTTGAAAATCAAAATTCTAATATAGTCGTATCTAGGAAAAAAATTCTTCAAGAGATCCATGCCAATAACCTCAAGGAGTTTTACAGTAACATAAACAAAGACATGCTGCTAAGCGGTAAAGTGGTAGCTTTTATTAGAGCTGGTGCTTTGGTTGAGGTGAAAGAAGGGGTTGTTCTCTTACTGAGGAATGAGGATATTTCTTGGAAGTATATTAGGAGTGCTGATTCGGTCTTGAGTAAAAATCAAGAAATAGAGGTTAAGATAATAGATTTTGACCCTGATAAGCAAACGGCTAATATCTCTTTAAAAGAGTTACAAGTTGACCCCTTTATAAGCTTTAGTGAGGTTTATAGGGTTGGAGATGTATTAGAGGGAGTGGTTAAGAGGATTGAAGATTTTGGAGCTTTTGTTGAGGTGGAAGATGGATTAGATGGTCTTCTACACGTTAAAAACCTCTCTTGGTATAGAAAGATTGACCACCCTAAGCAAGTATTGAAACCTGGTCAAAAGATAAAAGTTAAGCTCCTGAGCATCATGTCCTCTAGGAGAAAGATTTCTTTGGGGTTAAGGGAGTTAGAGAAAAATCCTTGGGATAATATGAGCAATATTTATCCTACTGGTTCCATTGTATATTGTGATGTTACTGCGGTGGAGAAGAATGCCATTTACCTTTTGGTTGATAACAAGTTTGATGGGTTCATTGAAATTGCTAATACTTACTTTGCTGATGATGTTGATTTGACAGAAAAAATAGAAGTTGGTCAAAAAGTTTTTGGTATTGTAAAAAATGTTAGTTATAGTAAGAAAAGGCTTGAGTTGGGCCTCAAAAAGAAAAGTGATAACCCTTGGGACGATTTTGAAAGTAGTTTTAAAATGGACAGCACCATTAGAGGTAAGATAGTGAATATCCATGAAAATGGAGTTGATGCAGAAATATTTGATGGTATAGTTGGTTTTTGTCATAGTAGCCAGCTAATGGAGGATGAGGGTGATGTCAATATAGGGGATAAGTTCAAGGTTGGGGATGTTCTCAGTTTTAAGGTCCAGTCCTTTAATAAAGAAAAAAAAGATTTGAAACTATCTAGGAAGCAGTTCTTATTGGATAGTGGTGATTCTGGCATTAGAAAATACTTAAAGAAAGAGAGCGTTGAGAGAGTAACCCTGGGCAATATGCTCAATCAAGAGTAGGGGCCAGTAATAAAATAGGGTCCGTTACCCTAGTCAATACCCAGATCAACGCAGTAAGACTTTATAGTAATCCTTGGATACCTATGGTAGAGCATGTTGGTTGATTTTGATAGGAAGGAACTCCTTGATTCTTTTAAGCCGTTGTATCGTCTCGCTTTAAGGGAAGATATACCTACCTCAGACGTTACCAGTGAGTTAGTTTTTTCTGATGGTCTTTCTACTGGGTATAGAGGCTCTGAAAAGTCTAATCAACTAATTTTAAATAAAAAAACTCCTTATAAAGAAGCAGTACTTTTCTCTAAAGCAAAAGGAGTTATAGCCGGTATGTTTTTGGCTGAGTATATTTTTGCAGATAAAAAGATTAAATATAAAGCATTGAAGCAAGATGGTGATAAAATTGAAAAAGGCAGTAAGATATTTTTATTGGAAGGTGATTATATCTCAATCTTAGGAGTTGAAAGGATTGTTTTAAATTTGCTTCAAAAATTAAGCGGTATAGCGAGTTACACTAGGCTTTTTGTTTCAAAGTTGGCTGGAACTAAAATAAAAATACTAGATACTCGAAAAACAACTTTAGGACATCGTTATTTAGAAAAATATTCCGTTAAAATAGGGGGAGGAGAAAATCATAGGTTTAGCTTAAGCGATGAATATTTAATCAAAGATAACCACATTGATTTTTTAGGAAGCCTAGAAAAAGTTTTTCAAATTTTAAAATTTAAAGAAAAAAAAAAATTAACCTTAGAGTGTAGGAGTGTCGATGAGGCTCTTCTCGCAGCAAAATATGAAGGCATTGATCAGTTACTTTTGGACAACTTTAGTTTAAAGCAACTTAAAAAAGCAGTTCCCCTAATAAGGGAAGAGTATAAGAGAAATAAAAGAAAAATAAAGATTGAAATCAGTGGTGGGGTGAATTTGAAAAACATTGAGGAGTTCAAAGGTTTAGATATTGACTACATTAGCGTTGGGGCTTTAACTCATTCGGCCCCAATTTTAGATTTATCTTTAACGGTTGTATGAAAATTGAATTATTAATCTGATGAAGCCTTTAATTATAGAATCAAATTCTAGGATTTTATTGGAAAAGAAATCCACTGTTTATGAAGAGGTAAAGGAAAAGATTTCAGATTTTTTGGAGTTGAATAAATCTTTAAATTTTTTTAATATTTATTCTTTGAGTCATTTATCAATTTGGAATGGCTATGTTAAAGGCTTTGATAATAAAAAGCTAAAAAAAATCTTTGAAAAATACTCAAAATTCCCGATTCCTAAAAAAGTTATTGAGTTCATAGAGGAGAGCTATAAAAAATTTAATCTTTTTAAATTAGAGTCTCACTCCGATAAGCATGATGAAATAATTTGTTCAGATCAGCAGACCATGAAAAATATTTTGGGTCTTTTGGCAGAAGAAATAACCGAAAATATCATTTTTGAATCGGGGAAATATTTACTATCGGCAGATCTAAAGGGTATCTTCAAGTCAGTGATGATAGATCTAGGTTACCCAGTTAATGACCTAACCCTACTTAGTGAAGGAGAGCCATTAAAGATTAATTTTAAACCAAACTTTAAGTTGAGGCATTATCAAGTAGAAGCTAGAGATTCTTTTATTAACAAAAGCAATAAAAGTCAGTCTTCAGTGGGCTTGGTTGTGCTTCCCTGCGGAGCAGGTAAAACCGTTGTAGGTATTTCCATTTTGGTTAAATTGGCAACTTCAGCCCTTATCATCACTCCTAATGTCGTTGCTCTTAGGCAATGGAGAAAAGAGATCTTAGATAAAACCGACCTTGATCCTAGTGAGATAGGGGAATATTCAGGGGTGGTTAAAGAGATTAAAAAAATAACCTTGACCACTTATCAGATCCTTACTTATAGAGATGATGCAGAAAGTCAGTTTCACCATCTTTTCCTATTTCAAAAAAAAAACTGGGGCTTCATCATTTATGATGAAATCCATATGCTACCAGCAAAAGTTTTTCGTTATGTGTCAAGTGTTCAGTCCAAGCGTAGGTTAGGATTAACCGCTACTTTAGTACGCGAAGATGGTAATGAGAAGCAAGTTTTTTCTTTGGTGGGGCCTAAGAAATATGACATTGGGTGGAAGGACTTAGAAGAGAAAAACTATCTAGCCAAAGCTAATTGCTATGAGGTCAAGGTAGGGATGGATTTGCTGTTCCTACAGAGGTACCACCAAACCAAAAGCGAAAAAGAGAAGTATCGCTTAGCCTGTATCAACAAAAAAAAAATTGGTATCCTTAAAAATATCATTGACTACTTTGCTGACTATCAAATCATTATTATTGGCCAATTCATAGAGCAGTTAGAGGAAATTAAAAAAAGCTTTGGCTTTCCTTTATTAACCGGGAAAACTAACTACGAAGAAAGACAAAAAATTTTTAAAGACTTTAACGAAAGAAAGGTTAATAAAATTATTGTTTCAAAAATAGCAAATTTTGCTATCGATTTACCTAATGCTGAGGTTGGTATTCAGGTATCTGGGAATTTTGGCTCCAGGCAAGAGGAAGCTCAACGTTTGGGTAGAATAATTAGGCCTAAGAAATCGGGCTTAAACAATGCTTATTTTATTTCTTTGGTAACTCAATTTACCAAGGAAGATTTTTTAGCTCAAAACCGCAAGGGATTTTTGACTTCACAAGGGTATCAGTACATTACTAAAAAAGAAAATGAATTAGATTTCATTTTATAGAATTAAAAGTTCACTAAAAGAGGGTTCATCTTGCTAGAAGATTACTACCAGGAAGGTAGGGAAATAAATTATGATGCTCTTTTAAAGCAGGATTTAGAGCAAAATCAAAATTTTTTTTTTACTATTTCTGGGCTCACCAGTGAAATAAAAAAAACTTTAGTAACCAGTTTTTCCCAAGTATGGGTCAAGGGTGAAGTTAGTCAAGTGAATCATTCCTACTCTGGGCATATGTTCATTAACTTGAAAGATGAACATGCCAGTCTTCCAGCGGTAATCTTTAAATCAAAATTAGAAAAAGTAAAATTCCCTATAGAAGTTGGGCAGCACCTGGAGTGCTATGGAAGCATTAATGTCTATGAAAAAAGAGGTAACTATCAGTTTGTTGTCGACTACCTCACTTTAGAGGGTCAAGGCAAATTAGATTTATTGTTTAAAGAATTATACGAAAAGCTGGCTGGTGAAGGAATGTTTGCTGAAGAGAGTAAAAAAAGCATCCCACGTTATCCAGAAAAAATTGGAGTTATAACTAGCCCTAATGGAGCTGCCTTAAAAGACTTTCTGAAAGTAGTTGATTTGGAATGCCCAGAAACTGAGATCTATGTTTTTCCAGTTCAAGTCCAGGGGAGTGAGTCGCATTACAAAATTGCTGAGATGTTAAAAAAAGCCAATGATTTAAAAATTAAAATGGATGTGTTGGTTTTAACTAGAGGAGGAGGTTCAAGAGAAGACCTCTGGGCATTTAATGAAGAAGACGTAGTAAGGGCTGTTCACGCTTCTAAGATTCCAGTCATCTCGGCTATTGGGCATGAGGTTGATTATGTATTATCAGACTTAGCGTCAGATTATAGGGCTTCTACTCCAACCGCCGCTGCTGAAAAGCTAACTAAATATAAAAAAGAACTTATTTTCAAAGTGGGGGAAATCGGTTCTTTACTGCAGGATTCTATAGAGCAAAAAAAGAAATCTTTCAATGAAAGGGTTGAGAAAACTTCTATTAAAAAAATATTTAATAACCTAAAAGTTATTTTGTCTCATTCTCAGCAACAGCACTTTTTTGTTAAAGAAAACTTGAATAGAAATATAAATGAATTATTGGCTAGTAAAATCTCAAACCTGAATAACCATAAAAAGCTCTTATTTTCTTTATCACCTCAAGCAGTTTTAGATAGAGGTTATCACATCGTTTCTCATAATAAAAAAATTATTTCTGATCTTGATAAACTTAAGCCCAAAGATAAAATTCTTATCGAGAATAATAAACAGAGTAAAAAAGCAGAAATAATTTAATTTTATTTGAGGCTTGCTTTAATAATGAATGAAATAACTTTACTCATTGATGCTAGTGATGAAAAAGTTTTATTTGCTCTGCTTAGAAAAGGAGAGGAGTTGTTTTATGATTTTAGCATTACTGATGATTTCCAAAGTTCATTCTTTAACCACTGGTTGATTTTCTTAAATCAAAATAAAATTTCTTTAAGCTCAATAGATAAGTTGTATTTAATCCTAGGGCCCGGGGCTTATACCCCGCTTAGAGTTGCTATTATGTTAGCCAAGACGATAGCGATTACTTTAAAAAGATCTCTTTACGTGGCCAGCAAAACAGATTTGATCTTCGGGGGTTTTATCCCGCTTAAAAATATTTTCGCTTTAATTAAAAGTGATAATAACCATCTCTTTTTTTTTGTGCACTTAAAAAGTGGCTATACAAAAACCTTGCTTTTAGCTAAGAAGCAATTTTTACAATTTTCTAACTATCAAAAATCTATTGATTTTATTAGTGATAATTTTTTTGATGATAGGGCTAAGAAAACTATTCTACAGGCTTTAAAAACCGAGAAAAAATTATATGGTCTGGGGTTTTCGGAGGATGACTTTTCTGATTTAACTTCAATTAAATTAGAAAAAGATTTACTTCAGCTAAAGAAAAAACATATTTTTAAAAATAACTTTGACAAAATTTTTAAAAGACTTAATTTTAAAGAGATATTAAACCTCGAACCAATTTACATTAACAGGTTAACTCAGAGTTAGAGAAGAAAAATTCTATTGATTATTTTTATTTCAGTTTTATACCTCATCTTGGGTTTTGCTGCCTTGATCAAAGGGGCAGACATCTTGATTGAAAATAGCGTTAAGTTAGCCAAAAGGTTTAGGCTAAGTCCGATTGTAATTGGGGTTTTGATCGTATCTATTGGAACTTCAATCCCCGAGCTTATAGTCATAATTGTGGCCAGCATTAAGCCGGGCAATAGTAGTTTGATCATGGGTAATGTTATTGGTAGTAATATTGCTAATATCTTTTTTGTTTTGGGTATAATGGGAATTTTTTTGAGAATCCCTATTGAAAAAAAGTCTTTAAAAAATTTACTACTGGCAAATTTGATAGTTATTTTGTTTTTGATGGCAGTTAGCTTTATTTCCTTTAATGACTTTTCTTTTAGTAATGCTTTTAGTAATGAGAACTTTGAAATATCAAGAGGGGAAAGTTTTTTTCTTCTTATCTTTTTTTTTGTATTTTTATTTAAGCTCTTATCAAATAAAAAAAATAATTCAGAAAGTGAGTCAAGTGTAGAAGAAGAGAATGTAAAAATATTTTTCCCCTCAATCTTAATAGTTTTTAGCGTGATACTACTTGCTTGGGGAGGCAATCAAGTAGTGGATGAAGCGGTCTTTTTAGCTAAAGAGGTTTTTCATTTGAGCGAGGGTTTTGTGGGCTTAACCATCATAGCCATAGGAACTAGCCTGCCCGAAGTCATCACCTCGCTTTTAGCTGGTAAAAAAAACCAAACAGATTTAGCTCTAGGAAATATCCTCGGGTCTAATCTGTTTAATATCCTTTGGGTACTCGCTTTAGCTGGATTGATTCAGCCTTTAAAATTTGAAAGCTACTTTTTTTACGATTTTGCTACCAGTTTTATTTCCATCTTACTCTTAATAATACTAATTTTTATTTTTAAGCTAAAAAAGTTTAGCACTTTATACGGAACGATTTTTATTGTTATCTATGCCTCTTATTTGGTCTACCTGTTTTATCGTGGTTAGATTTAGAAAAGCGACTCTCTCTATTCTAACAAAATAAGTTTCCTAGTTGAAATGACTTTATCTCGGGTTTTTTGGTTTAAGAATTGATAGTTCAAAATTGTAATGTGATAATGGGGGAAACTCTTAATTACCTTATATTTAAAGTCGTGGTTCTTTCCATGTTTTCTTTTGAAGAAGCCTTCATCTACGAATAATATTTTTTTATTTTTATTTTCGTTTATTTCATCTAAATTAGAAAAATATTTTACTGGCTTTTTAGCATAATACTCTAATAGCCAATCTATATTTTTGGAGTAAAAGTCATATTCTGGGAAATTATCATTTACATATTTAGCTGCTTCTGGTCCTGATTGATATTTAAGCAGTTCCGGAAAAAAAGCTGTATTCATATATAGCAAAAAAATGCATGAAGTTATAATGCCATAATATTTAATTTCCCATTTTTTAAAAAGGATAAAAATTAAAGTTATTACCAAAATTAATACTTGTAGGCTTAAATCAAAGAATTCATATTTGAATTTAAACACTATCTGCAGATAAATCATTACCCCAATAAATAAGAGACCATAGAAGAAAAGCAGTAATCGAGTTACTTTTTTAATAAAAATAGAATTATTATTTATAATCAAGTCGGCCACTAATATGCTTGTAAAAGGAAACAGGATGTTGGTAAAATGATTATGCCTAAGATCAGAAATGGAAAAAATGATGAACATAACCAAAAATCCCAACAAGGTTATAAATTCACTACTCGTTTTAAAATTTTTACGAGAAAAAATTAATTTAATTTTAAGAAAGATATTTATTAAAGCCAAGCCAGCCCAGGGGGCAAAAGCCCATAAAAAAACAATGGTAAAATATTCATAATTTCTTTCTTCTCCTAGGGGTACTCCTTTAAGGAAGGAATTAACTTGACTATCCCATAAGAAAAATTTTATTCCAGATACACCAGTCCTATTAAAGATCACTTTCTCTGGGTGAAGGTCAAACTGCTCATAAAGTGAGTATATTTCAGGAAGTATAAAAAGTAGGGTCGTAAATAACAGAAGAGGCCAAGTAAAATTAAATTTTAGAGAGACTTTTTTTTTAATTAATAGGTTTCCTAAGATAGCCGAATAAATAATAATTAAAACAAATCCACCCACTGCCATAACTGCTAGTGCTGAGAAAAAAGCGGTTAAAAAAAAATGCAGAATGAAGCCTTTTTTTGTCCCGGTATTACTTTTTTCAGCGAAGGTTAAGACTAACCTATAAAAATGGTAGACCGCAGCAATGGTGAGACCAATAGAAATTGTCTCGGCCCTCACGTCGTTATTTGATATAACAATGTGTACGGAGGAACCTAAAACTAAGGCACTGAGTTGCCCAACTTTTTTATTATATAAACTAGAACCTAACTTGAAGGTATAGTATAAAGCAAGAGCAAAAAATAGTAAAAAAGGAAACTTATAGGCAAAAGTATTGGCTCCGAAAAGTTTTATCGAAGCGGCTGAAACCCAGAAAGTTAAGTGAGGTTTGCCTAACCAATCTTTTCCATTAAGATAAAGGTTGATGTAGTCATTTTTTTCAACCATTGTCTTGCTTATATTGGCATAAAGCGAAGACTCAGAAGTAAAGATAGGGCTAAATAATCCTGTGGAATTAATTAGAAAAACAAAGATGAAGAGTAAACTATAGGTATATTTCAATTATTTTTTATCTTAGAACAGCGCCATAAAATTGTATCATTTAATAAGGAAACTTTGATTTATTAATTGGGTTATAACTTAAAATTATTTTAGATAAAAGCAAGAAAATATCAAGTAGGTAAATATAACTTTTATGCTAAAAGTAATTGTTAATCAAATTTATTTAATTGATAATTGGCAAACTTTAATTTTTTTTAAAATAACGACTAATATGTTAAAGCGATATGGTATAATAATTGTATAAATTAAAGCAAAGGGCGGTAATGGAAAAAAAATACAAAGAAGAAAAGGAAGTATTTACAACATTTTTTAAAGCTAGGTCGAGGAAGTATTACTTTGACATCAGGGAAAAGACCAATGGTGATAGGTATGTAACCATTTCTGAGCTTCAGCCGGGTAAGGGTAGTTTTAAAAAAATGAGAATATTGGTCTTTGAAGAGTATATAAAAGAATTTGCTAGCAAGTTAAATGAGGTAGTGAGTGAGTTAGGGGATATTCCAGAAAAGAAAGATAGAGAGGAACGAAAACCCTACGAAGGTAAATTTAACCAAGGTAAGCAAAGTTAAGGTTTGTTTTAAAAGGTATTTTTTTCTGATCCTTCAGCTTCATTTTATAAATCAGTACAAATTATAAATCAGTACAAATTATAAATTCATTTAAAGCTGATAGTGGGAATTAAAGCGAGAGCCAATTAATCTCGGTTAAATTATTTTTTTTTAAGTATTCATTGGCTTTCCTGAAGTGGTCGCACCCGAAGAATCCTCTATCAGCTGAGAAGGGACTGGGGTGACTGGCTTCTAGGATGAGATGACTTTTGGGGTTGATTAGGGGTTTTTTGCTTCTGGCTAAGCTGCCCCAAAGTAGGAAAACTAGGTTATTTTTTTTCTGGCTTAAAATTGAAATTACTTTGTCAGTAAAGGTTTCCCAACCTAGGTTTTTGTGTGAAGCTGGTCTGTTTTTTCTCACCGTTAAAACGGTGTTCAGAAGGAAAACTCCTTGAACTGCCCAGTTAGTCAAGTTCCCGCTTTTAAACGAGTAATCTGTTCCATAGCTTGTTTTAATTTCTTTGAAAATATTTTTGAGTGATGGTGGAGTAGGCACTCCATCTGGGACAGAGAAAGCCAGCCCTTGAGCTTGCCCTGGGTTATGGTAGGGGTCTTGGCCCAATATCACAACTCTAACCTTTTCGAAGTTGGTTAAATGAAAGGCCTTAAATATTTGGTCCATGGGAGGAAATATGGTAGCAGTTTTTATTTCCTGCTTCAAGGTATCACGAAGATCATTCATGTATGATCGGGTAAATTCATCTTTTAGATAAACCATCCAATCATCCGGAAGAGGTTTTTTAGTAGTCATTTATTTAGCAGGAGGCATTTGATTAAATAATTGGTGCTACTGTGAGAGAAGTAGAAGAAGCTAAATTTTATTTTATTTTATTTAAGATATTATCTAAATCTTCATAACTATAATACTCAATTTTTATAGTACTGGTTTTGGCTCCCTGTTTAAGGGGGTCAATGATGACTTTGGTCTGTAATTTTTCTCTGAATTTATCTTCTAAAGACCTAAGGTTGGGGTCAACTTTTTGGTTTTTTTTTGATTTTTTCTGAGGTATTTGTTTTTTAAAGTTCTGTACCTTTTTTTCCAATTCACGAACAGAAGTGTCGTTATTTAAAATGAGTTGGTGGAAAAACTCTATCTCTTCCTTTTCTAGTCCGACTAAAATTTTTGCTTGACCTAATGATATTTTTTTTTCTTCTATACTTTTAAGCACGAAAGAAGGAAGTTTTAGAACCCTAGTCGTATTCGAAATATGGGCCCTGCTTTTTCCTAATTTATCGGCTAATTCTTGATGAGTTAAATTTTTGGTTCTAAGGATAATTTCAAAGCACCTAGCTTCTTCAATAATGCTTAAATCTTCTCTTTGAATATTCTCAATCAGCATCATTTCTAAAATATTTTCATTTTGCTTATCATTGATGATGGCAGGAATACTTTTAAGTCCAGCTAAATTAGCGGCCTTCCATCTCCTCTCCCCAGCAATTATTTTAAACATAGCACCATTCTTAGAAACGATAATTGGCTCAATGATGCCATAGTTTTTGATCGATTCTGCCAACTCTCTTATTTTTTCTTCATCAAAAAAGGTCCTGGGTTGAATGGGATTAGCAGCAATTTTATCCAAAGGTATTTCTAAATAAGACGACGTTTGCTTAGATTTAGAGTTTTTGCTATTTAAATTCTCATTTGAATTCCCTTTAGGAGAAGCATCTTTTAAAAGTTCTCCATCATCGGTTTTGTTGAATAGGATTGAGAGGCCTTTACCTCCTAAACCACTTTTTCTAGTCTTTTTATTATTTTTCATTGTTATCTAAAAATTCTTGGGCTAACTTCCTATAGGTTTCAGCTCCTATACTATCAAAGGCATATTGTCCCACGGGAAGACCATAGGAAGGGCTTTCACTGACTTTAATATTCCTCATTATTTTAACTTCGTAAGTATTGTCTGGAAAATGCTTTCGTACATGGTTCGCTACATCACGAGATAGATTAGTGCGATTGTCGTACATGGTTAAAATAATGCCTTCAATCACCAAGGCGGGGTTAAAATTACTTTTGATGCGATGTATGTTTTTTAATAATAAGGAAATTCCTTCCAAGGCATAGTATTCACATTGTATGGGAATTAGTACACTCTTACTAGCCACTAAAGCATTGATGGTCAACATCCCCAATGAAGGGGGGGTATCAATAAAAATATAATCAAACTGGTCCTTTATTTGGGATAGTTCATATCTGAGTAGTTTCTCTGGCTCGTCTATTTGACTAAGCTCAATTTCAGCAGCAGCTAAGTCCTCAGAGCCGGGAATGAGAAAAAGGTTATCAAACTTAGTAGGGTAAATAATTTTTTCTATATTGATATTATCAGACAAAGCCTCATACAAATTTTTTCCTTCTTCTAACTCTAAGGCTAGCCCACTACCGCAATTACCTTGGGGATCAAGGTCTATGATAAGGACTTTTTTATTTAGTTTAGTTAACTCATAGGCTAAATTTATAACGGTGGTGGTTTTACCTACACCCCCTTTTTGATTAGATACAACAATAATTTTACTCAAAGGAATAAAGGGCTTTTTTAGTAAAATTAATTCACTTAATTTTTTGTAACCAATGAAGTTGGCTTGCCACTATAAAACGCTTCAATGTTTTCAATGGCTTTTCTCATTAAGTTGTTAACTGAGTTTTGGCCTCCCCAAGCAACGTGCGGAGTAATGATCAAGTTGTCAAGGTCATTGATGGTAAGTAAGGGGTTCCCATTTACGGGAGGCTCCTCAGATAGCACGTCAATGCCTGCCCCTGCTATCCCTTTTTTTATAAGGCAGTTTTTTAGGTCCTCTTCATTGATAATGCCGCCCCTAGCAGTGTTTATGATTATACTAGTTGGTTTCATTAGTCTTAGTTCTTTATCCGTGATTAAATCCTTAGATTCAGAAGTAAGGGGGAGGTGCAAGGTTACAATATCGGCTAGCGGTAGAGCTGCTTCTAAATCAACTACTGGGTGAGCTAAATTCTCATAACTCTTGCCTTTTCGGCCTACGTAGTAAATCTTCATGTTGAGAGCTTCTGCCACCTTAGCGACTCCCTGACCTAAAGTTCCCGCCCCGATGATGACAATATTTTTGCCTTCAAGCTCGTTTATCTTATTAGAAAAAATAGCAAAATATTTTGACTTTTCCCAGTTGCCTTGTTTAACAGTTTTTTGATAGCTACTTAAGTTTTTTAGAAGGGAAAATATCAGAGTAAAAGTGTGTTCTACCACTGAGGTGGTGCCATAATTAACGACGTTACTAACCTTGATCTCATTTTTATTACAATAGGCAATATCCACGTTATCGTAACCAGTAGCGGTTAAAGCAATAAACTTTAATTTAGGCAACTCTTTTAGTTTTTCTTCCGGCAGGCGAACTTTATTCACTATTAATATTTCACTGTACTGGGCTCTTTCAACTACTTGATCCGGAGTAGTAAAATCAAATTCTTCCCACTGATGATCAAATTTTGGCCTTATCAATTCAGCGTAATTAGGGAAGGTTGATTTATCTAAAAAAGATATTTTCATAAAAAATTAGCCTTTAAAAGGTAATTGATAATTTTCACTCGAAAAAGAAATTAATCTCTTTTTCGGCATTCTCATCACTATCAGAGCCATGGATAACATTCATTTCTTTATTGGTCCCATAGAGCCTACGAATCGTATTTTCCTTAGCTTTGCTAGGGTCTGTGCTGCCAATTAGTTCTCTAAAGCTAAGTACTGCATTATCCTTTTTTAGCTCTAGGGCTACGATCTTTCCCGACGTCATATACTTCACCAGTTGCAGGAAAAAAGGCCTTTCTTGGTGAACCTGGTAAAACTCTTTAGCAGAATCTTCGGTTAACTGAAGCATCCTTAGGTTAACTATTTGAAAATTATTGTCTTCAATGATTTTAATGATGCCTCCTATTTTATTCTTTTCTACTCCATCTGGTTTGATAATTGCTAATGTTTTGTTCATTGATCTATCCTTTATAAAATATTTTTTATTACGTTTTGTTTGATTGAAGCAAGGTTGGGTTCAGGAAACTTGGTATAGGCTTGGTAGAGAATTTTTTTCAGTGCTTCATCGGTTGTGGTATCATAGAGCATCCTTATAAAAGTCAGTTCCTCTAATTTGCTACTCTCAGCCCCTTTAAGATAATAGTAAGAAGAAAAAAAATCATTAACATCAACAGGCTTTAAGTTTGTCAATTTACTCAATAGACCATGCACCTCTTGATTAAAACCAGAGAAGTAACTAGCTTTGAGTAGCTCAGGAGTTTTTTTCCCTTGCTTCAAATACTGGTTAAAAAAGTTGATGTCTTTTTTTCGCTTAGCCAATAATTTTTCCAAAGAAGCATTCTGCTCAGCCAACTGCTCTTTAGAAAAGATTTGACTGCCCTGCTTGATTAGCTCTTCAATGATCCACTTCCTTAAAATAGCGTTACCATTTTTTATCTTTTTAATTATTTTTTCTTTATGGTCAGAGGCGTTGTCCCCTGATGACGGATTATCACTTGGTTTAGCATTCTCCGCTGCTTTACTACCGGGTTCTCCACTAGCTTCAGCGCCATTACCATCGTCATAAATGGTTTGTTTATTCCTTTGAATAATTGGTTCTATATCATCAATAACTTTCTTAAAAATCTTAGTAGAATTTTTAAGGTCTTTGGCTGAAATATTATTTAACTCACTCTTGGTAAAATAATGATAAAGGATATGACATTCTTCATCTGTGAATTCGTCAAGGTCTATCTCCGGATTTAGTTCCTGGACAATGCTTTTTATTTTTTCCATAGTTTATCAATCCACTTGGTTAAATCAGAAATTTCTTGATTAGAAAGAGAGTGTTCAATGGGATATTCTTTCCAATCAATTTGAAATTTTTCTTTTCTCAATAGTTCTTTGTGTTTATGTCCTAGCTTAAATGGCACTACTTGATCGTAAAGCCCATGGGCCATAAAGATAGGAATTTTTTTAAAGGCTAAGGACGGGGTTGAATCGGGAAGGGCTAAATTATCAATATCTAAAATATAGGAAGACAAAATAAAAATACCGCCTAAGGTTATTCCCCCAGAATTAAAAATATTTTTAACTAGTTCAAAGGCCATAGCCCCACCTTGGGAAAAACCTCCCACTATAATATTATCGGGTTCGATGCCAGATGCAATTTCCCCATTAATTATATCTTTAAGTAACCCAATGGAGTGAACAACCGTTTCCGCTTTATAGTTTCTTTCAAAATCGATATTGGTAATATCGTACCAGGCTGGCATTGTCAGGTTGTCGTTTATGGTTACTGGTATTTGCTGGGCGTGGGGGAAAATGAATTTACAAACTATTTTCTCCGCTTTACCATTTTTTTTAGGCAAATCAATTAGGTTAGGGAAGTCCACGAAGTCATCCCCGGAAGCACCCAACCCATGCAGGATCATGATGACGTGGGTGTGCTTTTCATTTCTATCCTCATTACCCCTATCAGGGATGATTTCAATTTTCTTCAAGCAAGAAACCTTATTTTCCATAGTTAAAAAAATAATTATTTAAACTAATAATGGCCTTCTCATAATCTTTCCTGGCGATAACGAACTGCATGTTGACTTGTCTTAGAGACTGAGCGATGCTTTTAATATTGATATTAGAAGAACTAAGCACATTGGCAGCTTGGGCTAAAATGCCTGGGATAGAAATATTAGTTCCGATTACCGAAACTATGGCAACATTTATATTAGTTATGGAGAAGAAGTTTTCTTCCAGGTCTGCCAGAAGTTCCTTACTAACCTGTTTCTCCCAAAGTACCTGAGATATGCTATTAGCATTGGTTGATTTGAGTATAAAACTTATTTTATGTTTGAACAAGATTTCGGATATTTTTTTATCGAAACCCACATGCCCCACCATATCGGGATCATGCACCTCTAATAAATTCACTTTTTTAGTGCCCGTAATGATCTCAATTTTCGCCTTGCTCCCCTTATAGTTTTTGGTTATCAGGGTTCCGATATGGTTGGATTCAAAGGTATTTTTTATTCGGATATTAATATTATTTTTTTCTAATGGCTTAGATGCCTGAGGATGAATGGCCTCCATCCCAACATCTGCAAGTTGGTCGGCCACGTCGTAATTAGTCAGGCCTACTGGTAAAGCATTTTCTGCTCCTACAATTTTAGGGTCAGCTGAAGAAAGGTGAAATTCTTTATGGATAATCGCTTCTTTGACCTTCATTTGTAACTCTTTTTTGAAGATCACTGTTATCTTACTAAAAGTTATATCCGAATAACCTCTATCGAACTTTCGCATTATCCCATCAACTCCTTTCACATAACCAGTTACGAAAGGAATTTGCTCGTTGACCTTTATGTTCCTTAGCTCCGTTAAAAGTCGCTCGTCTATGGTTAACGCTTGATTATCATTAAAACCACTAAGGTCAAGAAAAACAGTTTTGTAACCTAAATTAGATAAAATATTGGCCGAATTAAAGCAGGAGTGGGATTCACCTATGGAAGCAATGATTTCCCTAGCAACTCTGAATAAATTTTCTTTGATGATATAGCCAGAGGATAGCAAAGTGCTTAGACTAGAAAGCAATTCTAAAACCTTGTTAATCCTCTGAACGATAAACTCATTAGCTTGCTCTAGGTTTAGGCCTAAAGAGGTTAACCCTTGGTTTATACCTAGCAGATGATTTAATAATTTTTTAGTTTCTTTTTTGTAGTCATTATTTTTAATAAATTTATGATAAAGGCCTTCCTTACCGGTTTTTTTGTCTTCTAAGAGCAGGTTAGTAACATTGCCGTAGGCGGAAAGAATGAATATGCGATTGTACGGATTATTTTTTTTGGTGTAGTTCTTTGGATTAAGGATTACATTTTCCAGAACTTCAGCAAAACGAAGCATGCAGCTACCACCAATTTTTTCTACCGTTATCATGGTTTAAATAAATAAAAGAACAATAACTATAGGGAAATTATACCATAAGTAATCTAATTATTAACCCTTATGTTTGTATAAACCTTTAAGCATAAATCACTAAAGAATAAATTGATGATAAGAAAATGCTGAGAGGAAAAAAATGTTCTTATTTTTGCAGCTAAAGTAATTAAAGCAGAGTCATCCTTAGCCAAATATGGGCTATAACGAGCAAGCCGAAGAAAATCATAAGCCAAACTAAACCTTGCTTTTCTTCAAAAGCGAAACTTAGAAAGGAAAAAAATCTTTTTTCACCTTTGTTAGCTAAGCCAAACTCCTGGGGTTGATATGGGTTATAGGTCCTAAAAATGCGATCCCAAAAACTAAAGATAACCGCATAATTTGAATCATGGTTTTCCCTGGTTAAGGAATGATGGGTTGAGTGGTGCATGGGCACAACTATTACATACCTGAGATATTTTTCAAATGGAACTTTGATGTCGGAGTGATGAAAAGCAGCAAAACAAAAGATTAGTGCTTCATAAAGAAAAACGAACTGGGCCTCAACGCCAATTAAAAATATAAAAATAGATTTATAGAAAAGGGAAAGGAATAATTCTCCTAAGTGGAAGCGAAAACTAGTCGAGCTATTTAGGTCTTTATCGCTATGATGGCAACTGTGAAACCTCCACAAAAAAGGGAGTCTATGGTTTAAGACATGCCAAAAATAAATAAGAAAATCAAATAAGAGTAGAGAAATGATAAATTTGAGGGCGGGGTTGGAGACATATCCTATGAGCTTAAATGAGTTGGTGCTGGCAACTAAATAGAGTGAAGTCCCTGAGATGAGGAACATGACAAAGTTATTGAAAGAGAGAATGAGGAAGTTACTGAAGTAAGAAGTTTTTCTCCTCTGCCAACTAACCCGGGGTCGCTTATTGATAAACTCTAAGCCTATGAATAAAATAAAACATGATACCGCTAAAAAAAAATTAAGGTTCACGTTTTCCCAAAAAGTTTCCAGAAAGGATAGGCTTGATTGTATATCCATAGTTTTATTATATTTATGGCTTAATAGTTAATTTAATAATCAATTTAATAATTTTTTAAATTTTCTAAGTAAGACTTATAAATATTATTATTAATAATAGAATTATATTCTCCTTTATTGGACGCAAAATAATTTTTAGGAAAATCAAAAGCCCCCTTCAGCAATTGAGGGGTCAGATGCTTCAAGGTTAGAGCATTTAGATTCGCTAACCTTAGTGCTTCTATTTTTTGGGTGATGGATTGATTAAATTGATCGGGTTGCTTTATATCAGATTGCCTTATATGAGCCAGATGCCAGCCCCATACCCCAAAGCTGGGAACAACTGCACGGTAGGGCATAACCTCGTAGCCAGCCTTTTCAAGGGTATTCCCAATGATTAGGAAAGTTTCCTTAGCGTAGAAGGGAGAGGAAGATTGTTGAACTAACATTCCCCCTGGATTGAGCTTGTTTTTTAGAAAGCTATAAAATGAAAGCGAGTAAAGTTTGCTTAGCTCAATGTCATGCGGGTCGGGAAAATCTAAGATAATGACATCAAATCTTCCAATAATATTTTGTACGAAAAGGTAGGCATCAATATTGATGATTTGAAAGAGTAGTCCTTGTTGCTTCGCTGCATCCGTTTCTGAATTTAAACTACTCTGCAAGTTATTTTGATTGGGTAGAAAGATTTCTTTTTTTTTATCCTCTGATCTGAAAGAAACCCCACTATTTTTAAGTTCCACCACTTTAGCCTCGTTTAGGCTATTCTCATTGAGCTCGGTAAAAATGGGGTTATGTTTAGCTAATGAAGTGATGGTTGGATCCAGGTCAACGAGTAAAACATGCTCTACCGTAGGGTACTTTAAAATTTCTCTAGCAGCTAAACCATCTCCACCCCCTAAGATTAAGACTTTCTTTTTTTCTTTAGCTAACTGCATAGCGGGATGGACCAAGTATTCATGGTAGATATACTCATCCCGGCTGTTAAACTGCAGGTGTCCATTTAGATAGAGGGCATGGTAGCCGCTAGGACTTTCCGTAACCACTATGTTTTGATAGGGGCTATTCTTAGAGAAGATCACCTTGTCTTTAAATAATTTTTGCTCTAAGAAAGGCGTGATCCTGGGTGAATAGATGAGGCCCCAGGTGTAAATAAAAGTGGTAATCCCAATAAACGACCAATAAATCTTTCTCTGCCTTTTAGCCTTTTCCTTTTTAGGGTCAACGAAGAGTAAAACTGCTAAGCATAACCCAGCTATATTAATGAGGGCTAAGCTAAAGCCTACCTGAAGGATGGTGTCAGTGAAATCGATTAAAATGTAGACCCAAAGCAAGGCCCCTAAAAAACCACCAAAGTAATCTAAGCGAAATATTTGAGCTAAGTTAACCTTGAGAATAGTATTTTTCTTAGTATTTAAGCGGAGCAAAATGGGTATTTCCATTCCAATAATAAAACCTACCAAACCAGTAACGCTAAACTGGGCCAAAGGATAATAGGTCCGGTTTTCTCCAAAAACGTAGTAAAGCAGTACTGGCCCCCAAGCCCCAAAAAAAGTCAAGAGGATTTCTGCATAGAAGAAAGCATTAAAAATATTTTTATCATTGAGCCGCTTTTGCCAATCAGCTCCGAGGCCCATGGTAAATAACATTAGCCCAATGATCAAGGCCCACTGGGTGTAGCTCGAGCCTAAGAGGTCGGAGCTTAATTTTGAAAAAGTAAATTCGTAGGATAGGCTACAAACCCCAATGATGAGGGTTAGAAAATAGAGCTTTAGCTTGTAAAACTTGGGTGAAAGTGAATTTTTATCCAAACTAAGGTAGACGGTCTACTGGTTATTCTATGGGGTTAATTCTACCATAGCTAAGTGAATAAGATTGCAGAGGAGTAGGCCTAGTGATTAAAGTTACATAGAGCCTTTTAATGCTTTTAGCTACCGTAGTTTATGGTACAATTTTTCTTGACATCTTCATAGATAATTATATCAATCATATTTCTAATTTACCGTTCAGTAGCCATGGAAAGAAAAAAAGTAGAAAGAGAAAAAATAGAAATAAAGTTTTACAACTCCCTGAGCAATGAAGTTGAACTTTTTTATCCAATCAAAGAAGGTGAGGTAAAAATATATTCTTGTGGGCCTACGGTTTATGATTTTGCTCATATTGGGAATTATAGGTCTTTTCTTTTTTCTGATTTCCTGCATCGCTTTTTTAAGTTCATGGGCTATAAAGTAAAGTTGGTGATGAACATCACTGATATTGATGATAAAACCATAAAGGGATCTGTTACTAAAAAAGTTTCACTCAATTCATTCACTGAGACCTACCGTAAGGCTTTTTTAGAGGATTTGCAGAGCTTAGGTTTTTTGAAAGAAAAAGTTTATCCCCGAGCCACGGAAAACATAAGCGAAATGATTGCCATGACCCAGAAGTTAATCGCTAAAGGTTTAGCTTATGTCTCAGAGGGATCGGTTTATTTCTCTATTAAAAAAATGCCAGACTATGGCAAGCTGAGTAATTTAAATTTAGATGAGATTAAGGTAGGCGAGAAAAACCTTAGTGATGAGTACGCCAAGGAAAGTATATCTGATTTCGTTCTTTGGAAAGCTCACCAAGCTGATGAAGGAAAAAATTATTATGAAAGCCCTTGGGGCAAAGGTCGGCCGGGCTGGCACATAGAGTGTTCGGCCATGAGCAAAAAGTTTTTGGGGGATCATTTTGATATTCATACGGGAGGAGTGGATAACCGCTTCCCGCACCATGAAAATGAAATAGCTCAATCTGAGGGAGCTAATGAGGAAAAATTCGTCAACTATTGGATGCATGTTTCCCACCTTTTGGTTGAAGGTCAGAAAATGAGTAAATCTTTGGGTAATTTTTATACACTAAAAGAGCTCTTAGCAAAAGACTATAACCCACTTAGCATTCGTTTCATGCTCCTCGCAACCCATTACCGGAGTAATTACAATTTCACTCTTTCTGGCATTGAGGCGGCTACAACTACGCTCACCCGGGTGAGTAGGTTTTTTGCTTTACTCAAAGAAAAAAAGGCCAGCCTTGAAAAAGATAAAGCCCTATCTAAAGCTCAACTTTCTGCTTCGGCTTTAGCAGCTTTAGATTTTGTGGCAAATAAAAGGTTATCTTTTGCTAGTGATCTGGCTAATGACTTCAATGTATCATCAGCCCTGGCAAGTTTTTTTGATACGATAAGCTACGTTAATAAAAATATCTCTAGCTTAGTCGAAAAAAATGTGGATCAAGTTTTAGATTTTGTAAAAGAGTTCAATGACGTTTTTGGGTGTTTCCCTGAGACCTCCACCGAGGCAGAAAAAGAGTCGCCCTTGCCGGATGAGGTGCTTCAATTGGTCCAAACCAGGAATGAGGCCAAAGCTAAAAAAGACTTCACCCTAGCGGATAAGCTACGGAATCAGGTGAGTGAGTTGGGCTATATGATCGAAGATAGAGCGGACGGTGTTAAGGTGATAGAGAAGAAGTAAGAGAAATATAAGGAGTAGAGGTTATAAAAGGTAGGGTATAAAGTGGGTATGGCTATATATTTTTCCTTCTTTTATCAATAGGCTTTCACTTCATCGTTGATGACCTCTAAATGATTTCCTTTTTGGGTTATCAGAAATATTTGGTTCTTCTTGGCTTCTTCTAAGATGGAGGGATTGGTCACCATACTGGCTATGCCGAAGTAAATCTTTTTCTGGCTCTGCTCGGGGTAGTCTTTTTTAAAGCCGGATACTTTGCTCTGGGTCAAAGACTTGATCTCTTCAGCGTGGACCTTGCTTTTAACCTCCCACTATGCCTACGCTCTCTCCATTGAAGAGCATTATGTCAAACTCAACGCTATGGTTGTCGTACTTAACCCGTCTGTCTATTTCATCAAACTTGATGTTACCTAAAGTCATCTTTTCTTCTAAGCTACGGTAAAAATATTCCTCAGCCACTTCTCCGTAGTTTCCCAAAAAGCCATTCATCTTTTTACTCAGCCGCTTGAGCATCTCATCAGTTTTTTTAAGCCTCTTATCAGTATCTTTCAACTGCTTATCCGTCTGCTTTTGTGATTCCCTTAGTTCTTTGATCTGTTCATCCGTCTTCCTCTGGGCCTCTTTTCTCTCTCTAATAGAGTCCTCTAATAATTTTTCTATCCTGTCTAACCTATCCATACTACTGATTATACTATGGACAAATTACCATTCTCCTCAAATAACTACCAAAGCTCTTTCATCAATAGGCTTTCACTTCATCGTTGATGACCTCTAAATGATTTCCTTTTTGGGTTATCAGAAATATTTGGTTCTTCTTGGCTTCTTCTAAGATGGAGGGATTGGTCACCATACTGGCTATGCCGAAGTAAATTTTTTTCTGGCTCTGATTGGGGTAGTCTTTTTTAAAGCCGGATACTTTGCTCTGGGTCAAAGACTTGATCTCTTCAGGGTGGACCTTGCTTTTAACCTCCACTATGCCTACGCTCTCTCCATTGAAGAGCATTATGTCAAACTCAACGCTATGGTTGTCGTACTTAACCCGTCTGTCTATTTCATCAAACTTGATGTTACCTAAAGTCATCTTTTCTTCTAAGCTACGGTAAAAATATTCCTCAGCCACTTCTCCGTAGTTTCCCAAAAAGCCATTCATCTTTTTACTCAGCCGCTTGAGCATCTCATCAGTTTTTTTAAGCCTCTTATCAGTATCCTTTAACTGCTCATCCGTCTGCTTCTGTGATTCCCTTAGTTCTTTAATGGCTTCACGGTTTTCTTTTATCTGCTCATCCGCTTTCCTCTGGGCCTCTTTTCTCTCTCTAATAGAGTCCTCTAATAATTTTTCTATCCTGTCTAACCTATCCATACTACTGATTGTACCATGGATAAGTTACTGTATGCTTCAACTACCAACTCTACCTACCAAAGCTGCTTTAAGTTACCCGCAGTGAAAGGCTCTTGCAGGTAGGTAACGCCACTGCCCCCGGTGCCTAAGCCATGCTGCTCCAAGGAAGCCTTCCTGACTCGCTGGTGTAGGTACTGCTCTAAGCTGGCTTTATCTCTTTTACCACCGACGATGCCTTCGGCTAAGTAGTAGCCAAAGAGCCTGTGTCCCTTTTTCTTGTACTCATTAGCATACTGGTCGCCCTTACCTCCGTAGTAGACGGTTACCTTGCTGGGTAGGCTAAACTTCTTTTCTACGAAGACCGGGGCCGTGCCTTCGGCTAAGTAGTTGATCTGTCCGCTTACCGGGTCTTGTCCTGTACCGGAAAAGCAAGTGTCTAAGAACATTACCACTTGACCGACCTGGGATTTTCTTATATCACTGACCACGCTTTTGAAACTTAGAGCTTCGTCATTGAAGTTACCTCTGGGAGCATCCCGGGGGATGAAATACACGTTCTGCTCTCCCTCTTTGATGCCGGGGCTACCGTGGCCGGCGTAGTAGAGGTAGAGCTTGTCCGTCTTTCCCATAGTGGTGAGCAAGTTATCCAAAACTGCCTTGATGCTGGTACCGGTGGCCTTCTCGCCTACCAGCAGGGCCTGCTTGGTTGCTTTCACGCCTAGCCGCTTGCTGAGTAGCTCGTGCATGAGCTTGGCGGTGTTCTCAGCGTAGGGGACATCGTGTAGGTTGAGGTACTTGTCGATGCTGATGAGGTAGACGTTATCCTTCTTCGCAGCTGGTTTTAAGTCACTGACTTTTTGAGCTAGTACCCTATCGGGTGGGTAGCGTTTGACTACGTTCTTACGGGCCGTCGTTGTAGGCTAACTCT
Organism: Trididemnum clinides; assembly: GCA_963675345.1. Taxonomy (NCBI): domain Eukaryota; kingdom Metazoa; phylum Chordata; class Ascidiacea; order Aplousobranchia; family Didemnidae; genus Trididemnum; species Trididemnum clinides. Next base: position 46,226 of record CAVLYW010000095.1, read on the forward strand.
ATCTCAGGCAAGGCCGTCTCACTTATGAGTTCGCTTACTTGGCTATCAAGACTATTTTTAGCTTGGCTGGGGGCGATGGTTATCACTCGGGTAACCCCACTGTTGCTATCCTGCTTGATGGCGTTTTGGTTGGGCTGGCCCAAGTAGTTTTCGTTGTAGACTATGTCTTTGAGGGAGTAGCCTTTATCGTCTAAACTAAAGGTGAGCTTGAAGTCCTTCAGGTTAGGTTCTTTCACCATTTGCCGGACTACGTCGGGCAGGGCTGGCTCACCCTTTACTTCGGGTTTGAGGCTTACCTTTTCCAGGAAGTCCCCATTACCACTGACTAAGTCATAGTAGATCAGGTTTTCGTCTCGGTCATAGGTGGCATTCTCTAAGCTGAACTTATCATAAAAGCTCCTAAAGGCATCGCCCAAGACTAAGGCCTTGACCCGGGGCAGTTCCTGCTCTCGCTTTTTTTTCAGGGCATTGAGTCGGGCTATCTCTTGGTTACGGGCCTCCACTTTTTGGCGGTAATCCGCTCTGATTTTATCTATCTTGTCATTGAACTCTTTTACCGCCTGTTCGGCCCTTTTTTCAAAGAGCTTGGTGGCTTCAAACTCACCCTGGACTATCTTTTCATTGGCGGGTAGTTTCGGCTTAGGCACCACTGGTGGCACCTCTTTATCACTCAGGCTTAGGTACTTGCCCAGAACATCGCTGACATAGTCGCTGATGCTAGGGTAGCTTTTCTTGCTGGCGAAGGCCTTGGAGTAGTGGGAGAGGGGAGCAGGTACCGCTATCTGATTTTGTTGAAAAAACAGGAACTGGTTACGCTTAGCTGCGCTTAGGTTTTGGGATTGTTACTGCTCAGCTAAAATTTTTCTTATCTCTGGTACATTGTCTTTTAAGGCATAGACCTTACCGTCATTACCACCAGCACCAGCATAGACCGTGCCATCAAAGCCTACCGCTACTGAACCTACCCAACCTCCAGTTTTAAATGACCAGAGTTGGCGCCCGCTTTTATCTAAGGCATAGACCTTACCGTAATCACTGCCAGCACCAGCATAGACCATGCCATCGGATCCTACGGCTACCGACTGTATGTACCCCTCAGTTTTGAAGGACCAGAGTTGGTGTCCACTTTTATCTAAGGCATAGACCTTGTGGTCCCAACTATCAGCATAGATCGTGCCATCGGAGACTACTGTTATTGACTTTACACCACCCCCAGTTTGTGAGTACCAGAGCTGGTGACCGCTTTTATCTAAAGCGTAGATCTTATTGTCCTTACTACCAGTACCAGCATATATCGTACCATCTGAGCCTAACGCTACTGAATATACAATACCCCCAGTTTGTGAGGACCAAAGCTGGCGACCGCTTTTATTTAAAGCGTAGACTTTCCCGTCATTACCACCAGCACCAGCATAGACCGTGCCATCATCTCCTAATGTTATTGAGCCTACAGAACCTCTAGTTTTGAAGGACCAGAGCTGGTGACCGCTTTTATCTAAAGCGTAGACTTTACCGTCATTACCACCAGCACCAGCATAGACCGTGCCATCGGAGCCTACCGCTACTGAATATATAATATCCCCAGTTTTAAATGACCAGAGTTGGTGCCCGTTTTTATCTAAGGCATAGAGCTCATGGCCCCACCAATTAAACAAACTACGATCATTATTGCCCCAGCTAATAGCATAGACCATGCCATCAGAACCTACCGCTACTGAGTTTAACCAAGCCCCAGTTTTGAAAGACCAGAGCTGTTTAACAGCGGGTTTCACCCCGAGTCCATGTAGGTACTCACCCCCTAACAACCCTAAAAGCACGACCAAATTTAAGCCTAATCTTTTTAGCTGGGTTAGTAGCCATCTTGGTGTGATGAAGCATGGGGTAGTGGTAGCCTTTTCGATTGTATTATAGATAGTTTGCGTATTCGTTTGCATGGTTTTTTTTCTGATTTATTTTATCCTCCTTTTAGGAGTTTGATATAGTTTAAAGAGTAACTTAACTATGTGCTAGTATCTCCAGCATGCCTCAAGTATCTTAACATATAAATTAGTATTCCTGTAGTTAAATCTGAACTCACTCTCCTTGATGTGGAGATAAAAACTATCTCTCTTAATACCATTAAACTTCTTTAGCCTATTCTTACATCAGTTTTATAACAACCCCAAATAAACCTATAAGTTCTCTAGGCAATTAATCTGCCATTGATGGGATTCCTTTTATTTTTCCTATTTACCATCTCTTTAAAATGGTTAATTCTCTTATGCTCATAACCATTAAAAATAACCCAGCATAGACCTTCTCACTTCTCTGAGTATAGACTTTGCTATTCCTCTTTAGTATGTCATTATTTTATATATGGATAATGGGCACTTTACTTTTTATTAGGAGCTACCTATTTTATTTGGTGCTTGACTAGTCAATTCTAACATCCTGCTAAAATTAACTACCCAAGTACCTTAAATTTATTTTCATTTTTCTCACCCTCCCTCTACATCATACCGCACTACTCGTCTGAGCCTGTCGCGGGGGTGAACTTTGACCAGTTCTAAGTTCAGATCGGTGAAGCTCGGTGAAGCTGTAGGCTCGCTGGAACTTGTGGGGCCTTTTAGTGGCGATGAGTATCAAAGCCTCATAGAAACGGGCGGGGCGGGGTATCCCGGGGTTAGACCTGGCATTAGGTCCACCCGCTGACGAACCACCTGCTGGCCCGCTGGCTCTCACGACCTGCTTTTCCTCGGTGGCTGACGGCTCGGGCAGGGGATAGATAGGGCAGACTTCTCTATTCTCGGCGCAGGCATTACCGGGTAGGTACTGAAACAGGCTCACGTACATGGGGCTTTTTAGGTGTAGCCGAGCCACCAATTCATCACCGGCTTCGAAAGAGGATACAACTCCACTGAACTTAATGAAAGGTTGTAACTGCTGGTGAGATACCTGGGTGATACAGAATATTTATACCAACTAAATAAGATTTTAGTTAGTCAGGTTTATGTTTACTTAGTCAACTTTTCTAGGTTAACCTTAGTCCTAAACTCTTTCCAAATCACGATGAACAGGGTGGCGAAAAGGGGGCCAACCAATATGCCCTCCATACCCATAACCACTAAGCCGCCCAAGGAGGAGATGGCCACGATGGCTGGCGACATGCCAGATTTATCTCCGACCAGTTTGGGTTTTAAAACATTTTGGCTTACCAAAACCACCCCGACCCCAAAAATTAGAATGGCTATGCCCGTTAAGTAATCCCCAACGATGAACTTATAGACCAGTAAAGGGACTAAAACGGTGTTGGTACCTAAGATGGGCAGCATGGAAAAGACGATCATGATAACGCCCCAAATGACGGGTGAGGGGATGTCTAAGATAAGGAACAATATCATCCCATAAGTTCCTTCTAAAAAACCTACCAAGAAAATCCCATAAACCACTGCAGAAATGGTTTTCTTACACTCTTGGGTCAGGTGGTCTTTTTCTTCCTCTTTCAGAGGGATAAAGGAATAAGCGCTTTGTTTAATTTTTGTGGCCTCAAGACAAATGAAATAAAATAAGTAAAGCAGTAAAAAGAAACTTATCAGCAAATTACCAATATTGAGAACGCTATCTTTAATCAGATTAAATAAATAATTTAAAGCCTCGTTGACGTACTGGACAATTTTTTCAATGCTTAGGGACTCTTGAACTGAATCTAACAAATTACTATTATTCATAAAATTAGAAATAATGGGGATTGACATAGCTTTCATTAGTATGTCTCCATAGTTATTATTTATAACATCGACTAAGAGGGAGTAGTTTTTATTGGCTTCCACAGAAACCAAGTATAGGACTAAGGAAATGGGTAGTATAACCGTGATGAATATAGATAGGGTACTCAAGGCCGCGGCTAGGGATGGCCTTGTTTTACTTAAAAAGTAGCTATGCACTGGATTAAACAAAAAAGCTAAAATAAAAGAGAGAAAAATAGTTACCCAGAAAGGGGAGATGATGTAGAAAAAACCAAGGCTAATGGCCGTTAAGAGGATTACGAAGAATATGGTAGGAGCTTTAGACAAGAAAGCCTGTAGGTTTAGTCTCTATATTTTAGCATCTTCAGGTTCTCCACCCTCAGATTCTCCATCGCTGGACGGTGAATGACCTTAGGTGGATGATCTTATTAAGGGTTTTCTTTTTGTTTCGGACCCGGGGTAACCTCATCCTTTTTGAACCTTCTTTTGCTTTCGTCCCAATCAGTGTTTTTGTTTCGCTCAATCCATTTCTCCTCAGCATCATCGTCGGTTACAATGGCTTCAACTGGGCATTCAGGGTCACAAGCCTCACAATCAATGCACTCATCAGGGTTAATGACGAGCATATCTTCTTCCTCAAAAAAGCAATTGACCGGGCATACCTCTACGCAGTCGGCGTATTTACATTCAACACAAGCTTCCGTTACTACCCTAGTCATTATGAAGAAAATTATACAATAGAATAATCCTTTTGAATAATCTTTTTCGATAAAAAAAATAATTTCCTATTTTAGGCTTTTTTTTAAACTTTTTTGTTTTTCAATTACTATTCTAATTAAAATAAAGTATAATTTTAATGCCATGCAGTTCAGTGAGTTTTTTAAAAAAAAAATTATCCTTAGGTTTAACTTGTACTCTAGTTTTCTGGCCAATCTGCCGATTGACGAGGTTAAAAAAAATTCTATCATTTTTTCTAAATTTAAGTTTTTTTTAGAAAACTTTTTATCTTCTGAGCAATCTGCTTTACTTGATCCAGTCGTTTTAGTAAAAAAATTTTTTAGGGAAGAAAAAATTGCAGAAGATCTGATAGAGGATTATTTATTTAAATTTATTCAAATAATTGAACGAGAAGTTACCCTTTTTGACTCCATTGAAGAGGCCCTTTTCAATGTTATGAACGACATCGATAGTAGCGGGAAAGGTAGCCTACATTTCTTTTTAGAAAAAATTGATAGGGAATGGAGGTTGAAAAACCTTTTAAAAGAATTAGATACCTACAAAATAAAAATTGTCTTGACAGCTCATCCCACTCAATTTTATCCCACCTTCATCCTCAATATAATTAGCCAGTTGAGTAGTGAAATTAAAAATAAAAACATTGAAAAAATTGAAACCACTTTGAAACAACTGGCCTTTAGTAGTTTCTATAATCGCTCTAGGCCAACCCCCATTGACGAAGCTAAGAGCATTATCATCTACTTAAAGAAGGTTTTTTACCAAGTCATACCTGAGATTGAATGGCAAATAGAAAAAAAACTGCGTTATCAATTACCGGCTGAGCAGTTTGAAAGCTCTTTACCCAACTTGATTGAAATTGGCTTTTGGCCTGGCGGAGACAAGGATGGTAACCCATTCGTAACCTATGAGACATTTAGAGAAGTGGTGCTATTACTTAAAGAAGCCATCATTAAATGCTACATCAGTGACTTGAAAATTTTGAGAAGGAAATTAACCTTTAAAAAAGTTTATCCAAAAATAAACCAAATCATTATTAGCCTAAAAGAGGTACTCGCAGCCAAGACCATCGCATCGCCCAACTATTCCTTAAAAAATTATGAGAGTGATGTAAATGCTATCCTTGATTTAATTGAAGCAGAGTATGGTAATTTGTATCAGGAAGACGTGGTGCTGCTAAAAAAAAAGATCCAGGCTTTTGGCTACCACTTTGCCCCGATTGATTTGCGACAAAATAGTAAGGTGCACAAAATAGCCTTAAAGGAGATCATAGAAGAGGTAGCTAGAAATTCAGATGTTGAAAGTTATGATCGCTATCAAAAATTACCTAACCAAAAGAAGGTAGCTTATATTAATTCACTCATAAAAGTTTTACAAGAAAGTGATTTAGACGTTATCAATAAAATTGATTTAATGGAACACAACAGTATTTTTAGCCCATTAACTAAAGATACCCTGGTCTCTTTAAAAAATTTATATTTAATTCAGAAAGAAGCTGAATTTAGCTGTATTAGTCGCTACATTATTAGCAATAATGATGAAGTGGAAGATTTGCTAAACCTATTCTTTCTGGCTCATATCATGCAGGAGAGGCGGGGAGAGACAGTAAAAAGATCAGAGAATTCCTTGTCTAGAAAATTAAACTTAGACATCACCCCGCTATTTGAGTCGGTGGATTCATTGCAGAAAGCTAGAAGCATCATGCAGGCTATGTATGAAATACCCGAGTATCGTAGCCACCTGGAGCATAGGAGCGACACCCAGTACATCATGCTCGGTTACTCTGATGGCACTAAAGACGGTGGATACCTGTCGGCTAATTGGAATATTTTTAAAGCCAAAGAGGAGATAAACTTGGTTTCCAAGCGGTATGGGGTCAAGGTGATTTTTTTTGATGGGCGAGGAGGCCCACCATCTCGAGGAGGGGGAAATACGCATAAATTTTATAAATCCCTTAGCTCTAAAATAGACAACCAAGAGATTCAACTGACCATTCAGGGCCAAACTATAAGCTCAAATTTTGGCTCGTCGCCCTTAGCCAGATACAACTTAGAGGAACTGTTCATTGCCGGTTTAGAAAATAAATTATTCAGTGATAGACAAAATGAGATTGATGAGAAGAGTAGAAAACTGATGGATGAAATGTCTGAAGTTAGTTTGAGTAAATACCAATCTTTGATCCATCACCCGGAGTTCGTTTATTACTTGGTGAATTTCTCTCCGATCAATTACATTGGTAAGTCAAATGTCAGTAGTCGTCCTGCTAAAAGGAGTAACGACGAAGGCCCTGACCAACTCAATTTAAAAGACCTTAGAGCAATCCCTTTCGTTAGTGCTTGGAATCATATCAAGCAGAACGTACCGGCTTTTTATGGGCTGGGTACTGCTCTGCACGAATGCAGCAAGAAAAATGGTTTAAAAGAACTGATCGACCTTTACCAGTCTTCGTTATTTTTTAGGGCCTTAATCGGGAATACCTTACAGTCGCTCAGCAAAAGCAATTTCATTTATACTTCATACATAGAAAGGGATGAGCGTTGTGGAAAACTGTGGCAGGATTTATACGAGGAAAAAGTATTAACCGAAAAATACCTCTTAGAAATTACCGGCAAAAAAAGTATCATTACCGAAAATCCCCTAAACCATGACTCCATTAAGTTTAGAGAAAAAATAGTTCAACCGCTTATTTTCATCCAGCAGTATTGTCTCTATTCATTATACCAAAATCAAAGCAAGGCAGGTAAAGCTATCTCCAAAACTAGTTCATTAAGTGCGGCAAATATAACTAAACTTGAGAAAATTATTATTCGCTCCTTAGCTGGGATCATTAATGCTGGTAGGAATTCTGCTTAGCTAATAACTGCATAACACCCCATAATCCAACGAACCATGAAAAAATTAAACCCTATGAGGAAACCGGCAATGAAAGCAATAAGTTTCTCTCGTCCCACCATTTCAAAACAAGATTTAACTAAAGTCCTAGAGTGCTTGGTGGCCGAAGACATTGCCCAAGGTAATATTGTTAAACAGCTAAAGTTAAAATTAGAAGAAATTTTAAATTCTAAAGCTAAGGTTACACTTACGCATTCAGTTAGTTTGTCTTTATACATGATATATCAAGACATTGGTTTGGGTGAAGGAGATGAGGTTATTGTAAGCCCCTTGGCAGAAAAGTTTGTTCCCGAATTGGCTAAATACTTAGGAGCAAAGGTCCTATGGGTTGATTTGAAGAAAGATAAACTGGCCTTGGATTTAGATCACTTGTCTAGTTTGCTGAGTAAAAAGACTAAGGTGATCGTGTTACCTCATTTTTACGGCTATCCTTATAGTGATCTAAGTGGTGACTCAAGTGGAGATTCTAGCTTAGAAAATTTAAGAGAAAAAATCAAACTTAGCGATGACATAAAAATTGTTGAAGACCTATCCAGTAGTTTAGGAACGATTGAAAAAGATTCTTTTTTAGAAATTAAAAAAAATGCTAAAAAAAATGGCAAAGGTAAGTTGCTATTTTCTAATTTGAAGCAGGTAGGGGGCGATTATGATTACGCTTTCTTTTCTTTAGAAAGTGATAAAATTATTACTTCGGGGAAAGGCGGGGTAACCATTTCTAATAAGCCGCTATTTAATAATTCACTAAATAAAGACAACGAAAAAAATAAAGCAGCAGCTAAACCAGGAGAAACTAATGCCCTTCATAACACCCTTCCCAGGTCCATTCCTTTTGATTGGGCTATGGGCGATTTAGGGGCTGCTTTAGCTTTATCCGAGCTTACCTTGCTACCCAAGATCGTGAATAAAAGAAAAGAGATAGCTAGCTATTATCAAAAGACCTTAGAGAACAGTGAGTACAGTCCGTTAATTCCCGTGGAGCATGGGTTTTATAATTTTAGTCATTATCCCATATGGGTTGATAAAAAGTTCAGTTTAGCCAAGCAGGTTTTTCTAAAGCATAATGTACAGGTAAGGGATTTAAGTTCCGAAAACTCTTGGAAATCATTGACAACACAAGAAAAAGCTGGTTTACCTAATCTTCGCTCCTTGGTTAATGAAGTTATTTTTTTGCCCATTTACCCTACCCTAAATGTTAGTGAAATTGAGAGAATTACAAAGTTACTTAGGATTAAAATTTAATTTTGCTATAAGCCAATAAATATAACCCACAATAATATAACCCATAATATAAGTCATAAGGTACTTGAAAGAAGCACTTAAAGGGTATGGATAAAAAAAAACTATCTGACCAAACTTCGGATTTAAATATTCTAATTTTAGATGATGAAAAGAATATTCGGGAGGGGTTAAAAAAAGCCCTTAGTCCTGCCGGCTATAACATTTTTCTAGCTTCTGACGCTGAAGAGGCTTTATCCATTATTTATTCAGAAAAAATTTATTTGGGAATTTTTGATATTCAGCTGCCTAAGATGAGTGGCTTAGAACTTTTTCACAAACTCTTAAAATCAGAAGACACCTTTCCCATCATTTTTATCACTGGCCATGGCACGGTAGAGATGGCGGTTAATGCCATGCGAGATGGGGCCTTTGACTTTATGACCAAGCCCATTGATTTAGAGAAGTTGGAGCTTATCATTGCTAAGGCCTTGAGGATAAACAAGAGGATAAACAAGATTGAAAAAGAAAAAAACCGCCTTATGCTGCAGGTTAAATCTTTTGAGATAGAAAAACTCATCTTGGGTAACTCTGTTGCCATAAAGAAGCTCTTGGATACCATTAAACTAATCGCTCCCTCAAAAGGCAATGTCTATATTTATGGTGAGAGTGGGACTGGTAAAGAATTAGTGTGCAATGCCATTCATCATTATGCTGGTGGCAACAAGCCCTTGGTAAAAGTTAACTGTGCTGCCCTTACTTCAACTTTGTTAGAGAGCGAGCTTTTTGGCCATGTTAAGGGAGCTTTTACTGGGGCTGATAGAGACAAGGTCGGTAGGTTTGAGCAGGCCAATGGCGGGACCATCTTCATTGACGAGGTAAGCGAAATACCACTTCATACCCAGGTGAAGTTGCTTCGGGTTATTCAAGAGAAAGAGCTGGAAAGAGTGGGTAGTGGAAAGTCGATAAAGATAGATATAAGGGTAATTTCCGCCTCAAATAAAGACCTGAAAAAAGAGGTGGACCAAGGTAAGTTTAGGGAAGATTTATTTTATCGGCTTAATGTGTTGGACATCGTCGTGCCCCCCCTTAGAGAAAGAGAGGGTGATGTGGAGTTGCTTAGTAGGAACTTCTTTAATTTTTTTTTCAGAGAGAACCAAAAGCAGGCCGAGGTTTCATCTAAGGTTTATATGGCTTTAAAAAAGTACCATTGGCCGGGGAACATAAGAGAGCTAAGGAATGTTATTGAGAAAACGGTGGTTTTAGCTAGGGGCAGTGAAATTACCATTGCTGATTTGCCTGAGGTCATCAAAGCAAAAAATGGTAATTACGACAAATATGAAATACCGTTTGGTCTGACGATGAAACAGATTGAAAGGAAGGTCATCAACGATACTATAAGCTATTACAACGGAAATAAAAGTAAAGCTGCCAGTCAATTAAACATAGGGAGAAAAAAAATCTATTCTTTTTTAGATAAAGAATGATTTAAGATCAAGTATCGATATTTGAAATAGCTAAAAAAAAATTATCAATTTTTTTTTGGCTTATTAAAATGAAGCATGAAAAAAGAAATCCCTTTTCAGTTAAAAAACCCCAACCCTCAAATTTTTTCTATAAACCAAAAGTTCAGGGACAATGGCTTTGAACTTTTTTTAGTTGGTGGGCAAGTAAGAGATCAGGTTTTAGGTAAAGCTAGTAACGACTATGATTTTACTACCAATGCTCGTCCTGAGCAAGTGCAGAATCTTTTTCCTAATTCTGTTTTAACCGGGGTTAGGTTTGGTACTGTAACCATCTTCGATAAAGCTAGCAAGTTCGAAATTACCACTTATCGAAAAGATGGTAAGTACCAAGACAAAAGAAGGCCCGAGTCAGTAACCTTCGCAGAATCTTTGAAAGAGGATGTGATTAGAAGGGACTTTACCGTTAACTCTTTAGCTTACGATATTGAGAAGCAGGTGATAGTTGATTACTTTGAGGGAATAGAGGACATTAAAAAAAAAATTATCCAAACGGTTGAAGAGCCAGATAAGCGATTTAATGAAGATGCCCTGCGACTTCTCCGAGCCTGTCGTTTTGCGGTTAAACTCAATTTTGAGATAGAAGAAAAAACCTTCCTTTCCATAAAAAAAAATCATCCTTTGATAAAGTACGTTTCTGCTGAGAGGATAAGGGACGAGTTAGTTAAAATTATTACTTCGAGTGAGCCTAAAAGGGGCATTGAGTATTTAAGGCAAACTGGGCTACTCAAAATGATTTTGCCAGAGTTTGCTAGTACCTATGGCGTAGAGCAAAATTCTTACCACGCTTATGATGTTTATTACCATTCACTAGAGGTAGTAGAAAATATATCTCCTGATAAGATACTACGAATGGCCGCACTGTTACACGATATAGGCAAACCTGAGACCAAGGCTTTTAGCAAAAAAGATGATAAAAAAGGGGAAGCTACTTTTTATAAGCATGAGATAATAGGTAGTAGAATTTCTGAACAAGTATTAAAGGATTTAAAATTCTCAAAAAAAGAGATTCATACTATAAGTCATTTAGTTAAACACCATATGTTTCATTACCAAAGCTCTTGGACGGATAAAACGGTAAAAAGATTTATTAATCGAATTGGAAGAGAAAATTTGGATAGTTTATTTCAATTGAGGAAAGCAGATCGCTTAGGTAAAGGTAAAGGTAAGACTATAGTCGTGAACCTAGGCGTGAACCAAAACCAATTTGAAGAAAGCAATGATGACCTGGTTGAGTTGGGTGGTAGAATAGAAAAAATATTGGAGCAGGGCCTTTGTCTTACAATAAAAGATTTACCCATAGGTGGTGATGAAGTAATGAAAACCCTGGGGTTAAAGCCGGGACCTATGGTGGGTGAGGTATTAGCCCAGCTCCTGGATTGGGTTTTAGGTGAGAAAATTATGGATAACTCACTGCCTGAGAACGAAGAGAAAAACAGTTTTGATAAAAAGCTATTACTAAACCAGATAAAAGAAATTTATAGAAGGATGGAAAAGCATGGGACTGATGAGAATCATTAACTTTTTTTTTGTAGCAATTTTTTTTTGTGTTAGTTTGTATTTTGATGCTTACGCTTCTTCTGAGGGTTATCCTAAGTTAGCGAATGACGGGCAAAGCTTTAGAGAAGATAATCCGGGAAAAACACCGACACCTCAGCAAAAGATAAATAAAGCTGTTCCCCTCTACAATGGCCCAACTACTTTTAGTGAAGATTTCTTTGATAAATTCCTCTTGGTGAATAGCTTTGAAAGTTTAATAGAAACTTACTATGAACCGGCTTATAATCAATTACTCTCAACCGGCGACTTTTCCTTCCCTGATAATTATGTCTTTAGCTTCCTGGGCAATTCCTGGCTTTGGAATAAGTATTACTGGAACGGCGTAGCTATAACCGATAGTTTTTTTTCTGGTAAGACTTATCATAAACTTCCTATCATTGGTAATGAACTGGTTTTGGATCCCATTACCGGTAGTTTTTCTCAAAATACTAAGATTAACAAAAATATCCTTTATGGTGATTTGACCATAGGTGGCTTAGGCCAGCACGTTCCTTTTTATAATTTTTTCTTTGATACCTATACGCAGCAGTCCCCCCAAGTAACGAGCAATCCTCCCAGTGTAACTAAGAACGTTCCCTTCGCCTTTAAATCATTTTATAGAAAGATATTTCCTCTTAGTGCTTCTCCTCTTAGTGTTGACAGTGCAGATTATGAGGCGAGCGATCAAGCTAATCTTTATATTTCAGATATATTCGTTAACATCCAAGCTAGAGATTTTTTGACTTTCGATCATAATGGTTATACCGGAGACACGGCGAGGGAGTCCAACGTGAATTTGAGTTGGAATAACGAGATTTATTTAGACCAAGGCTTATTGGGGTGGATCTTTTCCTTTCAAAATAGAGGTAACCTTTTTTCTGAGTTTTATTACTCTCCAGAGGAATCGGCTAATTACAACCAATTGGCCCTAACTTTCTATTATCAACAAGAGCTTCTCTTAGAGCAGAATTATAGCCTTACCTTAGCTGCTAAAAGCATCAAACAAAATGGTAGCTTCATTAACAGGAATCTTTTTGATATAACGGGAGAGGGCTTAAACCCTTTTTATCCTTCGATCAATACCTTAGAAATTACCCAAAACACTGATTTAAATTATTCATTTGATATTCTATACCAAGATTTTCTTAAAATAGCATCAAGTTTAAATAACAACTACACCTTTATCGATCCACTGAGAAGAAACTACACTTCAGCCACCCATTTTAGGCCACCTGATTTAAATGACGCTTTAGCCCTGTACGTAAGCAACTGGGAATCAGGCCAAGTCAACTATCTACTTTATGATAATTCAATCGCTCTACTACTCAATGAAGTAAAGGGGGAGAAATTTCAAATAGAGGGAAGTTTAGGTTTGGACGTTGATGGTTTCAGCGTCATTAACGAAGAGAATCTGCTTCGTCTTTCCCCTTCGTTTATTTTGGCAATGAATATTTTGAACGATAGATGGAATTTTCTACGCATTGAAGTCGGGAGGGTGAACATACCTTTTGATAGCCAATACACCACATTCTTGGCTGATAATTATCATAGTGCAGAAAATTATGTTTGGAACGATGCCAATAATGATTTAGTTTATTCTGCAGGAGAAGCTAGCAGTACCCTGCATTCAACGACCGGGAGTAAGTATCACAGTATAAGTGAAGATTTTTCCCAGCCTCATTATTATTATATTGACGTACCTTATAACCATAACTTCCATACCTCCAATGATATTCTTCCCTTTGTCTTGTTCGGTACCTCACTGCACTACCGGATATTCAAAGATCAAGCTTGGGTGAGGCCAGCTTCAGGTAACCAGGGGAGTTACGAAGAGGTTGATGGGCAGTCAGTGTACTTTCCTGCTTATGGGGAAAAAAATTACGTGATAGAAAATTTATCTTCTTCCCTTTTCCCGGAGAGTAATCGTAATTGGTTCAATGACAGCCCCATGTACCTAGGAGCAAGCATCAAGCTGGCTCTGGAGGGGATAAACTTCTTCTTTAGCGTTTCTTTTACCGCTTACCTCATCAATGGGATTACCTCTTTGGGTAACGGCCCGCTTCACAACAGTTTAGGAATCATTTCCGAGCTACAGGGTGATCCTAACCAGGATTTTAGGAGCTTAGGCAGGTTGGATCCCGACCGGTCTTATATCGGAAAAATATTATTAAACTATTGGCCAACCGATGACTTCGTGGTTACCGCTAACCTTAAATACCAGGACGGGCAGCCGATTGGTAAATGGGGCTATCATCTAAATTCTAATGCTGGGGAAACTAGTTTGGCTTTTCTAAGAGAAAACGTGAGTGGCGATAATTTATTCCTTTACAATGGGGAGTTTGGGACTAGAGAGGATGCTCTTTGGATATTTGACTTGAAGTTTTTATTCCTCTTCACGGTTTACGAAGAGCAAGATTTAAGCCTCTATGTTAATTTTTATAATCTTTTGGATGTCGGTAGGTCTCTCTTAGAATATACTTTTTTCAAGCCTAATGAGGAGAATAGGGACGTCATAGAAATTCAAATCCCTAGAGGGATCCAAATAGGCTTGAAGCTACGCTACTAAAATTAATTAGTCTTATAGGTAATCTAAAAGGTTGATAAAAGATCTTTGACCTTACTTTGGATTAGGTTCCTTATTTTATTGAATTCGTTTAAAGGTAAATTCTTTGGGTCTGGTATATCCCAATCAATCCTTTTCTTGGTTTTAAGGTAAGGGCATTTATCTCCGCATCCCATACCAACCACGACATCAAAATTTTCATCTAAAAAATCGTTGACCGACTTGCTGGAATGGTTTGATAAGTTATAACCCAGGCTCTGCATACTCTCAATGGCAGTAGGGTTAATTTTACCAGACGGCGATGAGCCAGCGCTAAAAGCAGTGATGTTAGGGTTATTCATCATTTTAGCAAAGGCTTCTGCCATTTGGCTTCGATTAGAATTTTCTATACAGACGAAAATAATTTTTTTCATTATATACTTTGACCAGGGTAATTTTAGCATGAAAAAAAATTTGAACTTATATATCCCGGGGAAGATTGTAAGTGGCTATGGCATTGCCTCAGGTAGAGCAGGCTCAACAAAATATCCTGATGGGACTTTAGCTCTACAGAAACCTTTTTTCTTAGCAAGAGGTTTGGATATTAGCATGTATCATTCGGGCACGTTAAACGTTGATATAAGCCCCTATTCTTATAAAGTCATTAATCCTAAACATACTTTTTCGGCTGTTGCTTGGACTGAAAAAATTAAACCAGAAAATTTCTTTTTTTTTGATATTGAGGTATTAGTTCAAAAAAAAGTTTTTACTGGTCTTATCTACATGCCCGACCCTGAGACTAAAGAAGAGCATTTTCAAAACCAATCTATAATAGAACTACTCTTGCCTTCCATCCCTAATTTAGACAAAAAAGAGCCTCTACTTATCAAGGCTAACCCCAAGCAGATTCGGTTTTATGATGCTATTAAATCTTAGCTAAGGTCAAAAATATGTTATAATTAATTACTTTATATAGTAGGTAAACGAGCAGAGCGTTAGTATTAATATTTATCCTTGATTGGCCAAAGTTAACCAAAGTTAAGTAGAAGAAAGGGTAAAAAGTGGAAAAGGTGGGTAAGGTGAAGATATCGTAGATGGATAAACGATATAAGTTGGTGCTATGAAAGCGGTGTTATGCTATGGGTCGGAGACTGGTAACACGAGGAGTAGGGCTTTTGATATACAAAGGGAGCTTGTAGGTACGCCTTTAGAGCTTGAGATTGATCCTTTAGACTTAGCCGACACACCCATTGAAAAGATTTTATCGTATGATTATATTTTTTTTGGTACGCCAACTTGGAATATAGGAGAGTTACAAGCCGATATAGAAGCAATCTTGGAAGAAATAGAGCAGCTTAATTTAAAGGGTAAAAAGGTAGCCATGTTTGGCTGTGGGGATCAAGAAGGTTACCCAGATACCTATCAAGATGCTTTGGGTATTTTGGGAGAAAAGTTAGAGCTGTGCGGAGCTGAGCTATGTGGCTTTACTTCTACCAAGGGGCATCATTTCACTGATTCGCGGGGGCTTGAGAAAGGTAAGAAGGAAGGTGGGGAGGAAGGAAAATTTTTGGGATTAGCTTTAGATGATGATAATCAAAGCGATGAAAGTTTAAATAGAATAAAAAATTGGGTTGAACAACTCGTAAAAGAATTAAAGAACTAAATAAAGAGTAATTAAAGAGGTTTAATAATGAATAGTAAAACAAAACATAATTTAATCAAAGAAGATGTAGAATATTATTCGTCTTCTAATAACGCTGAAGTGGTTGATTTGGGGAAGTATAATTACATTCGCTTGAAAGGTAAGGGGAGGATCTTAGGGCCTGAGTTTAATAATAAGATTGAGGGGATAATGTTTTTCTATAAAATACTACAGCAAATGTCTAAAAAGCAAAGCATTAACTTTACTATCCCAAAATTAGAGATCTTGAAATGGGTGCAGGGCGATGAGTTTCAGGAGCAAATCACTGAAGACGAGTGGCATTGGATTTTGTTGATAAGAAATTACGATTTTATTAATGAAGATTTAATAGAGGAGGCTAAAGATTTTTGTTTGCGTAAGAAGAACCTTACCTTGGCTGAAAAAATATCCTTAGAAACTATTTCTATTGGTAAATGTGTTCAGGTGATGCATTATGGTAAAATAGGCTCGGAGGTTTATTCTAAAAAAGAATTAAGAAAATTTATTTCCATGAATAATTTTAAAGAAAATGGCTTCTACCATGAGATACACCTATCTTTCCCCAGGAAGGTAATCCCAGAAAATATGAAATGTATCCTGCGCCAACCCATCGAGTAGGGTTGGAGTCGGTTCAAGGAAATTATAACTAATAATTAAATTAGATGCTAATACATACTCCTGGAAGAAAAAAGAAGTTATTTAGAAAGAAGTTATTTAGTTTAGTGAGTTTTATACTTGCTATTTTTTTATTTAGTTGTTCTGGCAAAGGTAATGCTAAAGGTGGAGTTAATGGTTTGGATGAAAACCTATCGCAAGGCCAGAAGCAATACCACTTGAGGGGCTGTGTAAAATGCCACGGAATACAAGGTAGAGGTGATGGAATAAAGAATGCTCTAACTGGAGTGAGTCCCAGGGATTTCTCCGACCCTAGTGCTTTTATACAAGGTTATAGCCTTGAGTCTATAAGTAAGACGATTAAAACTGGTCTGGTGGATAAACCGGGTAGTATCATGCCCAAGTATCCATTTTTAACCGATGAGGAGAGAGACCAAATTGCTCTTTACGTTCTTTATTTAAGTACAAATCAATAAGCAAAGTAATAAGTTACGTTAAGAAATATTCGAGAAGACTTTTTTATGAAGTAGGAAAAAGGTAAATGGTATGAAGATTATTAGTTTTTTACTTGGATTACCATATTCAACTTCGGTTCGTAGATTGGACAAAAAAAAGCAGAAAGGGGTAGGGAGAACAATATACCCTAGAACGAGATAGAAAGATAAGAGTCCCATTGTAAATTATTAAGTAAAAAAATAGTCAACCCTTAATAAGGTTAGAAATACGATTATGACTTTTAGTATAATAATTATAACTTTAAATGAGGAAAAATATATTTCCACTATCCTGAATTGCCTTAAAAATCAGACTTATAAAAATTTTGAAATACTAGTCGTAGATAGCAATAGCATTGATAAAACAAAAGAAAAGGCTCTTAAATTTAAAGAACACTTTTCTGAGTTTAAATTCATTGAAATGAAGAAAAGAGGAGTGAGTTTAGGTCGGAATGTAGGGGTTGAAAATGCTCGTTATGAAAATTTAATTTTTTTTGATGCAGATGTTAAAATAGATAACTTTTTTTTAGAAAAGTTAATGTCTAAAATAAGCAAGCAAAAAATAGCCATAGGAACAAGTTATATTAAACAGGATGAATTTCATTTTTTACTAGGGTTTGCCCGCATTGTAGTGAACTTTATTTTTTTTACCCATCAGTTTTTCTCTCCTGTGGCCTTGGGTGCTTTTATTTTTTCTACCAAGAAAGTCCATAAGGCTGTTAATGGGTTCAATGAAAGGATTTATTTATGTGAAGATGCTAATTATGTGAATAAAGCTTTTAAAGAAAAATTTAAATTTAAAGTCCTAAATCTAAATTTTTTTGTTAATCCAAGAAGAATGCTAAAGTATGGAGTGCTTAAAACTGGGATTAAGTATTTACGTGCTTACTGCATAAGGATTTTTTTAAAAAAAGAACTAATCGATAATAATGAAATTGAATACGAATTTGGAAAATATGATCAGTAATCCAAAAAATAAAAGATTATTTCTTCAGCAACTCTTTTAGTCGCTCAAAACCTTTTTCTTTAATTTCTGTGGTGTTTCCTTCTTCCTGAAGATCTACGGAAAAGTTAGCTTTACTTTGACTATTATGAATAATTAAACTTTTAGGGAGTTCCTCTAAAAATGAAGAAGGCTCTTTTCTTATTGCCTTGCCTCTAATTTTTTTTTCTTGGCTATAGCTAATGAAGCATTCTTTTTTTGCTCTGGTTAGTGCTACATAAAACAACCTTCTTTCTTCGTTAGTGTTGGTAGTCCCGGTTTCTTCATGAAAATTAGGTAAAGTTCCTTCTTCCAGTCCTACGATATAGACATAGTTAAACTCCAAGCCTTTGGCAGCATGAATGGTCATTAAATTAACTTCGTCCCTTAAATCCTCTTCCTGCACTTGTTCACTTAAGTTGAGCATTAGTTGAAGAAAGAAGTCTTTAAAGGTGCGATTTTTTCTTTTCTTTTCATATTCTTGGATAATTTTTAAAAAGTTTTCTACTCTTAATTGTTTTATTTTTTTTATTTCGGGTTCTTCTTTATTTAACTGCAGATAATCAAAGTATTCTATTTCTCTAAGGAAGTCTGTAAAACTAACGAAAAGATCTCCTTTTTGTTCTTTATAAACATTAATAACCTTAAAGAAAAAATCTAAGTTTTTCTTTTCTTTTAAGTCTATATTGCTCATAAAGTTATCATTTGCCAATATCTCTGTTAGAGTTAACTCACTGTCCAAAATATTTTCTTTCAAGAAAGAAATAGTTTTTTCCTTAAGCCTTCTTTCTGCAGATAAGTTAATGACCCGCAAAAACGCCATGCTATTGTTGGGGTTAGTCAGTAGCTTGCCAAAAGCAAGTAAGTCCTTAATTTCCTTGTATTCAAAAAATCCTTTCTTACCCCAAACTTTGAAAGGAAGTTTTTTCTCTAATAACACTCTTTCTATGACTTTACTTTGGTTTTTGGTACGATACAAAATCACCGAGTTAGAAAAGCTGAGGTTATGCTTAAATTTCTTAAACATGATTGATTCAGCAACGAACTTAGCTTCCTCATAGTCATTTAGTAATTCATTGATAGAAGTTTTTTTGCTTGAAGTCAGCTTGGAATATAAATTTTTAGTTTTGCGTTCTTGATTATTTTTTATAAATTTATTAGCTAACTGAACTATGCTATTAGTAGAACGATAATTTTCTTCTAAAGTGATTATTTTTGTATTAGGAAATATTTTTTCAAATTCTAGGATATTATTCAAGTTAGCACCTCTCCAAGAATATATGGCTTGATCATCATCTCCAACCACGGTTAAATTTTTATTCTTATTAAGAAGCAGCTTTAATATCTCTAACTGAAGTAGGTTAGTATCTTGAAACTCATCCACCATTATAAATTCATAAAAGTTTTGTAGCCTTAACCTTAGGGGAGGATTATTTTTAAGCAGGTTATAGCAAACTAGAAGAATGTCATCAAAGTCTAAGAGGTTATGACTAAAAGTAAATTTCTGATACTTTTCATAGATGGCTGAATAGTTCACATCATAGGAATTTGGTGTAGTAATTTCTTCCCTTAAATTATTTTTAGCTTTTGAAATGGCTAGGATGATGTCATTAATAACCTTGCTGTCAAAGTTTGACTTTTTTTCTTTTAAAAGGTTGGAAATAATTTCTTTCTGTTCACTGCTATCGATGATAGAAATATTTTTAAGGTACTTACTTAGCGAAAGGTTTTTTTTTATTAACCTAAGGCCAAAAGAGTGAAAAGTTGTGGTTGAAATGGTCTTGCCTTTGGGCAGTAATTCGCTACACAAACTCTTGGTCCTTTTCTTCATTTCCTGAGCTGCTTTTTGGGTAAAGGTTAAATTTAATATATTCCTATAATTAACCCCACGCTTTAGCAGGTACAGGTTTCTGAAAGTGATGACCCTGGTCTTACCACTCCCGGCACCAGCTAAGATTAGCAAAGGTCCTGAATGGTGTTCGACAGCTTTTTTCTGTTGTTGATTTAGTTGTGCCAAAAAGGATGTCAAAAAGTATTCTACATAACCTCTTTAGCTGAAATAGATAATAACTTCATTCCCCTAGCTAACACTTTTCTTACCAATGAGATGATAAGCAAAATGCTCTTGGTGTAAGTGCTTGGGTGATCATTACGTAGAAAATTTACCTCATTATATAGTTGATGAAAGCTTGTAGCTAACGAGTAAAGGTATTGGTTTAATCTATAAATTTCATAGTTATTACTAATGGTGATTAGCTCTTCTTTAAATTCCATGAGTTGTACTATAATCTTGTTTATTAAACTTATATTGAAAACCTCATCATCAATTTCTGTAATGTCATTATTTATATCAATAATAATTTTTTGCTCATTAGCCTTTTTAAGCACTGAGCAGATCCTAGCGTGGGCGTATTGAATATAGTATATAGGGTTGTTTAGATTATTTTCCTTAGCAATTTTTAGGTCAAATTCTAATGGGGTATTAATGCTCCGCATTGAAAAAAAATACTTTATAACATCGGTAGGTATTTCTTCTATGAGCTCGTCTAAGGTAACCAAAGTGCCTAAACGTTTAGACATTTTTTGAATCTGGTTGTCATTTTTTAAAAACACGTTTTGTCCAATGAGTACGACTAATTTGGTTTTATTTTTGCTCAACTCCTTAACGGCCTTGGAAATTCTTTCTACATAGCCATGATGATCCGATCCGAGTATATCAATTAGTAAGTCATATTCACGATTTATCTTCTCTTGATGATAAGCAATATCAACTGCAAAATAAGTATAAGAGCCATCGCTTTTTATTAATACCCTATCTTTATCGTCTTCACCTTGGCTAGATAAAAACCATAGGGCCTTATCTTTAGAGTAGGCTAAATTTAGGTCCTGCAGAACCTGCATGGCCTGGCTTATCTTATTGCCTTCATAAAGGCTAGTTTCGCTAAAAAAATAATCGTGATCAATGTTTAATTTTTTTAAGGTTTTTTTTTGACTTGAGAGTATTTCCGAAACTATGTCATTTGTATCTTTGTACTGCAGCAAATACTTAGGATCATAAGCATTTTCTGGCAGTGGTAAATTTTTGGCTAATGCTTCATGGGTTTCTCTTAGCTTCTTTATCTGATTGCCTGCGTCATTGATATAAAATTCTCCTTTTGCTTCATTTCCTGTAAAGTTTAGAATGTTCTGCAGAACATTACCTAAAATAGCCCAACGACCATGTCCAATATGAAGAGGCCCCGTGGGGTTGGCGGAAACATATTCAATGAGAATCTTTTTAGGAGCTGGGTTATTTATCTTGTTAAGAGGATCTTTATTTAAAGCAAGTAAGAACTTTTTTTTAAACTCATCGCTTAAAACTACGTTAATAAAAGCTGGTTTGACCAAATCAACTTTTTTAAAATTATTATTTCTCTCGATGAGAGAAACTAAGTTATTAGCTATAGCATAAGGGTTTTGTTTTGCCAGGGGTGATAAAATGAAACTAAACTTTATTGCATAGTCTCCAAATTTTGGATCCGTTTTTGAAATTGAGTTAAGTAAAGCCTCTTTAAATTCTTTTAGGTTAGAAAAATAACTCTGATACTCCTCCAACTCACTGGATAACGAATTAGCGATTTCTTGCTTGACTAACATGTTTTCCTTAGCTTAAAAAATTAATGATAATCCCTTTTATGGATAGAACTTTATCAGTGATTTTTATATTGTCTAATTGCTCGTTTTGAACCAGGCCCAATAAAGAATTAAGCTCATTGTTGATAACTTTTAAAATATGGAATTCTTTTTGAACAAAGTTTTTTTTATCTAAACTAGAGACTTTTTCTATCTTATAAATTTCGCCAATATAAGAATTAAAGAATTTTTTTATATATTCTTTATAGGAATGGAAATTCCTTAAAGTTGGATCTTGACTTAAGGCTTTACCGTAGGTGTGAATTTCTTGGATGAAATTTTGTATATTAAGTGAAGTTTTATCTGCTTGTCCCGTTTGCGTTGTCTTCTCTGTCTTGGATAGCTCATTTTTTAGATTAACGCCAAAACCGTTGCCATCATTAAGATTATCAATACTTGAGTTTTTTATTCCTTCTTTTGGAGAAGAAAAACCCGAATTTTTTTTTCTTCTACTTGAAAGTAAGAAAGGCCTAACATTTAACATAAAAAGATTTATCTTTATGTTAGAACTTGGAAATAATATAAGGCCAAGGGTCAATCAATTTATTTTCGGCTATTATTTCATAATGTAAATGATATCCGGTTGATCTTCCAGTATTACCCAAGAGGGCAATGACTTGATTTTTTTTAACTATTTGATTAACCTTGACTAAATTAACTTCATTATGAGCATATACAGTTTTAAAATTATAATTATGGTTTATGACTATGACATTCCCATAGCCACCTTTTACTCCGGAAAAAGTTACTATTCCATCAGCACTGGCAATTATTTCGGTCCTGGGGTAGGAAGCAATATCTACTCCATAATGAAATTCTGGCTCAGAGCTATCAGCGATAGAAGGCCGTAAACCAAACCCAGAGGTCTTATAGCCCACATTATTTTTAAGTGGCCAACCATTAGGTATTTGACCAATGAAGTTCTTTTTCACGAACTGATACTTTTCCAATGCTTCTATGCTTTTCAAATTACAAAGCAAATCAAAATATGTGCTGTTAAGGTTCTTCTTAAAATCGGCCTGCCCTGTGAAACTAGTTTTGTTCTGAGCCGAAGTGGGTGTTAGGATAGAGGCGGGACTGGAACAAGAAGGTTGCTCCTGGCTCTGTATGATGTCGTTGGCAAAAGAAAGTTCTTTTTTGAATACATTTTGTTGGTCGACTAAGGTTGAGAGATAATTTTCATATCCACTAACTTTTTCTTCGTTGCGTAATTCTTTTTCTTTGACAACTTTTATTTCATTAGCTAATTTTTCATGGGGTAAAAAAATAAAATTTAGCATGACCAAAGAAGAAAAAAATATGAGGAAAAAAGAGATAAACCCAAAGGAAATTTTTCTTTTGATAACGTTATGTTTGGGGTTTATAAAGATAATTTTTTTCTGAAAAAAAATCTTCTTACTCAAGTGGCTAAAGAGAGAAAAAATAGCCTTCACAATTGAAAAAATCTTTTTTAGGGAATCCATTTCTATTTATCCTAATTATCGATTATGTCAATAATTTCACTAACAATATTTTTAAGTTTTTTTCTATGCGATATTATATCGATGAACCCTTTTTCAATTAAGAACTCAGCGGTTTGAAAATCATTGGGTAAAACCTGTTTAACCGTTGACTCAATCACCCTTTTCCCGGCAAAGCCAAAACTAGCTTTAGGCTCAGAAATGATAATGTCACCTAAGGAAGCAAATGAAGCACTAACCCCACCATAGGTTGGGTTAGTTAAAATCACTATAAAAGGAGTCTTTGCCTTATTTAATTTTTCTACTCCGCTAGAGGTTTTTGCCATCTGCATAAGGGACAATAGCCCCTCCTGCATCCTAGCACCACCAGAACTACAGACCAAGACAAGCGGTCTTTTCTTCTTAGCAGCTAGCTTCATAATTTGAAATATTTTTTCCCCACAGGCTATGCCCATGCTGCCACCGATGAAGTTAAATATCATTACTCCAATATAAATGCTTTTTTTGCCAACTTTTGCAGAACCAACGATTACACTTTCTTTAGCAGAGGTTTTCTTTTGAATTTCTTTTATTTTCTCTAAGTATTGCCCACCTTTAGCGTCAGTGAATTTTAAAGGGTCCTTTGTTGGTATGGAAGTGAAAAGCTCTTTAAAGCTATTTGGCTCGGTTAATAACTCAATCCTTTTGGTAAAGGGCATCTGCAGGTGATAGTCACATTTAGGGCAAATAAAGGCATTATCTTCTATTTCATGCTTAGTTAAAGTTTCATTACAATTGGAGCATTGAAGCCAGGCTCCTCGAGGAATAGTGTCATTCTTTTCCTCACTCTTCACATTGGCGTAGGTTGGTTGATAGATCCAGCTATTGGGCATGATTTTTAGTCGTAATTTTAGGTGCTTTATATTATGGTATAATTTTAAAATGAATAACTTGATTTCTTAGTAAAATTCTTTAATAAAAAGAATAGTTTTAAAAGTGAAAAATATTAAAGAAAAGATAAATAACTTCTCCATTAAATATAAGAAAACCCTGAGTTTATTGGATAAAAAAGATCAAAAAAAGCTTTATTGGGTTTATTTGGCTGGTTTCTTTAATTCCTTTTTCGAGTTTGCTGGCATAGGGATTATTCTGCCTCTTCTAGTCGCATTATTAGACCCAACCTTGATAAGTGAGAATAAAACGATCAAATATTTATTAGAGAATTTCTCACCCCTGAGAGGAGAGAACCTTTTAATCTTTTCAGCTGGTTTAATCATTTTAGTTTATATCTTTAAGAATATTTATTCTTATTTGTATAACGTCTATGTCCATAAATTTACTTTTAATATTTTCAATACTATGTCTCTTAGGCTTTTTAAAAATTACCTCTTTGCTCCATATGAATATTTACTAGATAAGACTAAATCAAATATTTTACATAACATTAATGCAGAAGTGAATACCATAGTCAATGAGTTTTTAATTTCTGTTATTGAGATGATTAAGGTTTCTTTAATCATTATAATGACTTTGGTTTTTCTTTTTGTTATTGATTTTAGTTCTTTTTTTATTTTAATAATTACTATCCTCTCTTCAATTTACTTATTTAATAGGTTCACTAAAAATACTTTTAGAAAAGTAGCTCAAGAAAAAAGGAAGTATGAGATTAAAAAAATTAATTTCTTTATTCAGGCCCTAAGCGCCTTGAAGGAAACAAAAATTTTGGGCAAACAAAACTTTTTCTTAAATAGTGTTGTCGATGTAAATAAGAATATTATAAAAAACTCTATAAAGACTGTAAAGTTAGATAAAGTAAGGGTTATCTTTTTTGAATTAGTTTTGATCGTGCTTACTTCATCATTAATAATCTTTATGACTTTATCGGGTCAACCCAGTAATGAAATAGTAATTAAAATGAGTGTCTTTGTAGTGTCAGCCATGAGATTACTGCCCCACGCTCTTAACATCACCAATTTGCTTAACGTCATTACTGGTAGCAATGTATCAGTAGATGCAATTCTAAAAGATATAAACATGATAAACAAGAATTTATTAAAAGATAACAGTAAGATAAGAAAATTTAGAAAGCAAATTACCTTTGAAAAAGTATCTTTTAAATATGAAAAGTCAGAAGATATGATCATAAAAGATATTGATTTAGAAATAAAGAAAGGAGATCAAGTCGCAGTTGTTGGGGTTTCTGGTGCTGGGAAAACGACTTTAGTAGATATTATTATCGGGCTACTCAAACCTGTAAAAGGTAATATTTTGGTGGATGGGAAGTCAATAATAAAAAAAAGTGATGTTTGGAGTTATAAGATAGGCTATGTGCCCCAGGACATTTATATCACTAATGATACGGTTCTAAAAAATATTGCTTTCGGCAAAGAAAAGGACTTTGATTATAATAGAGTGAACAAAATTTTAAAAATAGTCCAGCTCTATGATTTTGTCCATAGCTTAGACAAAGGCCTGGAAAGTGAAATAGGGGAGGCTGGGGTAAAAATTTCTGGGGGACAAAGGCAGAGGCTGGGCATTGCTAGGGCCCTTTATCACTCTCCAGAGATCTTGGTAATGGATGAAGCTACTTCTGCCCTGGATAACAAGACCGAGAAAAAGTTCATCGATACCTTGAAAATGATGCCTAAGTCCGTGACTATCATCATGATAGCCCATCGTCTCACCACAGTTGCCCATTGTAATAAAGTGTTGTTCATGCATAGAGGGAAAATAATTAAGCAAGGACCATTTGCTGAAATCAAGAAAGATAAGCTGTTTAGAAAAGAAGTTTTGGGCGAGCTAATAAAAGAAAAGAAAGAAACTAAAGAAGAAAAGAAATGAAGAGCCTAAAATAAATAAAGGCTACTGGAAGCTACTTATTAGAATAACCCCAGAATAAAGAAATTTGAATTAGCTTTTAAATTTCTTTAGACCTATCGCTTTCTAAAACCTTCTCTCGCATTTCTTCTTTGAATTGATTTAGCTTTTCTTTGACATCGTCATTGCTCAGAGATAAAATCTTAGCCGCAAAGTAAGCAGCATTTTTTGCCCCTGCTTTACCGATGGTCATACAAGCTACTGGAACCCCGGCGGGCATCATTACAATGGAGTGGAGTGAGTCAGCACCCTGCATCGGGCTGTTATCAACTGGAACCCCAATAACTGGTAACTGGGTAAAAGCAGCACAGACGCCTGGCAAATGAGCAGCATAACCAGCAGCAGCAATGATTATTTTAGCTCCATTTTGTTCGGCTGCTTCAATGATAGCTTTGGTTTCATTAGGGGTACGATGAGCTGAGGTGATCCTTAACTCATAACTAATTTTAAAATCATCTAGAACA
This sequence comes from Trididemnum clinides, assembly GCA_963675345.1. Taxonomy (NCBI): domain Eukaryota; kingdom Metazoa; phylum Chordata; class Ascidiacea; order Aplousobranchia; family Didemnidae; genus Trididemnum; species Trididemnum clinides. The sequence goes on from CAVLYW010000095.1 coordinate 72,621, forward strand.
CTAGTTGTGTTTCTTATAAAATCTATATCGCTCTTGCTTCCTACTACTATCAAAACGTCCATAACTTTTCTATTCTTATACTACCCTTAATAAACTAATTAACTATCAACCTCAAGAAGGTTGTTGATAATTATATCACAATTATTATCAACAATCTCAAAAACTTTTTCAAACATATCTAAATCTCCATAATATGGGTCAGGAACTTCCAAATTTGGTTTCGTTTCTTTTTCAAAAAAACGAAATAGCTTTATCTTAGGATGAATTGAAGCATCAAATTTTAAAAGTAGTTCATTATAAATTTGATAATCCATGGCAAAGATAAAGTCTATTTTTTTATTTAAAAATTCCTCTAGACTTTTAGCCCTATGATCGATAACAACTCCTCTGTTAAGGGCTATTTTTCTCATTCTACTATCACTAGCTTCTCCTAGGTGCCAGCTTCCAGTTCCACAAGAATCCACCTCAAATAGATGACTTAAATTCCTCTCTTTTAACTTTTTAAGCATAATGTAGTGAGCTAAAGGAGAACGACAGATATTTCCTAAGCAGACGAAAAGTATTTTTTTAGGCAAAGTGAATATAATTAGCGATGATTAGTAGGAAAGGGAAGCAATTTTTTCTGGGTCAAAAAAATAATTGCTTTCTTTTAACTTTTTAACGGTACTTTCTTTTTTACTTTGATCAATTCGAGACAAGATAAGCACTCCATTTAAATGATCTATTTCGTGTTGAATACAGATAGACATTATTCCATCAGCGAACAATTCCTGCTCATTCCAATCAGCGTCTCTATACTTTACTAATATATCTTGGGGACGAGCAATGTCTAATTGAAGGTTGGGGATTGACAGGCAGCCTTCCTCGCCGGTTTCAAGGTTATTGGATAACTTTTTAATGACTGGATTAATGAATACTATCGGACCATTTGTAACATCAGGGATATCCATTATGAATAATCGTTTTAAGACATTTACTTGAACAGCTGAAAGGCCTATGCCTTTGTTGGCGTACATGGTTTCAATCATGTCATCGATTAAATTATATAAGTTTTCTTTCTGATGAACTTCACTACTAATTTTAGAAAGAACATCAGAGTTTTTCTTTTTTATGGTAACGAGGTCTAAGATCATTTTAATTTAATTTCTTATTTATGAATAAGATTATGAAAAAGTAACATGCAAAATATTGTTTATGTGATCATCGTTTAAAAGGCTTTTTTTTTCATAAAGGATACAGGCCACTAGGACATTTTTAGGCACATAAATTTTAAAAATTTTAAATTGATCTTTTGCTGCTAAAAAATCAATACTGGATATAATGTCTTTCCCCGGTAGGGATGACAGTTTCTTTATTAGTTTGGGATTTAAAGTTATCTCTTTCTTTGAGACTTTGGGATAAATAAATTTAATTTTATTATAGCTGTAGTCAATGAGAAAAGAGTATTTAAAATCTAACTCTAAATATTTTTTTAATAAATCTATCTTTTCCAGGATAGAAAGGTCTAAAGGGAAGGTTAGGGGTTTGAAAATTACTGGCTCTCCGAATAGTTTAAGGCATCTTTCAAAAGCTAAATTTTCTTCACTTAAATGGGTAAAATTAGAAAGAGAGAAATTCTTATAATCTTTTATCTTTTGATTATAGGGGACAATTTTTTCTTTAATGAAGTTACCCAGGAGCAAGTCTTGTGATTTTTCTAAAAGTGACATATGATTCTATTTGGGTGTAGGGTGCCTTTGATTTACTTTTTCTTCAAACTAGATAATAACTTTAAGTAGGTTGTATAGTGTTTGGATTTTATGAATTCTTCTATTTTATGTTTTTCTAATGAACCCAAGAGATTGTCCAGAAAAAGTAACATTTCAGAAACTGGTTGAGTTATCGCTTGAGTTGATTGGGGTTTTTGCCTGTGGTTTTGCTTGGAGCTTTGCAGCGATTTACCGGTTGCTTTAACTTTTGATGATTTTTTAACTATCTTTTTTTTGGGTGAAGAACCTACTTTATTAAGTAAATTATCCATTTCACTGTTAGATAATTTAGCGACGTGGTCTTCAGAAAAAGTCTTTTTTTTAGTTGCTTTTTCTTCGGTTTCAGTTTCAGTAGTAGTGTCATAATCTTCAGAGAAAAAATCTTCAACTTTACTGGGATTACCCCCTTGTTCAAGCGAAATATCTGGCTCTCCGTCTAAAAGATTGTGAGAGGTGGGTTCTGAAGAATCATGCTCAAGGTTCATTGGTTCTGCTTCACCTTCAACTTCTTCTAGACCACTCCCTAGGCCACCATCATCTTTAACACCATCTATTTCTTCTAAACCATCAAGGCCAGGTTCTTCTGCGAGTGCTGTAGCTTGGTCTTCATCTTCAAAAACATTATCGCTGGACTCTGTATCTTCAGGTTCAGCTACCGCTACCATTTGCTCTGGCTTAGCTTCAGACCCTAGGTCATCCTTTGTAGTAGCAGCATCTTTTTTTTCACCAGCAAACTCATCCATATCTAGAACATCAATCTCATCATCCGAAAGATCATCCTCTTTGATATTATCAATTTCAGTAAAGTCTAAACCACTGGTTATATCCTTTAATTCCTCATCAGTTAGGCCGATATCATCATCTATATCTAAGTCTTCTGATTTTGGTCTTTTTGTATCCGTTTTTTCCATTTTTGCCTTTCTTTTTGATAAGAGTTTTTTTGTTTACTAAATAATCGTCTAAGTTTATCTTATAATTTACTAAGAATTCTTTGGGCAGTGTGTTTTTGTCAAAAGAATCTTGGAGTACATAGTTTTTTTTAATAGATTTAACCCTTTTAAATAAACTCTCTAAGTTATCTTTTTCATTAACTAATATTACCCCATGCTGAAAAAGTGAATCCCCGTAAACATAAACTTCATTTTTTTTAGCTTCTTGATAAATGTTATTTAAAGATCGCTGATGCCTTGTAGGCAGATATAAAAAAACCAAATTAATAAAAACTGGTATAGCAATGATGAATAAGACTTTATACAAAGTTCTTCTTTTTTCTTTCATCAGTATTAGTAAAGGTTCTTTCCCCAATAAAGTTTATCTTTTAAAGAGCCAAAATGATTTTCCCGGTAAGGCTTTATAAAAGCTAATTTCTCCTTAGCTAGTTTACAGTTAAGATAATTTATTTTTTCATTGAGCAACTGACCATCGAGGAATACCACCTTGTCTTCATCAAAGTTTATTTTTAGTTCATCATTTTTGGCTAGAACGATTGGTTTCAAAGTTAAAGAGTGGGGCGAGATGGGAGTGAATACAAATGCTTCGATATTTGGAGCTAAAATCGGGCCACCAGCAGAAAGGTTATAGGCGGTCGAGCCTGTGGCCGTTGCTATTATAATCCCATCCGCTTTAAATTTAAGCAAATTTTCTCCGTTGAGGCAAACATCAAAATCGGTGGGTTTACCTTGAATTTTACCTTTAATGGTTATTTCATTTAAGCATAAGTAGTTTTTGTTTTGACTCTCTATTTTAATTAGATTCCTTTTATCTATTTTTAATCTTTTCTTTTTTAAACTTTCTTCTAAGTTAAATAAATTTTTAACAATGCTAAGCGATTCTTTGCCAGAAATACTCGTAATATACCCCAATCGTCCAAAATTTATGGGAAGAATAAAGCTTTGCTCTAATTTTTCCATGTAATGAAGCAGACTAAAAATAGTTCCATCACCACCAAAACTGATGATGATTTTATATTTCTGGAGTTTGGTTATATCCTCTTTAGTAAAGGGATAATTTTCTATAATAGAAAAATTAATCTGTAAGCTTTTAAGCGTAGAAATAATTTCTTTAAAGTAGGCATTGTCAGGGTCTATTCTATTATTTTTAACTAGAAGGAGCATTTAACTTAAAAAATTTTTTATAGTAAAAGAAAATAGTAACATAAAAAGACATCATAAGCACTTCAGTTGACTTTAGATTGGAGTCTGTCAAACCATTAGAAAAAAAATTAATTAAGCCTAAAGCAAGGGCTAAAAAAAAAAGGTTTTTGGTTTGTAAATATTTTTTAATAAAAAAAAACAACATCCAAGCCATTAGCCCATAATACAACAAAAAGCCAATTATTCCGTTATTCGATAAGAAATCTACTGCATCAGAATGAGGTGAAGCGGTTTTTCCTACAATAGGATAAAGTTTAGAGTAATAATCAGGGTGGTAGGTCAAATAATCACCAAAAGTGAAAGCGCCAGTTCCAGTAAAAGGGAATTTCTCAAAATTTTTTATCCCTATTTCATAAAGGTAATACCTCGTTGAGACGGATCTTTCCATGCTTGGCTTTTCAGGGTTTGTAAAAACCAAGACTGAGTTTTTGACTCTTTTAGAGACAGCATTATCTGAGATCATCAAAAAAAAGCTGATTGCAACAACCAAAAGGAGGAATAACTGATATATTCTTTTTTTGCTTAGAAAAACCGCCCACAAAACCAAGAGAAATAAACTAACCACAATATTAAATTTGCTCCAGTTAATGAATAGGCTTATGCTTAAAATTAGAATAATTATCAAATATAAATAGTTATTTTTTCTATTTTTTGAGCTTTCTACCATATAGAGTAAAAAGATTATATACTGAGAGAAAAAAAGAGAAAGGGTTATTACTACTCGATATGGGGTAGCCAAACGGAAATCTCCACTCAAGAAAAAATGCTTTAAATCAAATTCAGGAGAGCTAAGGTATTCAGGGAAAGACTTAAAATTTTGAAAATAAATATTAATTAAACTAAGCAAAAAACCAGAAAGTGATAAAAGAAAAAAAGTTATAACGTGCTTCTTAGTGATTTTAGTACCATTAAAAAAAATTATCAAAGCAGAGACTAAAAAAAAGTAGTTATAAGTCTTATGATTAATGATCTCTAAATAATAACTAGGGTGAATATCAATTTTTCTAAAAAAAAATGTAATATAAAACCAAAAGTTAAATAGAAAAAATATCAAGTATATAGCCCTCTGTTTATTCGAAAGTAATATTTTTTTAAATATTACTAGAATGAGAAAGGGGATGCCTGGGATTATAGAAGCAATAGAAAAAACAACTTTTTTTTCTAACGATGGACTTAATAGAAACAAAAAATAGGATAACAAAAAAAATAATGAAATGAACAGCAATAAAAAAAAAATTACTTTTTTTTTATTGCTAAAAAGTAAGTAAATTTCTTTTACAACAAAAAAAATTAATATGAAGCCTAAAGTATTATATAAAATCGAAAAATTTGCGATTCCAAAAATAAAAAAAAAAAAACCTAAAAAAACTTTATTGGCCTTATCATTAATTGAAATAAACCTTTCTGATGCTAAAAAATGATTTATTTTTTCAATATAATTCATTTTACTTTTATCTTTTCTTTACTAACCTCTTTATGATAATCAAAGCAAGGAATAAGAAAAGAGTTAGTAAATATATCCTTAGTTGGGTTTTATTATATTGCGGGGTTAGCCTTCCAAATTTAACCTTTACCTCTTTAGTATCTTGGGGAACAACAAAGGAGTTAAAGTAGTAGTTAGCATCTCTACCAATTTTTTTAAGAGGCATGCCATCTGCAGTAGCTTGCCAAGGAGAATTAGGATTTAATAAGACTAAAATTTTTGGTTTTGTAATATTAACCTTTAAGAGATATTCCTCGTCACTAAACCCTGGCTCTAAAATGATCCTTTGGGCGTCGTTTATATTACTTGAAATATAGTTATACTCTTTAGTGTAATCCTCTAGAGGACCAGGGAGTTTTGAATTCCCAAGGTTGTATATTACTTCGTGGTTAAAATCAAAGCTATTCTTATTCATTTCTTGAAGCACAGCTTTGTTATCATTCACAAACTTCACTTTATCGACCAAATAAAGCCTGTCCAGGGTATTTTTTAATTCATATATATAGATTGTTTCCCGAGTGGAATTACTCTGAAACTCTTCAATCAAAGTTATTTCTGGATGATTAAAGGGCTGATTGGATAATAAAAATTTTACGTTAGCCAACTTAAACACCCTCAGGTCGTTATTATTTATAGTGTTAATGTAGTTCCTCTCTCGCTCTGGTACTTTTCCATCCCTTAGTGCCCAGTATTCCATTAACTCAATCCTATACCGCCTGGCCAATTCCCATTTGAAAAAGTTGATATACCTACTGTTAGGGGTTAAAATTTTAACCGAAAAGGAGCTTTCTTCTTTTCCTCTAAAAAAAAAGCTGTTAAAGGTTCATCGCTGCCGGAAGTATTAATCTTTTTAAAATCAAAAAAGTGTCTATTAATAAAATATTGGTCTAAAAGTAGTAGACTTACCAAACCTAAACAAAGGTTTCTTATGAGAGTTATTTTTAAATTCTTCTTAATTAAAATAGAGAGAATATAGAGTGTAGTGTTATACAAAACCAGGGATCTCAATAGGGCAATGATAATATTAGAGTGAATTTTACTAGCTATAATAGAGTTTTGATTAAAATATCCGCCTATTGTATTTTTTATTGAGTTTTCATTAGCTAAAACCCAAACCAAGCTGAGGATTAGAAGTACATTAATAGTGATCCAAAAGATTTTAAAAAACTTATTTTCTTGAGTGAAGATTAATTTGGGGTTTTGAACTTTTTTCTTAACTTTAAAATAGAAGTCGTTTAGTCCATACACAGACAAAACAGCAGTGCAGAAAAAGAACACTAATAGGAATTTATTGGGATTTCTCAGTTTCTCGACGTAAGGAAGATCATAAAAAAGCTCATAAATAGGAAAATATTTTCCATAAGAGAGGAAAAGGTTAAAGAGTATAAGGGATAACCAAAACCATTTTATCTTTTTCTGGACAAAGAATAGGCTATAAATTAAAAAAATTGCCATAAAGATCCCTAAGTAATGAGAGGTCAAACTATAATTAAACAGGCCTTGACGGTTTTGGTCCCAAAACAAAGACCTGCCCACCCCCCCCCAATAAGGATAATCTGGGTCATTGCTGAGCAGTCCAAAGATCCCTGGGAAGAAGAAATCAACCGTTTCTATGACTGGCAACGACCATTGGGTAGCCCAGTCCCACAGAGCCAAGTTTTGATTTTTCTTGCTTAAATTGTTCTTCCCTTGAGCGTTGCCTCGAGTATTGCCTTGGGCATTCACTTGACCAAAGAGTAGGGGAGACGATAGCTTTTCTTCGTTTAACTTTTTATTTGAACTTTTAGATAAATAGTTGCTTTGTTCCTGGTCTAATTCAACTTGTTTATCTTGGTAGGAAAATAGAGAACCTATGCTCCTATTGGTAAGCTGCCTGAAGGCGCTATCAATTGGGCCATAAGCAACTATAAAAAAGACTATTGGCACCAAAAGAATACAGATAATGGATAGTTTATTGGCTTTAAAATGATCACTCCAACTCGCTTTTTGCTTGTCTAAGAATAATAATAGGCAGTAAGCAATCAGGACTGGCATTAGATAAACATAGGTCTGATAAGCCCCCTGGATTAGCCCGATAGTCAGGGTTAAGGCAGCCAGTGCCAGTTGGATTAATTTTATAGTTAAGTTTTTATTGTTCCAGATTTGATTAATTGAAGTGAGGGTAAGAGCAAAAAATATTATAGCAAATAACTTACCAGTGTGTCCAGCCCTTATATAGGTAAAAAATATGGGAGAAAATGTAAAAATAAATGAGCCTATAAAACAAACTTTTTTTTCAAATTTTAAACTCCTAAAAAAATAATAGCTCGCTATTAGGCAAGAAAGCCCTATCACGAAAAAAGTCATAGTGGTCGATATTCCATTCCAATCAGGGAGCAAGAATTGAACTATTTTTTCTAAACCAATATGGCCAGAAAAGTAGTCAGGCCCCCCCAACCAGGGTTCAGTCTTCCAACTCCCATAAAAAAAACCATGCCAGTTTAGAAAGAAGCCTTGTTTAAGCTTATAGTCATCTCCTTCAAGGACCATGCCAGAAAACATGGGGAAGAAGTAAAGCAGTAATATTGCTAAAGAAAAGAGTAAGTAGATATGATTAGAGGTAATTGATTTCTTCAATTTTTTTAAAATGGTCGTAAAGGGGTAATTTTACTTCACCAAAGCGGAATAACCGCTAATGCTAATTATCAATAATTATAATGTGAAAACTGCTATTAGTATTAATTCTGTGTTAATTCTTATGGTTTGGTATTTTATTTCTTTTCACTCTTTTTATAGGAGGATAAAGCCACTCTGTTCCAAATGATCACAGCTAAAAAATGAAAAATATGGATTATTCCTGCAACTAAATAATGAAATTTTTTGAACTTTTTTATTTTATCTAAAATGAATTTCCAAATAACGAACAACTCAACATAATAGGCTTTTGAACTGATGAGTTTAGCATCAGAGTGCACTCGATAAAAAGCTAAATCTTCGTCAACAAAAAGGCCTGTAAACTTCTCTCCTAATCTTAACCAATACTCATAATCAAAGGTATATTGATCCTCATCATCAAATAGTCCAACTTCTTTAATTGCATCTCTACGAATAAAACAAGCGGGTTGCGAAATTATATTAAAACAAAGTAGTCTAAAAAAAGAATACCTTTTAGAGAAAAAGTTTTTTGCTTTATTAAATACTGGCCTTGTCTTTTGTCCTTTTTCATTTATGATTATGCTCTTGCCATAGAACCACTTATAATCAAATTCCGTTAGAGCTATTTTTTTTATTTTAGATAAAGCATTTTCAGTGTAAGCATCATCACTGTTGATATAAGCAATGATGTCCCCTTTAGCTAACTTCAAACCTTTGTTGATAGCATCTGGTTGTCCTTTGTCTTTCTCACTAATAAAGTTAAAGTTAGAAAACTCTTTTTTGTATTTTTTTAATATCTCCAAAGTGCCATCAGTTGAACCAGCATCAATTACCCAGTATTCTAAGTCTACATCTTTTTGGTTTAGGACAGATTTTATAGTTTCCTCTATAAAGTCAGCTTGATTGAGGGTAGGGGTAATGATAGTAAAAAGTATTTTTGAAGGCATAAAAGTAAAGATTAAATGTAATCAAAATATTCACCAATCTTAAATTGTTTGCCCTTGGTTAAACTTTGTTTTACTTTTTCTTTTGAGTAGTCTGATAATTTTAAGATTCTGAAGTCAAAACTTATTCGAGTGTCTCCGGTATCATTTATCTTATTTCCATGTTCTAAGTTTGCTCCAGGCCATGCTATGACTTCTCCAAAATCAGCTTCCATGGGCATGTAATCTTTCTTATTTTCCTCCGTTTCATACCAAAAAGTATTTGTAGCATAAGCCTTGGTTATGGGCAAATAGAAGTTAATTTCTTTAGGGTTATGGTTAAAGTCTCTATCTCTGTGCCAGGCAAATACGGCTAGGTTTTCTGGCTGATGAACCCTAAAGGTAGGGAACTTTTGCACTATGATTTCTTCTTCATAGTTGGGGAGAATGATTTCTTTTATAAACTTTTTATAGAGCTTAGTAAAATTAATATCTTTATCCATGGCATCATAAAACTTCCTGTGTAGATGTTTATTTTGATCTGTCTTAAATTTTAGTATTTCTCCAAACTTATATTTTTGATGGATTTTTTCTAAATTTTTAAATTCAAGATATTTTTCTACTACCGACCTAAAATCAAAACTTTTAGTGTCATATTTATATTTTATAATTTCTTGCATCTATATTTTTTACCTAAGCCTTATTCTCTTGATTAATCTTGGCTATTATTGTAAGCAAATGATACCATATAATTCAATCACCCTCTGTAAATCTGTTGACGTAGCTAAAACTATCGTAGTTTAAACTGACATCCCACATATTGCCATTGGTCTTACTAAGATAGAGAGAAGCATTATTAGTTATTCTAATGGCTGGAGTCAGAATGCGATAAAAATAAAATCCCACATTGGTCAAAGAGAGGTTGGTGTAAGATAATTGATCGTTGGTCACATTATCAATGGCTATGAAGAATTGATAATCAAAGCCTTTAAAAGCTCCTCTATCGGGAAAAAATTGTGGGTTGTAGTAAATATTATCCCTATGAACGTGGTGAAAAAGTAAATTGGTTATCCCGTCCGTGACGGACCTATCAATCAAAACCAGAGCATTATTCTGACTTGTGGTTTCAAAAAGTACGTTTTCTTCAACGCTTGCTATGCCTCTGTCGTTGTAAAATCGGTAGCTGTTGCTCTCTTCTAAAAGGCTCAGGGTAGCACTGGTAGGATTACAGGAAAAAATCCAAAAAAAAACTAGCATGTAAAACTTCTGTAAGTTTAACTTTTTCATTACTAATAAGCAGTAAAAAATTATAACAACAATTTCATATTAGTAATTCAATTTTTTTTATAAATCTTAATAAATTATCAAAAATATTTAAGTAAGATTTTTTTTGAATAAAATCAAAAAAAATATATTTTATTTGTTTTAATTTTAATATTAATAGTATAATTCATTATAATATCTATTATAGGAAATATTTTATGCGAAGTTATAAAGAATTATTATATAAAAAAGAAATAAATAATGATAAAAAAAAAATAATAAACGATAAATCTGATGATTTTTTTATTTACTTGCTAAATAATTTTTCAGAAAAGCATAAAAGTTTATTAAAAAATAGAAAAAACTTTAATTTAAATATAAAAAATGGAGAAAAATTAAATTTTATTAAAGAAACTAAGGGTATAAGGAATGGAAAGTGGGAAGCTAAGCCTATTCCTAAAGAATTATTGAATAGAAAGGTAGAAATAACCGGCCCAGTTGATCGTAAGATGATCATAAATGGTCTTAACTCTAAGGCCATGGTTTACATGGCGGATTTTGAAGATTCCCAAAGCCCTACTTGGGAGGGGATAATTGAGGGGCAGGTTAACCTTTATGATGCGGTAAGAAAGCAAATAGACTTTGTCAATCAAGCGGGCAAGGAATATAAACTAAATCAAGAAATAGCTGAGCTCTTAGTTAGGGTCAGAGGTCTGCATATGTTTGAAAAACACGTGGAGTATTTAGGGCAAGAGGTGCCAGCTGGTTTGTTTGATTTTGCTTTTTACTTTTTTCATAATGTAGCTGAAAGACTAAAGCAAGGTAAGGGGTTATACCTTTATTTGCCTAAATTAGAACATTACCAAGAAGCAAGGTTTTGGAAAGAGGTCTTTGAGGCAGCGGAAGATTATTTCGACCTTGAGCGAGGAACGATTAAAGTAACGGTGCTGATTGAAACTATAACCGCTGTCTTCGAAATGGATGAAATTATTTATGAGTTACAGGACTACTGCGTTGGTTTAAACTGCGGTAGGTGGGACTACATCTTTAGCTTCATAAAGCAGCAATATCACCTTGAAGATAAAGTTCTTCCCCACCGAGATTTTGTTAATATGGGAACTCCTTTCCTTAGGGCATACTCTAAGCTTCTCATTGATACTTGCCATAAGAGAGGGGTTTTAGCCATGGGTGGAATGGCTGCTCAGATACCGGTCAAGGGAGATGAAGAAAAAAATGAATTGGCCCTAAACAAAGTCAGAGCTGATAAAGAGAGAGAAGCCAGCACTGGGCATGATGGTACTTGGGTAGCTCATCCAGGCTTGGTCGGTTTGGCCTTAAAAATTTTTGATGACCATATCCCCGGAGATAATCAGCTAAGCAAACGACTTTCCGAAGTTGAAGACATAACTAACCATGATTTATTGGCGATTCCTGATGGTGAGATAACCTTGGAGGGTTTTAGAAATAATTTAGAGGTATCACTTCATTACTTAGCGGCTTGGGTTTCTGGTAATGGGTGTGTACCCATAAACCATTTAATGGAAGATTTGGCCACTGCGGAAATTGCCAGGTCGCAAATTTGGCAATGGATTCATAATCCTGCTACTACCTTCTCTAATGGAGACAAGATTAGTTTGGATTTGTTTAACGAAGAGTTAGAAACTGCTATGGAGACTATAATGCAAAATCAAGAAAAAATGGTTTCTGGTAAAGATTTCTACCAAAAGGCAAAAGTCCTTTTAAAGGAAATTATTGTAGATACTAATTTTACTAATTTTCTTTCACTCCCTGCCTATGATTTATTAGATTAGATTATTTGGGTTAGGTTGTTTGATTGGATTGTTATATTAATTTTATTAAAGGAAAAATATGAAAACACTAAAAACAAAAGAGCAAATAGAAAGCGATTGGAAAGAAAATCCTCGTTGGAAAAATATTGTCAGAGGTTATACTGCTGAAGATGTCATCAAGCTACGAGGCAGTGTGCCTATTGAATATTCTTTAGCTAGGCTGGGAGCAGAGAATCTCTGGAAATATTTCGAGACCACAGACTATGTGCATGCTTTAGGTTCGCTCACGGGTAACCAAGCCATGCAGATGGCAAAAGCTGGCCTTAAAGCAATATATCTAAGTGGTTGGCAAGTGGCAGCAGACCAGAATAATGCCGGTACGATGTACCCGGATCAGAGTTTATATCCCGCTGATAGTGTACCCAGCGTGGTGCAAAAAATAAATAATGCCTTAAAGAGGTGTGATGAAATTTATCATAGTGAAGGCAAGGAAAAGATTGATTGGTTCCTCCCAATTGTGGCTGACGCTGAATCAGGCTTTGGAGGAGTTTTAAACGCATTTGAATTAATGAAGAACATGATAGAAGCTGGGGCAGCTGGGGTTCACTTTGAAGACCAACTTTCATCAGCAAAAAAATGTGGTCACATGGGAGGCAAGGTTCTAATTCCTTCTAAGGAAGCTGTACAAAAGCTGATCTCGGCTAGGTTAGCCGCTGATATAATGGACGTGCCCACAATTCTCATCGCTAGGACTGACGCTAGGGGGGCTAATCTTTTAACCTCTGATATTGATGATAATGATAAGCCGTTCATTGCTTCTGATGAAAGGACTGAAGAAGGTTTTTATAGGGTCAACGAAGGAATTGAGCAGGGGATTTCTCGAGGGTTAGCTTATGCTCCGTACGCTGATTTACTTTGGATGGAAACTTCAACTCCAGACATTAGCGAAGCTAAACAGTTTGCTGATGCTATCCATGAAAAATTCCCGGGGAAGTATTTAGCTTATAACTGCTCTCCGTCATTCCATTGGAAAAAACATTTAAGCCCAACTGAGATAGCCAGCTTTCAAAAAGAATTAGGCGAGATGGGATATAAGTTTCAGTTCATTACCCTTGCTGGTTTCCATAGCTTGAACGAAGGAATGTTCACCCTAGCTCAAGGCTATAAAGACAAAGGTATGAGTGCCTATGTGGGACTGCAAAACAGAGAGTTTGATAAGGAAGTGGAAGGTTACACTGCCACCAAGCATCAAAGGGAAGTAGGTGCTGGTTACTTTGATAGCGTAACTCAAGTCATCACTGGTGGCAAATCTTCGATAACGGCGTTGAGCGGCTCAACCGAAGAAGAGCAGTTTTAAATAAAAGTTTTTCAATGAGGATATAAAAGGGTAGGGTGAAAAGGGTAGGGCGGATAGATTTTTCTAACTAATTTAACTGCCCAACCCTTTCTAGTAAATTATTTTCTAAGGCCTGCCTCTCGGGGTTTTTAAAAAAGTTTGTTATAGCATTTTCGTTAAATTTAATGCCTTGCTGATAGGCTTTTCGGTTATAGTAATGGAAACCATATTTCTGAGATGATAAATTATTCTTATTAAATTCTTCAAAATACTTATCAGTTTTATCATTAAACTTTTCTATTTTAAGTAGCTCTTCTTTGCTCATTATATCTTTACCCATAAAGAAAGTTAAGTCTTTCAAACCATAAGAACCAAAAATATAGAGACCATTTTGTCTTGGTATTCCACTATTCCAAAAAGGATTAGGCTTCTTATTTTCTGTGAACTTTATTTCAATGGCATAAATTCTATTCCTAGAAAAAATTAAAATATCTGGATAAGATTGGCTTCCTATATGGTTCAACAATGGGTTGAATAATGAAATGATTTTCTTTATTAAATTTATTTTCAATAAATGAAGCATTCGTTTTCTTTAGAATTTCATCTTTTATTTCATCTAAGGGTTTTTTAAAATCATCTTTAAATATTTTACTAAAGTACTCGCTAACTAAGTTCTCAACCCTATCTTCAAAGTCTTTTCCTTTTTTTGACTTTAAATATTGTTCTTTTGCAGCCTTTAATTTTTCAAATATTTTATAAACCATATTTCCTCACGTATTCTGTTACCACATTATTTTTTCTAAACCCGGGCGTTGTGGTATTTTCTCGAGATAGCTTTTCATAATCTATTTTTTTTAGATTAGCTATAACTTTTTTACTTTTACATTTAAATAAAATGTACTGTTTTTTTAAATCAAAATCATTTCTATTAGTAATGAAAGTTTTATAATCTCCATAGCCCTGACTAAAAATAGCAAAATCAAAATCATTTTTGAAAACCTTGATCGCATCTTTAGTGTTGTTGTATTGGTACATGGTGAAATCAGAATGTGAAGTTGCTGGTCTAAACCTAATCCTTTTATCCGGATAATCACTTTCTAAAGAAGTCCAAATCTGGAATATGGAATTAACATGGTAATCTTTTTTTTCTTCAGTGAAGAAACTACGGGGAGGTAAATCTATCTCGTGTATGAGCTTATAAATAGGATTAAGTTCTTTATGAACCGTCCATTTTTTGAATTGATTAGGTACGATAAAGCAGATTAGATTAGAGAATAAACTTGCTTGATTAAAAAACTTAATGGCAAGGCCTGACCTTTTACCAAAAGGAGGGTTGCCTATGGTTATTATCTTCTTATTCCCTAAACTTTTTTTTAGCAAAGCAATTTCATTTATCACTAGTTTAGTATTTAAAAAATCTAACTCTCCAACGTACTCGTGCTTGGGGGCAATATCATAGCCGACAATATCATAACCTTTACTTTTTACCATTTCACAGAAGACTCCATAACCAGCAGAGGGTTCAAAAAATATATAGTCTTTGAGCCTAATGGACTGCTTAGCCTCATTTATTATTTTTATAATTTCTGCAAAACAAATCTCAGCTATGTTTTTCTTGGTATAGTATTGATCTAAAGGAGGGCGTAAAGAATGGCCTAAATTTGGCTTAGTAGGATGATTATCTTTTTCTACGAGTTTTAACTGCATGAAATTTTATTTAGCTCTTGGGTAATTAATTCTAACATCTCGTTAAAATTAATCACTAAAGAACCTTTAATAGTATACTATATTTCTAACTAAGCTAAATGTGTGAGGTTCTGAGAATGATCTTTAACTTTAACAGGGTTTTATCATCCCTTTTGTTGCTTTCTTTTCTATTTTTTTCCTGTTCTGAGCGGGATGTATTTTTGACTTCTTCCTTCGTTGAAGATTCCTCTTTAAGTTTAAATCCAACTAAAAAGCTATCGGCTGAGTATAACATGCCCTTTTCTTCTAAGGGTATTTTAGATTCCCTTCCCAGCGATGACCTTCTGAGTTGGAAGACAGCTAGGGCCTTGGCGGTCATGCGATTAGCTAATAGTCGTGAAGAGCAGGATTGGTTTGGGGCCCGTTTATCGGAAGTCCCCATCATCATTTATGACGCAGAAAACTCTAAGCCCAAATATTATGAATTTATCGTTATGAGTGAGCAGGGCGAGGCTATTGGTACTATCACCACCTACGCCTTTTTAACCGGCATAACCGATGGGGTGCATAACCTCATGCCCTTCATCTGCAATTATGTTCCGCAACTATGCCTCGTTCACCACCAAAGCGGCGGGCTATTCGGTCATTGATAATAACTACCCCGCCTCGGTGCTTTATGGTCTTCCCAGTAAGTCTGGGGGAGAAGTTAGTGGCACGATAAACCCCACTACGGGAGATGCAGAAGAGTCCCTTGATTTCGTAAGTAGTTTAGATGAGTACTATAACCAACTAACCGAAGAGCAGAAAGAAGCCCTGAATGACATGGACCCTAATGGAGATTACTTGACTTCTCATAAAACCCACCATGCCGAGGAGCAAAACCGCTTCAAAGAGGAGTCAGAAGAATTCCTCATGGTGCTAACCAATGTCGAGGTCATGCTCACCAATATGACTGACGCTGAATTGGAGGAGATGGTGATCAGTTCCAAGTTCGCCTATCCTACAGATGCTGGTATCAGGGACGTGGAAACGAGGCATCACGAGGTCTCCGCTTTTAGGGACGAGGTCGTAAGGGCCAGAAGCTGGGATGGTTGGTGTGGGCCAGCCGCCTTTGCTATGCTCTACGCTGGATTGGAAAGGACTTATAAAGGCGTTGATTTGTACAAAGGTGTTAATCCAAAATATAAAGGTACTAATCCAGCTAGAGAAGATAGAGCCTGTTATGAATTTAATAGGTTTAAATTCATAACAGGTGATAGTGGTTTTGATGATCAAACTCATCTCCTACCTACCGTGCAGCAGGAAAGTTTAGACCAAGATGGAGGGCTTTACTATGATCTGTCCATTGAGCTAAAAACCTACTCTGGTAATGCTAATGGTCGCTTTGATTACGCTGGGGCTAGTTGGCCCTGGGATTTTGGTAAGGCCATGAGCCGGGTCAGTGGTCGTAAGTACGACGCTAAAAGCAGGTTCACCTGGACTGGACTAACCAAGGATATGTACTACCAGGACATGCCCGGCTATTCCACCAGGCTTTTAGATGTCGGAGGTGGTTTTAGTTCTGGTGGTGGGCACATACGGGCCATCATTGGCTCTTCCTATAAGATAAAAGAAGTTTTTACCGTTTTCAAATGGATGTGCAAATTAGAATTTCGAGGCCTATTTGATTGGAAAGCCCACTGGTGTGAGGACAAGCATGTATTTTTTAAATACACCGACCACCACCGGATTTTAGTTTTTGATAATGGTAGTGATACCGGTCGCTATGGTCATCACAAGCCTTATTGGGAGAACACTGGGCTTTTCGATGGGGGTATTCATAATTACATTTTTGCTACTAAGGGAATGATAGTGAGGAACCCTAACTATGCCGAAGTACCAGAGCGGGCCCGAGTGGTTATAAACGGTGGCAATGAGCGAGTCATGGGCCACGACCTCTATGTATACGCTGATAACTCATCCATGGGTACCCAAGCTGCTCCAATAACTCAGAAAATTTATGACAATGACCTCGATGATTTCATCACCTTTGGAAATGATACTAGAAGTCAAAAGGTTGCCTTTCGGATTCATACTTTGCCCAAGATTGGCACAGCTACTTTTTATGATAGGAGGGACAAATATTGGGGCGGCTTAGTAGGGGATGAGGTCATAATCCATACTATTTCTACTGATGGAGAATGGACTGAACTCAGCTACATCATAAGGGAGTCCGACTATGACGTGGTCAATAAATCAGCCACCATTGACCTGGGAATCAGGGAGGTGGCCTTTAACTGGAATGGCTATAATTATTTCCCTCACCAAATGATTATTATTCCACGATCCGATAAAACTTTAGGGCATAGCTCTAATTTGGCTAATCTAAACGAGCTAATCAATACCACTAACAACATTTACGGCAGAGCTATGCCTAACACTTTCGCTATAAGTGAATTAGTCATCATGGGGGAGGCTAACCACGATCACAACCTGGCTTCTTCGGGGCGGTCTGTGGATAGCACTATGGCAGATTTAGGTGGGCTATCCGATGGGGATAAAAGTAAATTTTTTACAACTACCGATAGGGTTCACGCGGGATATAGCAGCGACAAAGACGGCAACTACGTAGAGGTAAAATTAGACATCCCCCGGAGCATTAGGATGATCAGGATTTACGATAAGGTGAGGGGAGTTGATAATGACTGGGGTACCCTGGTTAACCATAAGATTTACATCAACGATAAATATATCGGCCAAATCCAGGCCCAGGACTACCACGTGCCGGATATTGGAGAAGTGCCTTTTGTACAGATACCGGTGGAGGAGTATTCGGTCAGTAGTATACGGTTGGTGGGGCAGGAAGGCGTGCATTATAAAAATAAAAATACTAGTTTGGATATAAGTCGCTCGGACCGGGTAACCCTATCTGAAATAGACCTCATCAAAGAGTGGCGGTAGTGGTGTTAAAGCAAATCATTAAAACTAAAAGGAAATTTAATGCTCAGCTCAAATAAAAAACCCATAAAAAATCAGCTTTTTTTAATTCTTCTGCTTAGCTTAGCTTATTTCTTTTGGGGGTGTGGTGGTCTTGTACATAGTTTTCCATATGCTGGATATTTGAATAATAACTTAGTACCCTTTGCCATTCCCATCAGTGCCACCAATAGCGTTAGTGACTATACAATCAACAGTAGCACCGACCCATCTCCCCGGGAGAATTTGAGTAGGAATTATAGAGAAGAGCTATGGTACCACTCCGTACGTAGTACTAATAATAATGAAGAGGTATGGAACTACTACGGATCAGATTACCTCTTTAATCCTAGTGGGTCAAGGAGTGATAATGGCCGAACCGTTTATGACGTGCTACTTTGGCTAAAGGTGGACCGCACTTGGGATGAAACCCAAGGTGAGTATAACCTTAGCTTGGATAGGGGATCTTCTCTAATAGCGAGAACGATTGATTTATCTATCGCTAACAACACTGCTGACACCCTGCACATCCAGATACCCGAAGTCTACATCAACGGTACTAACAATAGCCTAAGCAGGAACTTCGTCTATAAAGACGACCCCGAACTGACCTTTTGGGCTATAACCAACTATTTCGACCTGAGCCAAGATGAGTGCTATTTCCCTGAGGTCAATGTCAGTTTAACTGGCTCTACTAACAGGGTCGAGCGTTCGCTTAGCTTAAATGTTACTAATGACTTAGTGGGTAATGGGTACTACTGCTATACTACCCCAGTGGTGATCAATACTAACCTTTAAAAGTGTGAGATAGGTGAGATGAGTATGATTTCAAGAAAAGATTTTAAAAGTTTTTTATGCCTAATAGTTTTATTTTTATTCGTGCTGGGATGTACTCAGGATTTGGACTATGAGGTCAGCTTCATCATTGAAAACGGCTCACCAGAAGAGATAAGTCGGGCCGATGTATATCTACTACCTGAGAGTTATAACAATACCTTTGGTGGGGATAGCCTTTATCAAGCACCAGCCCAGCTCCGTGAGTACCTTGCTTCAATTAGTAGGGGCAGTAGGTCTATTACTTCCCTTAGAACCAACACCGCTAGCCCCAAGCTAACCTTTAATATGAGAGGAGAAGACCCTAGGGGAGATACTAGGGTTTCAGTCTTACAAGACCGCTATTTCATTTTGCTAGAGACCATGAGCGGCGAGGTTATAAGTGGGTTTTATTACTTTATTCCTGGTTATAATTATTCTAGTGGTTTTTTTGCTGGAACTGAAATAATTGATGAAACTATAAGGCTACGTCTTGATCTGAACAAAGAGATGGTTTTTATATCACCATCAGGGACATATCAAATTCACCCAAATTATTATAGACGTATCAATAATTAAAATGGAAAAAGTACTTAGATTTTTTTTCTTCTTGATTTTATTAGGTTGCTCGGTAGAAAATATTTATAAGTTAGACCCTGAGTTGGTTGTCGAGGCAGCTCAGGTAAAGGAAAATACAGTCATTATCTATATGAATGCAGATAATAACTTAGATGTCTTCGCGATACAGGACCTACACGAAATTGAAATGGGGGTAGCTACTAACAACATTTTACAATCCGATAATAACGTACTGGTTTATTTGGATAGAGCAGCAGGGGCCTCTCCTGCTTACAGCGTCATTTTTGAAGTAGGCAATAGTAATGTGGCTGGTGTGATAGATTCCCAGGTCGTTAAAATATTAGGAGAAAGGGATTCCTCCGACAAAGCTACTTTAGAAGAGGTTTTAGACTTTTCTATCGAGAACTACCCGGCTAAAAATTATGGCTTGGTGTTCTGGTCCCATGGCACGGGTTGGATACCCCAAGGAGAGCTCATTAGCACGGCTGAACGGTTTTATAAAGGAGCAGGCAGTAGTCCTACCAAGAGTTTTGGTCTTGACTACACTTCTTCTCACAGTGAAATGTCGATTAAAGATTTTGAGTTAGCTATATCCAATACTATAAATAAAAATGATTTAGAAAAGTTTTCTTATGTCATTTTTGATGCCTGCTATATGGGAGACATTGAAGTGGCTTTTCAGCTGAGGAATTATAGTGATTATACTTTGGCTTCTCAGACCGAGATCATGGTAGATGGATTACCCTACGATGAAGTGATGTCTTCTTTATTGAGTATAGATGAGAATAATGTTGAAGAGCAATTAAAAGAAGTTGTAAATTCCTTTGAAATTTATTATTCCAATCAGAGCATTAGTTTCAAAAAAACTGCACAAATGTCCCTGATAAAAAATAATAAGTTGGAACAGCTCTCGGGGAGCCTAAAAAAATATCTACTAGCTAATTCTGCTATTGTTACTAATAGTAATTATTTATACTATGTCATGCAGCCGACCTTGGTTGATGATTATTTAGAGGTGAAGTATGACCTTAAAGACTTTGTTAATGAAAGCAGTGGGAATGGTAGCACAAATATTGAAAAAGTAAATTTTAATTTAGCCTTTGATGAGGCCATCATTTATCATAAAAAAAGTAGTCAAATCCTATCCTCTATTTCTACTGAAAGTATGTCGGGTATCAATGTTTATATTCCTAATCAAAAGAATGAATCTATAAATAAGTACTATAAATCCTTAGATTGGTATGAAAAAAGCGGCTTTTCTATTTATTTTAACTAACATATTTTTTTCCTGCATTTCTCTAACTTCTGATAGTTTATCTTCTGGCCAAGGAGAAATCACCGTTTTAATTAGTAATAACTTTATAGAAAAATTGAATGCCATTAAATTAGATGAAGTTAATTATGGTCCTTTAGAAATAGGCGAAACATCTCTTACCAATGCAGGCTTTACAACGGGTAGATATTCTTTTTTTGCTGAGAGTGACTCTAATTTAATAATCAATGCCTCGCTGTTTTTAGGAACAGAGCATTCAGGAAAAGTAATTGGCATCATCATAAATGAAAAAGGTAATTTAGAATTTAAGGAATAAATCACCTGGCTAATTAAACCAAACTAAACCAAACCTCACTAAACCAACTTTACCCTAACGGCTACTAAACTAATTCAGGGATTTATTTTTTTACCGACCATGTATTTATGTTGGTAGATAACTCTTCTTTTAACCGAGTAATTTCGTTGGGTCAGATGGGGCTCAGCAATAACCTACTACGCCACGAGGCTATATCCAACAATATCGCTAATGTGGATACCCCTTTTTATAAGAGGAAAATGATCACCTTTGAGGCTGAGCTTAACCGTGTCTTAGAAAGCGAAAAAAGGATTGATCCACCTTTCAAGACCACTGACTCTCGTCATATTCCTTTTGAAACCAAAAAGCATTATAGCAGCGTCAATTCCAGGATATTTGAAGAATTTGATACTAATTTTAGGAACGATAAAAATAATGTGGACATAGAAAAGGAAGTGAGTGACATGGTAAAAAACAACCTGCACTTTGAGGCTATAACCAAATCCATTAGCGATCATTTCGTTAGGGTCAAAAGCGTTATGGCTTAAAGAAAATTCAATTAAATCAGAACAAAGCATCATTAAGTTACCAATTTTAAAATTATAAATTTAAGTTATGAGTTTTTTTAATTCTTTTAATATATCTTCAACCGGGCTGACAGCTCAGCGACTTCGCATGGACGTTATCGCTGATAACATAGCTAATGCTACCACCACCAGGACTAGCAATGGAGAACCTTTTCGTAGGTCCCGGGTGCTTTTAAGGAGCAGAGAAAATAGGCCGATCTATCAAAACCATTTCAAACCAGACGCTCTTAAAATTAACGCCGGAGAAGGGGTTAGGGTGCTTAAAGTAGAAAAGGATAATGCTCCTCTACGTTTAGTTTATGATCCTGAGCATCCTGATTCCATTAAAACTGGACCACAAAAAGGTTACGTAGAAATGCCCAATGTGGTTTTAGTCAACGAGATGGTGGACATGATTTCTGCTTCCCGTTCCTATGAAGCTAATGTTGCTGTGGTCAATGCCTCCAAAAGTATTTTTCGTTCGGCTTTATCCATTGGTAGAGCATAGGATATAGAATTAAAAGAATTAAAAATCGAAAAGTAAAAAAAAATTATGAACAATATTACAGGTAAATTTTTTAGTCAAGCATCTTTTGCTAAAGGTGAGTTAGTTCCGTTAAAGACGCAAAACCCCAGGCACTTTGCTGACTTTAATATTGAAGAAGGCCAGATTGAAAAGAACATGGTGGGCAAGACTGGGGGAGAGTTTTATTCTAAATTCGTTGGGGCTCTAAACTCGGTTAATCAGACGGTGATCACTTCGGATAAGCTCTCCGAACAGTTGATAACTAAACCCAACACGGTTAATGTGCATGACGTAACCATCGCCGCCCAAAAAGCTCAGGTCGCTCTTGACCTAACCAAGAACGTTCTGCAGAGAGCGGTTACTAGTTACCAATCAATCATTAACTTGAGATAATAAGTTTAGCCCTTTGCTTGACTACCTCGCCCTGACTACCTTTAGCGACTTTAAACAACTAAGAGTTGAACTTCACAGAGAATAATTTTTAGAGATACTCTTTGGTGATTAACCTTTATTGATTTTTTATTTAGGGTACTATATGAAAAAATTATTATTACTTATTTTATTTTTTTTAACGCTTCAAGTTTATACCCAAGCTAATCAAGCTGGCCAAACTGATGGAGAAGAAAACAACCAAGAAGAAAAAAGTTCAAAAGGTTTCTTTTCTGGAGAATTCGTGAATCGGAGTGAGTTTTATAGCTACTATCGATCGACTGGACTAGTAGAGATCACTGGTAACGAACAAACCTTCACTGCGGGAATTAGGTTGGACTTTGACTACATAAGAAAGTTTAATGATTTAGACTTTATGTTGACCATAGACTCTCTTTTTTTAGAGCAGCTTTCTTTGAAGGGAAGGTTATACGAAAATTTTAATCCACCAACCATTCTTTTAAATGAAGTCAACATCACCTTGCCGGTTACGGATTGGATTAATTTTAAGCTAGGTATTTTAAACCCCTTGCTTGATGTCATGCCCTTTAGGAACTATTTCGTACCGGTGGTTTTTAAGACGGGAGCTAATACCTATACCTTTGACTCAAATATTGAGGGGCCAGCAGATAACTTTGTTACCGCAGACATTAGTCAGAGGTCTTATATCAACCAGACTTTTTCTACTGGCTACCGTGATGATCCCTTGCCCTACATTATCCCACTACAAAACGATACTGGACTATCTTTAAATTTAGATATTAATAGCTTTGTTTTTTCCTTGCTATTTTCCAATGGTGAAGCTAATTTGGATAGTAACTCAGCCAAGACCTTTAGCATTCTAATTGGCTTTGATGATGAACATTTCGATTATGGAGTCATCGGTCAAATCGGTAATTTCGGCTCTGTACCCATAAAAGAGTATCAAAACTATATCAAAAGTTTTTTCTACTTTTCAGAAGATTTTACTGACTGGGGGTTCAAGGTCGGCCTGGAGGGGTTACTTCACCTTCATGGTATCAGAGACCTGGGGAGCTTTGAAGGCCGGGCCTATCAAGCTGAGTTCTTATATACGGATGGCTTTTTTGGTCCCTTTTCAGTTTATAACGATGGTACTTACGATGCAAGTTCTCAATTATTTCCTAACATGCTATACGGACTCTCTGGCTTGGTTTTTTTTGACCTCAACATTTCTGTTTTTAAATATACTTTCCATTTTAGTTTTTATGACCCTAATCTGCTAACTGACAATAAAGGCATGTATAAACCTCGCTTTCGTATTTTTAATAGGCTTGGCTTGGAAATAACTCCTTTCATAGATTTATACTTTTCTCACACTTTTACTCACGATGAAATCTTCTACTCCCTGGGGCAATTCTTTGATCGGGAAAGCAGGGAAAATCATCCTTTGCTTGATCAGGATTTTTTCGGTGGCTTGATCTTTAGGCTCTGAGTCTTACTCTGAGTTAATCAAAAAGTTACGAAAGCTAAACCCGAATCTAAGCTGAACAAAAAATACCAATGCCGCGTCATCAAACCATTTTTAAAGAAGTTAAAGTAAAGATAAAACTCATACTTAAAAATAGTAAGATCAAAAAAATAGTTGTTGGGCCTTATGAAAATTGTCGCCATAAATACAAGCCGGGAACTATCTTAGTCAAGGGTGAGACTGCCAATGGTTTTAAGCTTTCTGGTTATGACGGGTCTGGGGTAATGCGCTTTTATTTATACCTTAAAGACATTGCTGATA
This sequence comes from Trididemnum clinides, assembly GCA_963675345.1. Classification (NCBI taxonomy): domain Eukaryota; kingdom Metazoa; phylum Chordata; class Ascidiacea; order Aplousobranchia; family Didemnidae; genus Trididemnum; species Trididemnum clinides. The sequence continues at coordinate 96,823 of CAVLYW010000095.1, forward strand.
AAGAGGAAATAAAAGAGTATTTAGAAAAGTTTAAATAAGAAAAACTTCGATTTAATTTACTTCATTTATTTGTTTCATAAACTCCAGCAAGTTCATTCCATCGGCAAAAGAAGATAGATTGACCTTTTCCTTATTCTCTAAAAGGTTAATGGCATGGGCATACATGTTTTTAAAATAATGGGTTTTAGGGAAGTCCCTATGTTTGATCTTTTTTAAAGAAAAAAAAGAGGCGTAATGTTCACTAGGAAGGGCCTTTTTTACTTCAAATATCCCATTACCAATTTTTATTTGATAGCCATGAAAGTTCAGTACCAGCTCAAAGTGAAAATATTTTTTTGTGCCGCTAATCTCTAACCTTACTTTTACCTTTCCTTTTTTAAAGTTAAAATCCAAGCTAGAATTCTTTTCGTTCTTACCCCATAGCGTCAGCTGAGAAATTTTACCCGGTACTAAAAAGTAAATTAAATCTATGAGATGGGTTCCGTCATGGAAAAGGATTTCACGAGGCTTTTCTTGGGTATTGGTATATAAATAAGCATCTATGGATTCTAGGTTTCCCCAGCTTTCCCTGAGCAGGTTCTGCTTAACGTAATTATAATCAACGGCAAACCGTCTTTCATGGTTCACTACCACGATGGAGTTACTTTTTTTTACTTTAGACTTTAATCTCTTGCACTCAGCATAGTCCTCGATTTTATCACAAATTGGTTTTTCTAAAATGATCAAGGGAATTTTATATTCTAATGCTTGTTCTAGTTGCTTTAGATGGAGATCAGTGGGGGTTGCTAGGTGAACAATATCCAAACTATTACCCGAACCATTGAGAGCATCAGGAGTATTATTTACCAGCTTAGATTTCATGAGTTCATCAAACCCAGAAAAAATATGTTTTTGGGTTAATTCCTTAGAAAACCTTTTGCGAGCTGTTTCACTGGGATCGACTCCAGCCAAGAGATTCACTTTAGGGTGGCCTTGAATAACCCCAAAGTGAGAAGCCGGCTTTTCCCTATACCGATCTTTTTCTAAAGTGTAACCTATCCTGCCCAAGCCTAATATGGCTGCATTGTATTTTTCTTTCACCTGAGTTATCTTAACCTATTTTTTAGCTGAGTAACTATGATATAATAATAACTAAAATTCTTATTGTGCGTTTGCATAAATATTTAAAATAAATATTTAATTTCCTAATAACTCTTTATAAGCCTTTGAAAAATATAAAAGACCTTTTTATCCATCTTTATCCTTACTGCAGAAAGTATATGTGGCTTTATCTCTTGGGCTTTGGTTTCATGGTCATTCATAACTACGGCTATGTAAAACTCACCGAAGGCTTTAAGGAGACATTAGACTATATTTTAAATACCAGGGATTCTAAGGGCACTTTTTACCTCTTGGGTAAGACGGCTTTTTTTCTCTTGGTTACGGTCTTATTCATGTATTTGATGCGTTACCTAATCATTGGTAATAGTAGAAAAATTGAATATGATATAAGAAAAAATTTATTTAATAGGCTAATAAACCTTCCCGTAAGTTTTTATAAAAAAGAGGAAACGGGTGATCTAGTGAGCAGGATTATCAATGACCTAAACGATGTTAGGACCATGTTAGGACCGGGGGTCATGTATATTCCCAATTCGCTTAGCCGTATAGGTTTTTTTGTCCCGGTGATGCTCTCCATCAGCTTTAAATTAATGGCCATTCTCATGATTCAAATGCTAATTTTAGTGGTTATCATATTCATTGCCATGCCTAAGCTCCGCCCTTTTTATAGGAAGGTACAGGACACCAGAGCCGTTATAAATAACCAGTCCTGGCAAATGATCCATGGCATTACCACCATAAAATTAAATACCATGGAAAAATATAAAAGGAAACAGTTCGATGACCTAAACAAAAAGTACATAAATGACAATCTAAGGTTAGCTAAGATTGAGGAGTTTATATGGCCTTTTTTTTTCTTCTTTTTTTCCCTTAGTGAGGTCGTCATCCTGCTTTTTGGGGGCCAAGAAATTATCGACGGTCGGGTAAGTGTGGCCGAGCTCCTGCAGTTCAGTTTGATCGTTGGGGTTATAACCTTTCCCATTTTTTCTTTAGGTTGGGTTATGTCGATCATCCAGCAAGGCATTTCGGCTCACGAAAGAATAAATAAATTTTTTACTTTCCCCATACCTTCCGTAAAAAAATACCAAGGCAAAATAGAAAAGCCTTACAGTTTAGAGTTTAAGAAAGTTAGCTATACCAATGAAGCTGGAAAAGTTATCTTAAAAAATATCAATTTAAAGATTGAATCGGGCAGCTTTCTAGGCATTAGCGGTAAGATCGGCTCAGGCAAAACCCTACTCATTGATATGATAGGAAAAATGGCTACTCCTACATCGGGGAAGATTTTTTTAAATGGCATTGATATTAAGACCATACCCAATGAAATTTATTATAAAATAATTGCCTTTGTGCCTCAAGAAACTTTTCTATTTTCCACCAGCATGAAAAATAATTTAGCTTTTGAAGAAGGACTTAATCCGGTAATACCTAAAGTGATAGCTTCAGCCAAAATGTCAAGCCTGCATGGCGAGATAAACCAGTTTAAAAATAAATACGAGGAAATCATTGGTGAAAGGGGAATAAATTTATCAGGGGGGCAAAAGCAAAGGACCGCGATAGGAAGGGCCATTTATAAAAAAGCGGACGTTTTAATTATGGATGATTCGCTTTCCAGCGTTGATAGTGAAACGGAAGAAGAAATTATTAAAAATTTTAAAAAGCTAAAGTCTCTTAAAACAATTATTTTCTCTTCCCATAAAATATCTTTTCTCAAGCAGGCCGATAAGATCATCTTTTTGAAAGATGCTAAAATATCTGAAATGGGAACGCATAAAGAACTTTACCAAGATAAAAAGGAATACTACAAGTTAGTCAAACTTCAACAGCTTAAAAAGAAATTGTAATCCTATAAGCCATAAACCCTTGGAAGAGAAAGAATTTAAAAGTAAAAACTGGGACCCCAAATCCGTCAAATGGATGTTCTCCTATGTTAAGAAAAGTTATGGGTTATTCTTACTCACAGTTGTTTTCTTACTCATCGCTGACCTGTTAAGTTCCTTAGCTCCCTACTTTTTTAAGTTGGGAATTGACGAGGGGATCAGCAAAAAGTCAACCGCACCTCTAACCAAGTACTCAATTTTTCTGGCTTTATCCTTAACTTTTGGCTTTATCTTTTCTGTTCTCTTTAATTATTTAATTCAAGTTTTAGGACAAAAAATGATTTATAAAATTAGGATGGATGTGCTAAATAAAATCTTTTCCTTGGGCCGGCCCTACTTTGATAAAAGCCTAATCGGGAGATTGCTCACATTACTCACCAATGACGTAGAAGCTATTAAGCAATTTATTTCTGATGGTGTAGTAGGGTTATTTAGTAGCATAGTAAAAATTACTATTATTTCTATCATTCTTTTTTACATCAACGAGTTTTTAGCCATTGCTACCCTAGTGTCTCTACCTATTTTCCTTATAGCAACTTGGTTCTTTAAAAGGAATTTACAGAAAGGCTATCGAGGGGTGAGGAGGTCTAACTCCATCATGAATACTATCTTGGTTGAGTGCATCACTGGGATCAAGGAGATTATTTTATTCAATCACAAAAAGAAAAGCACGGCTGATTTTGATGCTAGCAATAAAACCTACCTTAAATCATACTTAAATATTGTTCATTCTTATTCTCTCTATTTCCCATTGATTGAGGTCATAAGCAGCCTCTCTATGCTCTTGGTCCTCTTGACGGTTTTCTTTACTATCTCGGATAGCAATATCTCCGTTGGGGACATATTTGCTTTTTTTTTCTATATAAATATGTTCTTTCGCCCTCTTAGGCAGTTAGCCGAGCAGTTCAATACCTTTCAATTAGCCATGAGTGCTTCGGAAAGGATCCATGATTTCTTAGCAGAAGATGAATATTACGAGAATGCTGAGGGGAATTTAGTTTCTCAGCAGGGGGCAATAATAGAAAAAAATACTGAAAAAAGTTTTGACTTGAGCGGAGATATTGAATTTAAAAATGTGCAATTCTCTTATTCCAAAGGAAAACCCGTATTTAAAAAATTAAGTTTTAATGTCAAACGAGGAGAAACTGTGGCCATAGTTGGGAGCACTGGTTCGGGCAAGTCAACCATTATCTCTCTTCTAAATCGCCTTTATGAAATTGACCAAGGGAAAATACTTATTAACAAACACGATTTGAAAAAAGTACCCATACCAGTAATTCGAAAAAACATCGCTACCATTCCACAGGATATTTTTCTTTTTACGGGTAACTTTTACGAAAATATAGGCCTGGCCAATCAGACGAATGAAACAGAAATTAAAGAAGCCAGTAAAAAAGTGCTTCTGGATAACTTTGTTAAAAAACTCCCTAATAAATACGAAGAGAATGTCCTAGAAGAAGGCAAGTCATTATCAACTGGTCAGAAACAACTCTTAGCTTTTGCCCGGGCTTTGATAAAAGACTCTCCCATAATTGTTTTAGATGAGGCTACAGCCAATATTGATAGTGAGACGGAAGACATCATCGAGAAAAGTTTAAAACAAATTATTAAAGGGAAAACAGCCATCATTATTGCTCATAGGCTAGCCACAATACAGAATGCTGATAAAATCATCGTTCTGGAGAAGGGCAAAATCGTTGAGTTGGGTAATCACAACCAGCTTTTAAAAAAGAAAGGCTTCTATTACCAATTTTATAAGATTCAAAGGATTCAATTAAACAAGAAGTAAAGCAAATTAAATGAAAGATATTTTTTTTCTTAACCTGTTTAAAACCAACTTTCTTTACGGTAAAGACAAAAGCAAAAATAAACCAGGTTTAGCCACAGAGCAAAGTAAGAAAGAACAGCCCGAGAAACAGTCCAAGAAGCAACAAATAACTCAACCCAACCCAACCAGCAATGAAGTAGAAAAAGTAAAAAAAAATCAATTTCCGACTAATTTAGAAAAAGATAAACCTTTAAAAGTTATGCAGGTGGATGAGCTGTATTTTTTAAACTTCTTCTCTCTTAAAAAAAAAAAGTTTTTTACCAGAAAAGTGGACTACTTTTTTACAGAAAATTGGTTCATTAACTTTGCCATAAAAAATAAAAAATCCAACTTAGTGGGGGTGTGGATATTTGACGTACTCGAAGCGGCCATCAATAGCAATGATTCAATCCTCATTGTTGGCAACCAACAAAAGGACGAAAATCAGATTCGCCACCAATTCAATATCATTTACGGGAAATCCAGCTCTCTCTTTTTTTTTAGCCGCGAACTACTACAGCATTCACATGAAAAGGTAAAAATTTTTATCGAAAAAAGCAACCCTAAAATCGTTATCTTGGATAAAAGCATCATCTCCAAAAACTACTCTATCATCAATAATATTCACTCTTCTTTGCTTTTGATTAACTTAGACATTAGTAACCTTTACTTAAAAAAAAGAGACAATTATATAATACATAGCTTTAGATATTTACTTTTTTTTCCTGTGTATATTTTTTATTTTATACTCATAAAATTAAATTACAATCATAGCGTCAATGATCGGTGGAATAAGAGATAGGGATAGGTAGTATAACGATATACAATAAAAACATAAAAAACAGTAATGAATCAACTAATTAATTTTTACCAAACTCTACCATCCTTTGTAAGTCCGGAGATAATTGGCATAGGGAACTTCAGTCTGAGGTGGTACAGTTTAGGTTATATCATCGCCATCGTTCTGGGCATTGGCCTGGCTAAGTCGCTAATCAAAAAAAAGAAGCTAAACTTTGCTATTAAGACCACTGATTTAGATGACTTTATCATTTATCTCATTTTAGGTATATTCCTGGGAGGCAGGTTATTCTATGCCATTTTTTATAATTTCTCATATTTTTTTTCTAACCCTTTAGAAGTCTTTCTTCCTTTTCGCTTTGGGGCTAACGGCATTCAATTCATTGGCATATCAGGCCTGTCCTTCCATGGTGGACTCATAGGGGTTTTGATTGCCATGTATTACTTCTCTCGTAAGAAGAAAATTAGTTTGCCTAATTTTACGGATCTGATCATGACGGTAGGGCCACTGGGTTACACCTTTGGTAGGTTGGGGAATTTTATGAATGGTGAGCTTTATGGTAGGGTAACTGAGAAGCCTTGGGGGATGTACTTCCTTAATCCGATTAATGGCATACCTTTTGAAATGCTGCGGCATCCCAGCCAGCTTTATGAAGCTTTTAGTGAAGGGGTTTTGCTTTTTTTGATTTTGTGGTATTTAAAAAATAAAAAGTTCCCAGCCGGATACATAACAGCTTTCTGTATAATGGGCTATGGAATATTCCGTTTTATCATAGAGTTTTTTAGAGAGCCAGACCGAATATTTAAGTCAGACCAAAATGAATTGGGGACCGTATTTTTATTTTTCAGTATGGGGCAAGTACTTTGTTTTTTTATGATAGTTTTCGGTCTATGGTTGATAGCAAAATCTAAAAATAATCCACCGAGTTTTAAATAATTTAATTGTTTCGTTTAAAAAAAATCCGCTTTTTTTTCTTTAATTTATTTTTATTATTAGGCTGCTCTTTATCCTTAGGTTTTTCTAATTTATTTTCTACGGACCTGCCCTCAGAGCAGGAGTTTGTTTTAGACCTAAACGAAATCAAACGAGGCGATATACTTCAAAGCAGGACTAGGGTGGGGGGGGATGAAATGATCTACTTCAATCTAGAAGTATTATCGGTATCTTACAACTCTTCAGCAAAAAACTCTACTATCTTAGCAGAAATTAGGCATCCTTATTTTCGTGAGAATGGAGTCTTGAGTGGGATGAGTGGATCTCCAGTGTACTTTGAAGATAGGTTAGTTGGAGCTATTGCTTTCACGAGTTCCTTTTTAAAAAAACCCATCGTGGGAATTACTCATATAAAAACCATGCTAACAATTTTCGATGCTAGTGCTTCTCTAAAAAAAAATGAAAGTCAATCATTAGAAAAAATTGCTACCCCAATTTCAATAGATAGCAAAATTAAATTACAAACCGAGCAAATAAAAAATGTACTCAACTTAGACAATGCTAAAATTTCTTTTTTTAGTAATAGTTTTGCTGGTAGTGGGGGTAGTGAAAAAGAGAAAATCCCAATCAAGGAAATCTCAACAGAGAAAAAAGTTACCTCATCTCTTGATGAGTCGGATTCAGAAAATCCATCAGGACTGGTTCCTGGAGATTTAATTGGGGTTAACTTAGTCAGAGGCGATATAAACATAAGTGCCTATGGAACCGTAACTTACATCAAGGGCGATAAGTTGTTAGCCTTTGGTCACCCCATGAACCATACTGGCATAAGCTCGCTTAGCATGTACAAAGCTTTCACTGACGCAGTTGTACCTCTGCAGACTGTGTCTTATAAGGTTGGCAGTTTAGTAGAAGAAATTGGAATTATTAATCAAGATAGAGCAAGTGGTATCGCTGGGATCGTTGGAGAAAAAGCTAGGTATGTTCCAGTTACGATTTCTCTCGAAACTCCGATCAATAATGAGCTGATTAACTTTGAAGTGATTGATGATGAAAGCGTTTTTATTGGATTGACTTCTTACTTAGTGGGGTCAAGCTATTTACAGTTTGAAGATAGAAGCCAGCCTTTGTTAGTAGAAACTGACTTAACCATTGAGACTGACTACAAGGATAAAAAAGTTGATATAAAAAACCAAAACGTTTTTTTAAATACGGTTACAGGACTTGGGGCCATTCAGTCTTCTTTAGCCACCGTCTTAAATAACTTTAGGCAAAATCGCTTTGAGGAACTAGCCTTTAAAAAAATTAATTTTTCTTTAAAAGTAAAAAATGATATTGATTATCTCTTCATCAAAGAAGCTGAAACTTTTAATGAGGTATTCTCAGCGGGCCAAGAAGTTGATGTCATTCTGCACTTAGAGAGGTATAGAAAAGCAGAAATAAAAAAAACAATAAAATTCAAACTACCCCAAGACTTAACCCCCGGGGAATACCGGATCTTTATATCAAGCGAAAGCGAGAGGAACATTAATGAATTTTTATCTCCCCAGCTAAGTTTAGCATAGAGGGTTTAGACGATCTTTTCAACTTTTATAACCAGTTACCCTCAAATAGGAAGCTGAATATTTGGTTGATAAGAAAAAATCGTACGGTAACTTCTGGAAATAAATTTTACGAAGACCTACCTTTTAATAAAACGAAGTTGCTCCAGAAAAACTACCAACAAAAGAAAGGAGTTTTCTTTGATTCTTATTTTGAAGAAGTGGAAATGGATTTACCCATCTTTGGTATAAATAATGTTACAATTCAAGTCAAAGAAAATGGTTTTAAATAAGAAAATATTTTTGTTGGCTTTGTTGTTGCTGATTAATTTTTTATTATTGGCTAAAACTAAGTCAGTGATTTTAAATGATAAGAACGACTATTCAGAAGGTAAGTTTGAAAATACTTTTATTGATAAGAACAATCATTTAGCCCTTAATTACCCAACCAAGAAAGTCCTGGATATAAAAGAAGATGTGATATGGGCCATCCACAGTAGTGAAAATGGCAACTTACTAATTTCTACGACTCCCAACGGCAAACTATCTTTGTATGATAGTGAATTGAAACTGTTATCAAGCGTTGAGCTTGGCGATGAAATTACATCAATTTATGAACACCAGGATAGTTTTTATCTAGGCAGCTCCTTGAATGGTATTATTTATAAAAGTGATTTAGCTTTATCTAAGGTTGAAGAATTTGTTAAAGTTGATTTGAGGTTTATTTGGGACATCATTAGTTATAAGAATTCTCTTTATATTGCTGGTGGGGGAACGTCAGGAAAAATTATTAAAATAGATTTGCCTTCTACAAGTGTAGAGGAATTGGTAGAGCTTGAAGAGGTAAAGAACGTTCTTAAATTTGAGTTCCATCAAAATAAACTTTATTTCTCTACTTCAAAGCAGGGTAGGTTGTATTCTTATGATTTTAATAACGAAGCGGTTGAGCTTTACTATGAAAGCAAGTCCAGTGAAATACCAGATTTTACCTTAGTAGCAAACAAGATATATTTAATTACTTCTGGTGAAGATAATAAAAAAAAAGTTGCCTCAAATAGGGCAGCCCAAAATTTTTCTTTCAATCAAGAAAAAAATAACTTAAATAATAACTTCGTTCCCAATCCTGAATCTAATAATTTAAATGGCAATCAAGACAGTTTAAATCAGAGTAATTCATCTCTGGACAATGGGAAGCCAGTAGCATCAAGGGGAGTTGGAGGTTTTTTGAATTCCTTATTGGAAGTGAACGAACGGAAGGAAGTCAGAACTTTGAAAGAAATCCCCAACTCTAACCTAACCGCTCTAGAATTTAATATCGATAAAAATCAACTTTTAATGTCAAGTTTTGAGAAATCAAATATTTGGTCTTATGATCTGCAGGCTGATAACCTTGAACTCATATATGAAGATGGGGAAATGGACCTTTCCCATTTGTTCTTGAAAAAAAACTCACTTTTTTTCTTGAGCGCTAATACCAGCCAACTCTTCCAAATGAAATTAGAAAGAGCTAAAGTTGGCTATTATGAAAGCAGGGTTTATAGTTTTGCTGCTCCAGTGTATTGGGGCCGGTTTTATTATGAAGGAGTTCAGCAAAATGATTCCACTCAGCTTCAAGTTAGAGTAGGTAATTCCAGTACTCCAGACGAACAATGGACTGACTGGCAAAGTCCTGATGATTTTGAACTCAAATTAGCTGCTCACATGCAGTTTAAAATTACTTTAGAAAATGGCTTAGAAAGCTCGGTGAGCAAGGTTCAATTCTTTTACAATCCATTAGCGAAGAGTCCAGAGGTAAAAAACTTTAGAGCATTTTCTCTATCCAAGGATAACCTTGATTACAATAACATTAAACAAAAAATAAAAGTTGAAGCTATTAAAGGAAGTATCAAAAATAGGCCTAATGGAAATTATGTAAATGCCTTTCCAGTAAGAAGCAGAAATGTTGCTCTTATTTGGGAGATTGATAATCCAGATAATTTAATCATTCAATATAACCTTTATTATCAACAGATTAACCATGAGGCTAATTCAAATGAAGCTAAAGGCGAGTGGAAGGTTTTAGAAGAAGGTTTTTATAATAAAGATTCTCATTTATTGGACGTGAGAGACTTTTTTGATGGGTATTACATCTTTAAGTTAGAATACAATGATTATCTAAGCCTAGGGGAATTGGAAGGCAAAAAAGGTGAACTCATTAGCCCTAAGCTAAAAATTGATAATACAAAACCTTTTGTTGCTGTAGTAGAGGATCAAAGTGATAAACTTTTGCTTACCATTAAAGATAATATGTCTTTCATAAGTGGAGTAAAATACAGCACAGATAGGAAAGCCTTTTTTGATGTGCTTCCTCAAGATAAAGTTTATGATGAGAAAGAAGAAATATTTGAAATTGGAAAAAGTAGTGAAGTTTTTTTAATGTTCACAGACAATGAGAATAATATAAATTATCAAATAATTAGTTCAGGAGAAAAAAATGATTAAAAATAGTGTTTTAGGTTTTGATGAAAAAACCAATTCAAGGCTAAAAATTTTAGCTTTATCAATTTTGGCTAGTGTACTGCTCATCATTTCAGCAAAAATGAAAGTTCCTTTTTACCCAGTACCAATAACCTTACAGACTCTTTTCGTTTTGCTTATTCCATTGGTCTATGGCCTTAAAATAAGTACCATAAGCATTTGTTTATATTTCAGCTATGGCCTTTTAGGCTTACCAGTATTTTCTAACGGTGGCGGAGTACTTTATTTTGCTGGGCCAACGGCTGGCTACTTATATGGTTTTTTATTAGCTAATTTTTTAATTGGTTATTTTAAGGATAAGAACGCAATTAAAGACAGTCTCGTAAAACTAGTCCTAGCATTGTTAGCGGGTGAAGTGATAATTTTTACATTTGGTGTGAGTTGGTTAGCCAATTTTTTGGGTTGGGAGAAAGCTTTTGCCTTAGGATTAAGCCCGTTTATTATTGGTGAAGTTTTTAAAATAACTATAATTGTAGCAGTTTATTTTTTCATCACTAAGTCTAAATACCAAAATAAATTTTAGCTTTTTATATAAGAAATTACATTAAAAAATTAATTACTTCGCATAAATTTCACTTGGAGAAGCTGAAGTATCTTGTAGTTTTTTTTTTAATTGAAATAACTTTTGCTCAGATAAATACTGGTGAGTTAAAGTTCCTTGAGTTAAATAATTATCTTCATAGTCAAGAAGAGGAAAAGTTCCTTGAAGTATTGGAGAAAAATCCTCATATGGTTAATTTACCCACTGTTAATATTGATAATATTGACAGCAAAAATAAATCTAGGTACCTGGAAATGGAGAAGCTATTCACCAACTTAGATCGGATTACGGTTGGGAGGAGATGGACCGTACTACACTGGGCTGCTTTTTATAACTTAGAAAATTTAGTTACTCCCATATTGTCCAGGGGAGCACAAATTAATTATTTAGACCTATATCAAAGAAACGCTGCTCATATTTCTGCTAGATGGGCTGATATTGAACTGACTAAGCTCCTTTTAGTGAGTGGGATAAAACTGAACCAACAAGATTTCCATGGGGATACAGCCCTTCATATTTTGGCGAGAAGAAAGTTGGATGCAGAAAGAAAAATAGAGATGATGAGAATTTTCTTTCGTAGCCATGCGGTTTTTAAAAAAAATAGAAGAGACCTTAGTGTATTAAATATTATAGTTAAAAAAAACGAATTGTCAGTTTTTAATTATTTGATAAAAAGCTTTCCTAAATTATTAAGAGAGAGGGATAGGGAAGGGAATTATGCCCTACATTGGGCAGCAGGTAGCTCTAATGAAAAAATGTTTCTAACGACTTTAAAATCATTTAATAATATTGTTAATCTAAAAAATTCTCAGGGTTGGACTGCAGTTCATTGGGCGGTAAAAAATAATAACACTAAAGTGCTTGAGGTAATATCTAGGATTAGGAGGGCAAATTTTGAAGCTAAAAGCGTTAAAGGTAACACGCCCCTGCATATAGCTGTAATGGATAATCGAACTGAACACGTAAAAATTCTCTTAAAGAGAGGTGTATACCTTAATGTCCAGAATTCTTCAGGCAATACACCACTACATATCATCGCTCAAAACGACTTCATTTTATTGGGTAAAGTATTTATGGCTCTAAAAGCAAGGAAAAATATCCGCAATAAAAAAAAACAACTTCCCATTGATTTAGCCAGGAGTGAAGCAATGAAAAAAATTTTAAGCTAATTTAGAACAAGTAGACTTTTATCGATAAACTCTTTTTAAACTAGTTTAATCATTAGTAAAAATATTAAGGAGTTTTTTTTCATCACATTTAAGGCTATTTAATTTCTTGTAAGAAAAATTGACTAATTTATCATGGTAGATGGGGTCTTCTAATAGTCTGATGACTTGTTTTTGTATTTGATTTTTTTCCAATCTAATCTCTGAAAATTCTTCTTCTATCTCCTCAGTAAGTTCAGGAAAGCTTTTAAAATATTCTCCATATAAGGTAGCTTTTTTAAATATGATGCTCTCTAATATGTTGTGTCCTCCTTGTGAGTGAGCGAAGCTGTCTCCAATTAAATTAATTTTCGCCAACTGATAGACACTTTGTAGTACGCCATATTCTTTCACAATAAAAATATCTTCATCCTGCACAATTTTTCTATAATCAGAAACAACTCTGCAGTTCAAAAAAGAATATTTTTTTTTTTGAACACTGAGTATTTCATTACTTCTTTCAATATGACGGGGAATAATAACCAACTTTATTTTTTTTTCCTTTATTAAATTGAGTAGTGCTTGAGTAACTATTTCTTCTTCTTTAGGATGAGAGGAAGCTAATACAACAAGAGGTATTTTCAAGGCAGGCAAGGAGCCTAACTTTTTTGCTGAAACGAAGTTGTACTTGATATTTCCTAAATTCTCTAATTTAAATTGAGGGCTAAATCGGTTAGCGGTGAAGAACTTTACTTTTTTATAAGATTCTTCATTTTGGGTAAAAAAGAAATCAAACTGATGGGTGAATGAAAAAATTTTAGTAAACCTTTTAAAGCGAAAAAAATCTTTTTGCTTGAAATTAAAATTGAGCATGTACCTAGGAACGTCATAGCTTTTTAATACTTGGAGTAAGTTAGGCCAAGCGTCATGCTCAATAACAAAAAACTTAGCTGGTTTTATGCCTCTAACCAATTTAGTCATAACCCGCTTTTTATCTAAGGGGAGGTAGAAGTAGGTTATTTTGCTATTAGCTTTAAATAATTTATTTGCTAACTCGTTAGCTGATTCTGACATATAACTTACAACAACTCTCTTAGATGTAAGATACTTTTGTATTAATTTATCAACTAAAATAACTTCTCCACCAGAAACGGCGTGAAACCAAAATGGCTTATCATTAGATTTATCATCAAATCGATCTAATGATTTATCGTACAGGCCTGACAAGCGAGGCTCGAAGACTTTATCACTTCCAATCCTATAGTAGTATTGGTTTAGTTTTTTACTTTTTATTACCCAATAATAAACATACTTATAAATATAGAAATAAACACCTAGCAAAAGCCTATACAAAAGACTAAGTAATTTGTAATTCACACTACTTCCTATAATATATCTTATGTTAACTTTTATCTATTTTGAAGAACTAACTAATTAGTTAAAAATATTAGTGGTAAACAACACTCCCCAATATCTTAGCATATAAATTGTCGTTACCATAATAAAACCTAACCTTATGCATTGAAAATTAAACATCTCTGCAGTCTGAGGATGTCCAAATCAAAATAATATCTAATCCTATTAATCAAGTCAATATGTTGGAGATGAAGGACTTGGACTTCCCCACCTTGAAATTCCGCACACCTCAGCAGTTGGGAAGCATTAGATGTTGAGGACAAAATCATACAAGTAGGGCTCCCCCATTCCGTCAGTTCCTCCCATACTCCTCTCTCTACCGTCTTCAATTATTATACAGCTTATTTTAATGGTGTTACGGCTCTCGGTTAGATTTTCTCAAAAGATGTTGATTAATGTTAGAATTTTTTGGAGAAAATGATATTCAATTTGAACATAAAAAAATTTAAAAAAATTCTAATAGTTTTTTTAAATTTGCTTCTACTACTTTCTTGCAGAGAGAATAAGCAAAAAGAATCTTCTAATAAAGAACTATCTAAAAACAATGGTAGATTGATCTTAACTGAGAACTCTTTTGCTGGTTTAGATTTAGCAGGAGTCAAGCTCAGTGAATCAACATTAAAAAAGCATTTCAATAAATTTGTGGTCACGAAAAATATTGGTGAGCAAGATGGACCCAATTTTTTTTATTATAAAATCGGCGAACAAGCAAGTTTAAATACAATAGATACGGAAAATAGTACATTATACCAGTTAGAAATAACTGAGGGCTCCAAGGCTATGGATGAGTACGGGGTTAAACTTGGAATGAATTATTATGACGTTACCGAAAAACGCCCCAATATGAAAATTTCTACTGAGTACTTCCAGGTCTATTTATACAAAGAAGGTTCAAATATTGCCTATAAAATGTCTTTAGGAAACTATAGTGGAGTTGATAAAGAAGAATATACCTTAGAAGACATTAAAAGTTATAACTCAGAAGTTACCTCTATCATATGGTATGGGAATAACACACTGTTCAAGTTACCAGAGTACTAGAAAATAAAAAGAAAATAAAACCCTCATTCACTTAAAACTTACTTAAAAAGATACTGGATTAGAATAACTAACTAGGCTTGATCATTTTTTTAGGGTCAACCCATTTGTCAAACTCATCCCCTTTTAAATAACCTAACTCTAAGGCTGCCTCTTTTAGAGTGGTGTTTTCTTTAAAAGCCTTCTTGGCTATCTCAGCTGCTTTTTCATATCCTATATAAGTGTTCAAAGCAGTTACTAGCATGAGAGAATTATCTAAGTTCTTTTTGATGTTAATCTCATTGGGTTCTATATCCTGCAGACAATGTTTACAAAAAGAATCAATGGCATCAGACAGCAAGGTTAAGGAAGTAAGCAAGTTATAAGCCATCATGGGTTTAAAAACGTTGAGCTGAAAATGACCGTTCATTCCACCGATAGAAAGAGCATTATCATAACCCACGACCTGAGCCGCAACCATAGTCAAAGCTTCGACTTGAGTGGGGTTCACTTTGCCCGGCATAATGGATGAACCCGGCTCGTTGGCTGGTATGTTTATTTCACCTATACCACACCTGGGGCCTGAGGATAGCATCCTTATATCATTGGCTATTTTCATGAGCGAAACCGCCAATTGTTTAACCGAGCCAGAGGTTTCCACGAGAGCATCATGCGCTGATAAAGCTTCAAATTTATTTTTAGCCGTCTTAAAAGGCAGTTTAGTGAACTTGGAGATTTGCTCGGCCACCTTTTTATCGTAGCCTCGGGGTGTATTAAGTCCCGTGCCCACTGCGCTTCCTCCCAGTGCTAAGTGGGAGAGATGTTCTAAACTATTTTTTATTGCTTTATGAGCAAACTCTAATTGTGTTAGGTAGGCTGAAAACTCATTACCCAAAGTAAGAGGGGTTGCATCCATGAAATGAGTACGACCAATCTTAATCGTTTTACTGAAATCCTTAACCTTAGTTTTCAATATTTTTTGCATTTTGGTTAACTGAGGAAATAAATCAATAACAATCTTTTTGTAAATGGCTATGTGCATGGCCGTAGGAAAAGTATCATTAGAGGATTGAGACTTATTCACATCATCGTTGGGATGAAGAACCTTTTTAGCATCATCCAATTTACCTCCTTTGATCAGGTGTCCTCTATTAGCAATGACCTCATTCACGTTCATGTTTGACTGAGTACCAGAGCCAGTTTGCCAAATTTTGAGTGGGAACTGATCGTCGTGCTGTCCGTCTAAAATTTCATCACACACCCTGCCAATTAATTTACTCTTCTCCGCTGAAAGTACTTTTAGATCGCTATTGGTTTTAGCAGCAGATTTTTTTAGTATGGCAAAAGCGTGGATAATTTCAATAGGCATTACCATGTTTTTACCACCTATGGCAAAGTTACCCAACGATCTCTGGGTTTGAGCTCCCCATAGGGCATTGGCTGGGACTTCAACTTTTCCCATTGTATCTTTTTCAATTCTATTTTTCATATTATTCCTTTATTTAATTAAATTTAATTTCACCTCTTCTGTACTAAGAGCCAGCTTTTTTGCTATTTCTTTTTCCGATAAACCATTTTGGTAAAAAAAAATAATGTCGTCTTTGAGAATGTTTTTTTGAATATTTTTTTTTTCTTGTGATGCAGTTCTGCTGGGTTTAGGTTGGAGTTTTGTTTCTTTCCTGAGGGTTAATTCAGGAGCTACTCTAGAAGCTAATTTAGAAGCTGTTTCTTTAAATCCCTTAATTTTAGTTTTTTTAAAAATGCCTTCCCCTTCTTTTATTATTTTTTTTAGTTGCTCAGTCATTAAATCTACATCTCTCTTTTTTACCTCAAAATCATCAAAAGAGTTTTCTACTACTAAGATTTTCTTTTCTAAGTTGCGGTTAAATGAATTAATTAACTGGTTAATTTCTTGCCTAAGGTTTTCTAAATTTAAAGCCTTTTCAATCTTTCTATTTAGAAAAAAAAAGATAAAAAATAAGAAGATTATATTAATTATAAAGATCAGCATCACTCTTTAAGGTTTAAAAAAACTCCCTTACTGCTTTCTCGCAAATATTCTCTGGGAGTTTTGGTTGAGTTTTCTTTGAGATTTTTATCTTTATTTTTAGTGTTCTCCTGCTCTTTCTCTTTTTCTTGCTCCTTACCTAAAAGACGTATCTCATTTTCTTTGCTATTTACCAGTTCAACCTTGTCATTATTTCTTTTTTCATCTTCTAACAACTTTTTTTCTATTTCTGAGTTTTTTTTTTTATTTACCTCTTCGCTTTTTCGTTTACTTACTTCCGTAAGCTGGTTAATGGTAACTTGAAGGTCTAGGGGATTTAGCGGCATAAATTAATTAATGGTTAATTAAAAAATCAATAAAGCTTAGTCAATGAAATTTTATTCTTCTTTGGATTAAATTGTAGTATAACTTTTTGCTTCTCATAAATATTTTTTATTTCATTATCGTAAATATTTATATCAACATTTCCGTAGAAAGTTTTATTAATTTTAATGCAGATGTTTTCAATATTGCTTTTACTGGCAATGAACTCAGACTTTATATTTTCTATTTCATTTTTAATAGCTGTAATATCCTTTTTAGCCTCAAAGTACTCTTGCTTATTTTTATTACTTTTTTTTACATTTCTTTCAATGTCTAATTTATTAACCAAGTTTACTTTTTTTTTTAATTTATTTTCTAGAGAATAGATAATTAGCATAGCATTAAATGGATAACCAAGAGTAATATTAGTTTTAAGTGAGCCTAAAGAGCCTAAATTAAAAGTGGTGATTTTATTATAAACACTTATATCTCCACCCCAGATACTTCCTTTGTTTTCTTCTATTTCAATTTCATCTCCACATATTACCTTACAAGCATAGATTATCTCTTTTACTTTTATTTTCTCTTTAACGACAACGGTGGCACCTTGTAGGTACCTAGCTGATAAGCTCCCCCTTGACGCCTCTATGGTATTTTTTTTATTACTTACTATCCCATGTTTTACAGAAATATTCCCATCAGCCTTTATATTAGTATTACTTACGGTGGCTGCTACCACTATATCCTTGGTGGCATAAACGTCAGGCCCATTCTCAATACTACCCTTTACAATGATTGTTCCGTTATGACTTATAGGTGAATTCTTGTTATTAATTTTATCTAAAATTAGAGTGTCCTCAACATTCCATTTATTCTTTGCTAGTCGGTAAACGCTGCCATGGATTTTAGAGTAAAGCTTATTGTTCTTGATATAGGTGTTTTTTGTAGCGACCAGAATATCTTCTTTAGAAATTTGAATTCTAATTGCTTTTTTGTATAAATTAAATATCTTAGGTATTTTTACGTTATTGATCACTAAAAGCTCATCTTTATCAACCATATAATTTTTTATATAGGAGTTAAAGTTATACTTATTCCAGTCTTGTCTATATTTCTTTTTTCTGAAGACCTCTTCAAAGTAATCATTTTTTATAACCTGCTCATTGTAGGATTCAACGAGCAAGGTTTTTTCTAGATATTTTTTTTCCCTAAGGATCGACTCCATCTGAGTTTTGCTTGGTTTTATAATAATTCCCAGCTGGCTCATCGCCTCTTCTATATCTATAAGATCAACCTCCTTGCCCCATTTACTAGCTGGAGTAATGGTAATAAATAATTTTGTCTTTAATGAATTAATGTCTAATTTTAATTTTCCATCATTGGGTGAAGGGGTCCAATCTGAAACTTTAACAGGTTTTTTGCTATTACCTAATATTTTCCCTATTATTTCATCATCTACTTGTATATCTAAATTTTTAATTAGTGAAGAAACATTATTATAGTTAAGTAACTTTAATTTATCCTTATCAAGGTTTAATTTTATAAACTTACCTTCCCTATTGGTATAAATATTAATGATCGAAGAAATGTTAGTTGTATAATTTGAATCTAAATCAAAAAAGTAAGAGAAATCATCTTGGTTCTTTAGTGCTATAAATTTATAGGCGTCATTAATAACCTCTTTAGATGGCTTAGAAAAAAATATCTTACTCCAAACTAACTCATCTTTTTTTTTGATATTAAAATGAGCCATGGCCATTTGTAGCGATTCAGAAAATTTATTATCATAAATAATGATAGTTGATTTAGATAAGACTTCTAATTTCTTTTTCTTTTTTTTTTTGCCAAAAATCCCTATTTTTTTTTTAAATGAAGATAAAAAATTATTTATCTCAAAAAGGAATTTATTTTTTTTAGGTACGTATAACAAAAATTTATACTATTGATTTTTTTATATTGTCAAGCGAATCGCGAATCCTTCTTATTGCCTTAGTATGCAGTTGCGAAACTCTGGATTCCGTTAACTTTAAAACTTCCCCAATTTCCTTCAAAGTAAGTTCTTCATAATAGTACAAGATCAAAACTTTCTTCTCTCTATCAGCAAGTTTTTTTAACTCACTAGTAATCATCTCTTTTATCTCTTGCTTCTCAATATTATTAATAGGGTTATCATTATCTGTGCTTTTAAGTAAGTCTATGAAAGAAACTTCCTCATCATTTTTTTTTAAAATCCATACATCATCCAAGGAGGCGATATTGGAATCGTTGGACATGTTGCTAATCCTTTCTACTTCCGAAACACTAATTCCTATCTCTTCCGCTATTTTTTCTTCACTAATTTTGGTTCCATTTTCTTCTTTATATCTTTTTCTAATCTCTTCAATCTGCTTGTGCTTTTGCCTAACTGACCTTGGAACCCAATCCAGAGATCTAAGCTCATCGTATATCTGCCCTCTAATCCTAGTTATACCATAGGTTTTAAATTTAATACCTTTTTCTGGGTCAAATTTATTAATTGCATCTAGGAGACCAAAAACCCCAAAGCCAACTAAATCATCATACTCAACATTGTTGGGTACATTATTGATCACTTTTCCTGCTACATATTTAACTAAAGGGGCGTACTTTTCAATTAAAATATTTTTGTCTTTTAAACTTCCCAAATCTTTAAATTTACGCCAAATCCTTAACTCTTCTTTTTCATCCATTTCAAAATATTTTTTCATCGTGTCCTCCTATAAATTATTCTTTATTGAGCATGCTTCTAACCGCGCTCGCTATTTTTTTTTTCTTCAAAATTAAAATCCTCAGGGCCTAACTCATTAGGTTTTTTGGATGTATCTTTATTCCATTTTTTTTTAAATTCTTTTTGGGCTAATTCTTCTTTTTCTCGCTTTAACTCTCCTGCTTTATCAGCTAAATTAACACCCGACCCTTTTTGAGCTTGGTGCGATTTAAAATCAACCCGGTCTTCTATTTCATTTTCTTTAATTTTATTTGCTCCAGCTTTTTGATCATAAAAGTTTTTTCCTGGAGAATCTTGACCACTTTCTGCATCATCATTATTCCTATAACTAAAAAACTGGTTAAATTCTTCTGGAAAATTTTTCTCTAAAACAGTAATGACACCAAAAGTTAAAGCGAACCAAACTGTCCCTAAAAGCAAAGGAGTTAAAAACTCACTAAAACTATTAAAAGAAAAAATTTTTACAATTAGCATGACAACTGTGAGTATTGAAGAAATAATAACGCTGACCCTAACTTTCATTGATTAAATTAAATTTAAAAGCTCCTCTTCCGTCATTTCATAAAGCTCTTCTAAATTTGACTCTTCTTCTAAATTAGAAACAATAGTATTTAGGTCTTGATTATAGATTCCTTTTTTATCAGAAAAAGCAATGGGTTCACGTTTATAAATTGATTTGACCAATTCATTATTTTTAAGCACAAAGCCTAAGTTATGCACATCAGATTTAAAATGCTTTAGAAATAGCTTTCTGAGTTTTTCTACGCTCATAATACCATTTTGATAACTCAAACATCGATTAAAAACTGTATAGATGACTAAATCATAATTTATGTTTTTAAGTATTTTCAAAAGACCATAACCATCAGCTAAAGAGGTAGGTTCTGGGGTAGTAACCAAGATTAACTTCCCACAAAGCGAAACATAGTCCAAGATGAGCTTTGACATACCTGAAGGAAGATCAATAAAAATATAGTCATACTCTTTAAGTGATTTTAAAGCATTGATCATCTTTAATCTTTCATACTTAGTGAAATTATTAACGTCTTGACTAGCGGTGATGCCGGGTAAGATATCAATGCCATATTTACTTTCCCAGATGATTTCTTTTATCTTTTTTTTGCTATGTACAAAATTTAATAAATTGTAGGGAGGAAACTCACCCGTTAAAATATTAATATTAGCCATACCTAAATCAGCGTCCATGACTAAAACCTTTTTATTTTTTTTACCTAGCTTAATGGCTAAGTTCAAAACCAAGCTGGTCTTCCCTACCCCGCCTTTGCCAGAAGCAATGGCATAAATATTTTGATGGCCGGGAATTTTTTTTTGGAAATTATAAATTTCCTTTTTCTTCTTTTCTTGAATGAGGCTCTGTAAATTAGATATTTGATTTTTCATATAACCACTCATTTAATAATAAATTAACCAACTCATCTTTATCCACGAACTTAATATCATTAGGAATGTCTTGTCCATTGGTAATGTAAGTTAAAGGAAATTTGTTCTCGTAAAGCACGCTAAGGGCTGCCCCTAAACTATTGGAATCATCCGTCTTTGTTATAATGGCTTGGTTAATATTAAAGTTTGATATTTTACTCAGTAAATTTTTAGTATCTTTAAATTGTTGCCCGGCACTGAAGCAAAAAACTACTTCCTTCTCATGGATATTAGGAATATTTAAAAAGCTTATAGTTTCTTCAATAACCTCATCTTCTCTAAAACTTATTCCTGAGGTGTCAATTAAATATATAGATTTTCCCCCTTGCTTTAAGAGCTTATCCAAATCTCCTGTCTTATCCAACCTAGTGAAGTTAATATCTAAAAGATTAGAAAACTTTTCCAATTGACTTATAGCCATTAGTCTACGAATGTCAAAACTGCCTAACTCTAACTGAGTTTCCCTATCAAGGGTTTCATTTTCAATGATATGAAACGAAGCCGCCATCTTACACAAAGAAGTGGTTTTCCCAACTCCGGTTGAGCCAACAAAATATATAACCTTTTTTTTCTTGGAAGTTTTAAACTTTGATAAGGGTTCTCCAAAGGATATAAAATTAGTAATTGTCTCGGCCAAGCTCCTATAGTTTCTTTCACTATCCAAATTATCTATGAGTGAGTGGGATAATATTTCTTTGATAAAAGGAGCAGAGAATTCTTTGGTCTTGAGGAATTCATGGATAATTTTATTTTTGAATAAATCTTGGTTAGTAGACTTTGCCTGATTGGGCTTTTTTCTCGTTAGCAGGTCTGCGTCTGCGTTGAAAGTAAATATTTTTTCTTTGGCTTGATTAAAGGTTCTAAAAGAACTAGAGGAACTGGGACTAAAAGCATTTGCTCCATTAACCATGTGAGTAAAACCTATCTTCTTCTGATGATTCCTGATTATCTTTTGAAATTCCTCTGGGGAAAATTTCTCTTTTGAGGCACTTATTTTTTTTTTTGAAATAGGATTAGGAGCAGGATTCTTTTTTGTTACTTCTCTTACCCTATCCACTCTCTTCTCTAACCTTTTTTCCATCCTATTTTCTTCAAATTCTTCAAACTTCCGCTCACCCTTTCTCCTGTTTATGCTTTGCCTGCTTTTATTAGGTGGAGCTTTAAGGCTAATTATCTCTTTTTCTCGATAAACTCTTTTATCCTTAGCCTCCCCTAATTCTTTACTGTATCTGGCTACCTTCATTTCGTACCAGGTTTCTTTGATGGTCTTAAAAAATTTCCTCTTTTTGGTAGTTATTTCCCCTTCTTTGATGACCTGCAGGTTATTGTAATCCAACTCTTTCATGAGCTGATCATAAGCATCTCGCTTGGTTTTGGCTATGATGGTTTTATACGTAGGCATTAAAATTCAACCCTTTCAATTATATTTAGCTTGAATCCCTCAGAAATTTCTTCTTTAGCAATTATCTTTAAATCTTTGAATTTACTATTCAGGATAGTCTTGAGCGGCTTTCTCAAAAAACTATCTATTAATAAAGTCGGTTTATATCCTTTTTCGTTCATTGAATTAATGGTTTTGCTCAGTTTTTTAATAAGCCTTTCCATGGCTTCTGGGTCTAAATTTAAATAATTTGAATCACCAACTTTTTGCAAAGCTTTATACATGTGTTCAACCCACTTAGCATCCAAAATAAAGAAGTTAATATTCTTTTGGCTATCAGCAATTTGATGACTTATTTGCCTTTTGAGCCTTTGACGAATCTTCTCTAAGATGTCATCTAAGCTCATACCTTCATTCTTAACGTTATCGACTATGGTCTCGAGGATTAGATTAATGTTCCTAATAGAAACCTCTTCCATTAACAATTCCCCAAGTAGGTATTGAATATCTCCAGTTTTTATCTTGCTATTCTTCAACTCATCAAACAAAATAGAGTTATTTTTCTTAGCATTCTCTAATAGCATTTGAGTATCCTTACGGCTGAGTATCTCATTAGCATTATTTTTAATTATCTGCATTAGATGAGTTGTCATTATGGTTGGGATATCTACTATGGTAAAGCCTTGCTTTTCTGCGTTTAGCTTATCTTCTTCCTCTATCCAGTAAGCCGGCAAGTTAAAGACTGGGTCATTCACTTGATTCGCGCTTAGTTTTATATTGGTCATGGCTGTATCAATGGCTAACAATTTATTCAGCTGCATTTCAGCCTGTCCGACGATAGCACCATTAATTTTTATGGAATACTCATTACCAGCTAGCTGTAAATTATCCGTTATTCTTACCTGAGGAATAACCAATCCAAGCTCAAGGGCCAATTGCTTCCTACTTTTTTTAATCCTTTCTAAGAGATCCCCCCCTTGACTTTTATCCGCCACATAAATTAGCTCATAACCCAGCTCTATTTCCAGTGGATCATACTCCAAACCTTCAATGATCCTCTCAGGGCTTAGGTCTTCTTCCTCCGGTACTGATTCTTTAATTTGGTCAATCTTTTCTTCCTCTAAATTTTGATTAATTTTTTTCTGCAGTGAATACCCTAAATAACCAAAAAGAAGGGCCAAAGGCAAAAATACTAACCAAGGGAAGCCGGGTAGCAGAGAGGTTATAACTAAAAAAGCTGAAATTAAATAATAGGCAACTGGATTCCTAAAAACCTGAGCATAAAGGTCATCGGATATATTTTTTTCGCTTATGCTCCTAGTTACTACAATACCAGTCGATACTGAAATGATGAGTGAAGGTATTGCCGCCACCAAACCATCACCAATAGCAAACCTGATATAGCTTTCACCAGCTTGCTGGAAGCCTTCACTCCTTATTACCAAACCTATAATGATACCACCAATGATGTTGACTAAAACTATAACAATAGAAGCCACCACCTCACCAGAAATGAACTTAGAAGCACCATCCATAGATCCATAAAAGTCAGCCTCTTTTTGTACCACTTCCCTTCTGCGTATAGCTTCCTTTTCATCTATTAAACCAGAATTTAAATCTGCGTCAATGGCAATTTGTTTGCCCGGCAGGGAATCTAACTTAAACCTAGCACTTACCTCAGACGCACGGTTAGAACCCTTGGTGATCACCAAGTATTGCACGGTGATAATAATGATGAAAATAATGATACCAATAAAATAACTTCCCCCGGTAACAAAATCTGCAAAGGCCTTTACAACATTTCCATTAAAGGCTACCCCTTCAGATAAGATTAATCGCGTAGACGAGATATTGATGATCAAGCGAAAGGACGTCGTCAAAAGGAGCATGGTGGGGAATACTGAAAAATCTAAGTTATTGTTAGAGCTAATCACGGTAATGATGATGATGAGCGATAAGATAATATTTAGAATCATGAAAAAATCCAACATAAATCCTGGCAAAGGAACCAGCACCAAAGTTATCCCCGATATGATTAAAAATAGGACTAAAAAAGTAGGATTTTTGGCTATTCTTACTAACTGAAGAAAATTAAACCCACGACCTAAGGTTATTTCTGGTTGTCTTGCCATAACGTTATTTAATTACTTTACTTAGTTTCCCTCTAATTCCTCTGGTATTTATCAATTTGAGACAGGATCTTTGCCAAGGCTGAATAAAACTCCCTAGGGATGTAGTCATTAATCTCTACTTGATCATAAATTGCCCGAGCTAAAGGCTTATTTTCAATAATGGGAATATCATTTTCTTTAGCAATTTTTCTAATCCTAAAAGCTAAGTGATCAATACCCTTACTGACCAGCTTTGGAGCATCCATGATTAGCTCGTTGTATTCTATAGCACAGGCATAGTGAGTTGGATTGGTTATCACCACATCAGCTTTCTTTACCCCTTGAGTGATTTCTTTACTAGCTATTTGCTTAGCCCTTTCGCGCTGCTTTTGCTTGATGAGAGGATCCCCCTCTTGCTCCTTGGTCTCTCGCCTAACCTCATCAACAGTCATGCGAAGCTTTCTAATGAATTCACTCCTTTGAATAAGCCAATCTGGATAGGCTATAACCAACAAAAAAACCCCCAAGTAAAGCGATATTTCATAAATATATCTCCCGCTTTGTTTGAACGCTGTAAAAATATCATGGTAAAGCAAATAAACGAAGTCTTTGGAATAGAGGTAAATAAAGAATGAAACTATGACTACCGACACCATTAGCTTGAAAATAATCTTTACTGCATTTATAATTTGCGTCCTAGAAAAAATTGTTTTTTCTAAAAAATTTTTCCAAGAAGGAATGATTTTTTTAAAATTGAATTTTAGATTTTTTGTAGAAAAGAAAAACCTAGTTTGAATTAATGTAGTAAACACAACCAAAAATAAAACAATGAAACCTATGGGCAAGAAAAGCTTGAGAAAGAAAATAATATTATCTTTGATGATAGTACTAATGCTATTAGCATCTACCGTGATTAAATCTTGGTTGACAAAATTAAATGACAGGTATTCGATTATTCCATTCATGTAATAAGTGGAAAGAAAGAACAAACTCAACATCACTGAGATTAAAATAGTCGCCTGAGGCAGCTCCTGACTAAGAAAAACCTGCCCCTCTTCCTCCCTAGCTTTTCTTTTTTTGGTTTCGGTAGGATCTTCGGTCCTACTTTCGTCGTCTTCTGCATGCAGGAATAAATCAAAGTAAACATCTTCATCTCTGAGAGTTGAAAGGATTAATCGTTGGGTTAATTTTTTATCTATTACTATCATTGGTTAAATTATTTAATCCCTAATAAGTATCAATACCCTACACCCTCAGTCCTAAGATAAAATTTTTAATATCAAGCACAGTGTTATCCAATATCCCACTAAAAAGATTTATCACCAAGGGGATGGTAATAAAAATAAAAATTATCCCCACTCCCATTTGGATGGGCAGACCTAATATGAGGATGTTTACTTGTGGCACCATCTTTCCTATAATCCCCAAAGCAACGATGACTATGGTTGATGCGACAATAATAGGAAAAGAAAATTTCAAGGCTATGATAAACATTTTTCCAAAGTACTCCACACCTTTCAAAATGAGCTTATCTCCATTACTCGTTATATCCCAGACTGGTAACCACTCATAGCTTTCCACTATGGTATTAATCACCAAATGAAAGCCATTCAACTCCAAAAAAATAAGCACTCCTATAAAATAGAAAAACTGACTCCATAGATTGGATTGGGTTTGCGTAACTTGATCAAAGGCCTCAGCTATACCCATACCAATTTGAACCGAAAATAACTGAGCCGACAAGCGAAAAGCCAAGAATATAAAAGAAAGTAGGATTCCCACCATCCCCCCCAGGGTAAATTCTTTCAATAAAAGAACGATGTACTCAAGAGAATTCCCGGGTACATTAACCAAATAACCTTTAAACCAAGGAATTATAACCAAAGTGATTAGGAAGGCTAAAATAACCCTAGTCCTAATATTGATCATCGAAGAAGAAAATACTGGAGCAATTAAAATTATTCCCATCATCCGCGACCAGGCGATTAAGAATACCTCAAACGAGGATAATAAATAGTTTATTGACTCCACTTTAATTAACTTATTTTTCTGCCCGTTAACCCATCAACCACTAAGACATCATCTACTCAAATAAGGAATGAACTCAAATACCTCAAAAGTATAATCCATCATCCTATTGATAATAAAGTAGGAAAAAAATACAATCGATATCATAACTATCACAATCTTGGGAATAAAGACTAAACTTTGCTCTTGGATGGAAGTCGTGGTTTGAAGGATGGCCACGATAAGCCCAACCACAATACTTAAAAAAAGAATCGGGGCTGACACCACAAAAATAATGTAAATAGCATTCCTTACTAAATCAATTACTTGTCCGTCGTTCATAAAGTATTTCCTCTTATAAATTATAAATTAAATGATTTCACTGCCTGCAGGGTGATGATATGCCAACCATCGACCAAAACGAAAAGAATTATCTTAAACGGCAAGGATATCATGATCGGCGGAATCATTATCATACCCATGGCCATCAAAATACTAGCGACTATCATATCTATGACAATGAAAGGAATAAATAAATATATTCCTATCTTAAAGGCTATGGTAATTTCCGATATAATAAAGGCCGGGATTAACTCAACCATAGAGACTTCTTCTTCGTTTTGCGGCCTATCCTTTTTGGCTAAATACATAAATAAATCTATATCTTTTTCTCTAGTTTGATTGATCATAAATTTCTTTATTGGCTTCATGCTATTTTCAAAAAATGTCTCGGTGGATATTTTTTGCTCAGAATATGGAAGGTAGGACTCATTATAAATTTGTTTTATCGTAGGTGCCATAATAAAAAAAGTGATGAACAATGCCAACCCCATGATCACATTGTTAGGAGGTTCACTCTGCAGAGATAAGGCCCGCTGCACGAACTTGAGTACGATGGCCACCCTGATGAACGATGTGGTCATTATGATGATGGAAGGAGCTATCGTTAAGATGGTAAGCAGGATGAGTATCTGCAGAGATAGAGAAACTTCGTTGGAGTTCTCAGCGGAACGCAGGCCAAAATTGAAATAGGGAATCGATAAATTTTGCTGAGCTAAAAGCCCAATCCCTAATAAAAAAGTGCCGACAACTAATAATTTACTTATTTTAATTTTTTTTAAAAACATTTCCCCCTCCTTGGTTTTTTCACATCTTATCCAACTTTTGTCTAAGGTTCTTGGTTATATTAAGAGCATTAAAGAACTGATTTCCCGACTTATTAGTCTGAGTAGCCTGAGCCTTAGTTTTTTTATGTTGAAAACCTCTAACACTCTGGCCAGACCTTGAGTTAAAGTAATTGGTAACTAAGTCTTTAAAAAACGTCCCCTCGGAATAACTGTTACCTATATTTCCTTTGAGTTCTAATAAATCTATGTCTTCCTTACTTTCAACTTTGCTAATCAGATTAATGCCATCAATGCTAATCCCTAAGACGTAATAGTTATTCAGGACTTTAACGATTTTAAGTTTTTTGTTCATATCCACCATCATTTCTCCCAAAACCTCAAAATAATCATTTTTCTGACTTACGCTTTGATTTTTTTTCTTGATAACCCGGGTAACGAAAAAGCCAACCAATAAGAATAAACCTAAGAATAAAAATAGCTTAACCCAAACTAACAAGTAATCAGTATCCGAAGTATTTTTCTTTTCATTCAAATTAGAAGTAAAGGTATCTTGAGCCGTCGCAGATTCATCCGTAGCCTTAGCACTAGCAATATTGACTGATCCAACATTTTTTTTTTCCGGACTTGCCGGAGAGCTTGCTACTGCTTTTGCTGATACTTTTTCTTTTAAATCAGGCTCATAATTTGATTTTTTTTCTTCAGCTGATAAATTTACCGATAGGTTACTGGCCAACAAACAAAAAACCCACAAAAACATATAACGTAACAGCTTGCTCATATGGATTAAATTATATCCTTAATACAATAATTTTTTTTTGCAAAAAAATTTGATTTTATCAAAAAATTCAATTTTATTTCGATTGAAATTCAAATTTTTAATTTTATATAAAAAATTTTGAATTTTTTTATAGTTTTTTTCTAAAAAAAATCTTTTTTAAAAAAGAATTGAACTGGGGCAAAAAATTACTGCAGAGATTATACAAAAATTATCTTTTAGGTTACGCTTAAATATATGTTAATATATTTACTCACATAGCCTAAATGAAAATTAGTAGTAATAGTATCAATAGTAAGGAATGTCGCATTGCCATATTTTTTGGAGGTAAGACTAATGAAAAAAATATCTCTTTGGATAGCGCTAGGACTTTCTATGACTCGCTGCACCATGATTTAGTTGAGGAAAATATCCATTTAATTTACGTAGATGAAAAGTTTGAGCTTTATGAAATTGAAAAAAAGTGGATTTACTCTAACACAATTGATGATTTTAATTCTTCTTTTTTGAAGAATAAACCAGAAAAAATTGCCCCTTCCTCTCCCAAGTTTAGATTTTTGCTGGATGAATGCCATGCTTTTTTTCCTTTTATCCATGGAAAATTTGGTGAAGACGGAAAGCTACAATCCTTAATAGAAAAACAAGGACGCCAGGCCATTTTAGGCTCACCTCGTAAAACTTTAAGGAATACTATAAATAAACATTTAGCTTATAAGCTATTAGAAAAAAATGGTTTCCATGCTCCTAAACATTTGAAATTTTCTAAAAAAGATTGGACTAATCAAGATTCTAAAAAAATTATCTTAAATAATGAATTAGCTAAAAAGGACAAAATAATCGTTAAACCAGCTGATGGAGGTTCCTCTGATGGGGTTACCTTGGCTTCCCTAAAGACATTAGAAAGTGATGTTGCTTATGCTTTTAATTTTAGTAATTTAGTCATCATAGAAGAATACATAAAAGGCCATGAATTTTCTATTATTATTTTAGAAGATGATAATGGCGAGCCATTTCCTTTAGTTCCTACTCAAATTAAATTCAACGATGATAAGCAAAAAATTTATACTAGGAATAAAAAATATTTGCCGGGCAGCGGGGCCTATCATATAACCCCCCCGGACTTTAAAGTCAATGTAATAAAAAAAATTATTGACCAGGCGGTAGCAATTTATAAAATATTTGACTTTAAAAACTGGGTTCGTTTAGATGGATTTTTTAGTCCCGGAAAAAAAGAAAAAATATTTTGGCATGACATAAATGGTATTCCTGGCTTTGGGCAAGATAGTTTTATTTTTCATCAAAGCAGCTTCTTTGGTATGAAAACCCGGGACGTTAGCTATTATTTACTTAATAAAACTTTAGCTAAAGAAAATTTATTGATCAAAGATAAAAGTCATTCAGCTAAAAATAAAAAAGTTATAGGAGTGATTGGAGGAGGAGAAACCTCGGAAAAACAAATATCTAGGATGAGTTGGTTAAACGTGATAGAAAAACTAAACCACACCAATAGATATGATATAAAATACTTTTTCTTGGATAAAAAAAAAAAGTTATGGCAAGTATCTAGGTTTATTACCCTGCAGCATACTATTGAAGAAATAGAAGGAATAATAAATAATTTAAGTTTATTTCAAAAAAGAATTGCCTCGCTTAACGCTGAAGGAGTTTTTAAAGAGACGCTTAAGAATGATGTTATCCATGCCCGAAAAATAAGTTACACTGACTTAAAAAAACTAGACTTTCTTTTCATTGCTCTACATGGCGGCATGGGAGAAAATGGTGAGCTACAAGCTAAACTGAGAAAAATGAATATTCCTTTTAATGGGAGTGATGCTCAGGTTTCAGAGATATGTAGCGATAAAAAAAAAACTAATACTTTTCTAAGTGGCCTTAATATAAAAGGCTTTAGAGCTCCCGAACAAATAGATTTTTCTTCTAATGAAATAAAAAAATATTTACTCAAGAAAAAAATTACTATTCCTAAGTCCTTAAAAAAAAACGAATTAGAAAAAAGCGATTTTTATTTAGGAATAAAAGATTTTTTTCAATCAAAAATTAAACTTTATACTGCTAATAAAACTTGGGTCTTAAAGCCACGTTTTGATGGCTGTTCTACGGGGGTGCTCGTTTTAAAAGATCTTTATCCCCAGTTAGCCTGGTACTTTTTTTTCTTTCTAAATGAAGCAAAAGAGCTACCCGTTAGTTTTTTGAGCAATGAAAAAAAATTGGATTTAAGGAAAAGCCTCAATATACTTTTGCCAGAAATTAATTCTAATAATTATTTTTTATTAGAAGAGTTTATATCAGGAAAAAATTTAATTGAGTTAACCGTTGGTGTCTTGGAGAAAAGCAAGAATAATTTAATATCTCTACTGCCTTCTAAAACCCTTGCCGAAAACACTGTTTTATCCTTAGAAGAAAAATTTAGCAAAGGTCATGGGGTCAATTTAACCCCCCCACAAGAATTATCCAACGAGCAGGTTGACCTGATAAGAAAGAAAATAGCAGATTTCTCTAAAAAGTTGGGAATAAGGGGTTATGCTAGGATTGATGTTTTTTTTAATTTTGAAAAAGATGAATTAATTCTAATTGAAGTAAATAATCTCCCGGGCCTAACCGCAGCAACAATAATTTTTTCTCAGGCCATGCTCACTGAACAAGTTAACTTAGAGCCAGCAAAATTTTTGGAACATCTCATCAAGGTTGGGATGAAGAGGTTGTGATAAAAACAATTAGAAACAGTTAATAATAACTTATTTTCTTAATCTATTTATCTCCAAGCCAACTGCAAAAGGATAAAGGTTTTTTTTTGCTAGAGAAAGGTTTATTTCATGGATAGGCGGAATCTCTAAAAATAACTTCTTTATGATCCTCTCCGCTAAAGTCTCTAATAAAAAAAACTCAGCGCTTAGAGAAGTTTCTTTTATAATATCAATTATTTTATCGTAATCTATGGTTGCCTCAATACTGTCTCTTTTTTCACTTTGAGTGAAAAAAAACTTACCCTTTAAATTAACGATTTGTTTCTCTTTTCTTTCGTGCTCATAAATACCGACCAAGGTCTCAACTTCTAACCCATCAATAAAAACTAAATTAGACTCATTATTTAAATTTAGCATGTAGGGTTTTAATTTCTACCTTAAGGTAATTTTCCAAAAATGTCTGTTTTTCTAATTCCGCAAAAATTATTTCTTTACTTTCTTGGGATAGTTTATCTCCAGATTTTATGAAAGAAAAAAGTAAATTATCTTTAAAAAGATAGTTATAAATACTTGAATATAATCGTTTAGAAAAAGACACTTCCTTTTCAATAGAAATATTATGATTAAGGGCATGATTGATGCGTAGCAGCTTTATTAAACAATCACTTTGCTTATCTGCAAAATATTCTTGGTTATAGTTCAAACCAAGCTTGAACATTAAAAAGAAAGCCTCAGAATATTTAAGGTACTCAGCATTAACAAATTCAAAAAGCTCATGGAATTCATTAAGGTTAGTGGTTAGTAAATACTCCAAGGGTATTTCTTTATAGCTCGCCTCGTTAGCAATCCAATACTCTTTTAAATGATTAGAAAAATCTTCAGAAAAATTTGAATACCAAAGCTCTATAAAAAATAGTCTTTGAGAAAAATTATTTAAGAAACCAAACTCCTTCGTCATTTCATCTAATTTAAAATTCTTTACGAAAAGCTCATTTAAGTTTTCATCCACTTTAATATCAAAACTTTTTTTTAGATAAAGTAAAAATATTATTCCTGCTAGATTTCCCTCCTGGCCACCTTTGATTTGAGCAACTATTTTTTTAACAATTTCTTGATGGGTTGGCTCATCTATCTGATGATTAATCAAATAAAAGTCTATTGCTTTAAATTTTTCTTTTATAGATTGATTACTATTTAAGGTGTCCAGGATATTCTTTTTAACTGAAATAGATTTAGTCCTAAACTGAACGCCTTTGGTGGTTAACTCAAACTTACCTGATAATTCTTGCTTCTCAGTAATTTCTTTTTTTATCTGATTCCATTTTGATTTCCATTCTTCTTTTGAAAAAACACCTAGTTCTTCTACTAGACAGTCGCTAATATCTTTACTGTTCACCGGAGCATCCAATGTATGCAAGATACCTGTAAGCAACTTTTCAGAGCTTTTAATTAATTCCACAAGAACATCTGGCTTAAATAATTTAAGAGCTTCTAAATTATCATCCTCCAAGATAACTAAAGAGCTTATTGCTATTCTAAACGACATGGAATGATTTTTTTTTCTTTTAAAATCTATATCAAATTTGATAGAATTAAATTTATCTCCTAACCTATCATAATTAATTTTCTTGATTAAACCTACTCCGAAATTTCTATGGTAGACGAAAGTTTCTTCATCAAAAACCACATATTTTTCAAATTCCTTAATTAGCTCAATCACCTTGCTGGGTATATTGTAAGTCGTACTTTTAGTTAGATTCCTCATTTTAGAAAGTTTTAAAATATCTTCAAAGTTCTTATGGTTTTGATATTTTATTTTATAACTTTCTATAAGCTTGCCAAATTGATTCTTGAGTAAGATATTATTCTCTAAAGAAAATTTTACCACCCGAATAAATTCTTCAAAATTATTTTTTAAGTCTTTTTCTAAGTTTTTCAGATAGTAGTTCAATAAAGAAACCGCTTCATCCTTACCCAGGTCAACCACTATTTTTTTCAGCAAAGTAAAAATAGTTGGGCCAAGATTAACATTGAGGTCAATAATTTTTTTAAGTATTGACGAAGCTTCTAAGTAATTCTTTAATTTACATTCATTTAAAAAAGCTAGTTGGTAATACTTTAGAGATTCATCATGGTTAGTTTTAGCGTTATAACCAGCTATCTTGATCATTAAATCTGATTGCTGAGGGTTCTTTTTTAGAAGTCGCTTCCATATATCGATTAGTTCATTTTTTTTTTCTATTTTTTCATAATAGTTGGATAAAAAATTAAGAATATAATCTGATTCATATATCTTTAAAATCTCCATGCTAATCAAATAAAGCAGGTTGTTTTTACCTAATTTAGTCAGTTGGTTAAAAAAATCATTCAAGTAATTATCACCATTCTTTTTATTAAGATAGTAAAAAATCGCTAAGAAATAAGAGAAAAGTATATGCTTCTTGTTATTCCTATAATGCTCCAGAATAATATTTTCTGCTGCACCTAAGCCAGTAATACTACTCAAAAGAGAAATAATTTCTTTAAGCTCTTTTAAAGAAATAGCATTAGGATTGCCTCCTAAAACTTTTATTTCGATTAGTTTTTTCTTAATTTTTTCTATTGATTCTTCTGACATATTTTTCCTTTATTTTTAAAAAAAGATTTTCATTGGTCTTAGCAATTAAGTTCCAAATCCCCTCATCTTCTAAATAGTATTCTCTATTTCCTTTTTCTAAAATCATTAAAAAGTAAAAAATAATCTTAGATAACAATGCTTCTTTCTCTTCATTTGAAGAGCGAAATTTTAATTTCAACTGCTCAATTTTTCTCTCTAAATACTGAGGGTTAATATCATTCAGCCAAAACTCTTTTATGCTTAGAGAATCTAAGGCTAAATAGACGGGCAACCAAATTTTAATTTCTTTTTCAGACATGGCTAAATGACTAAGACTCCTTACCACTTGTAAAATTTCAGGAATATAAATGTCTTCTAGTTTTGGCAAATCATGGATTAGAAAAAACTTTAAAAGGTAACTCCAACATAACTCCTTCCTGTCATTGAAATAGTAAATATTGGTTAAAAAAAACTTATTCCTAACCTGGTCATCTTCCCTGGTTTTAATCAGATAAGTTATGGTATCTTCAGCTTTATCAAATTCTTTATTCTCAAAATAAAAAACAACAATTTTGAATAAGTACCTAGTTTCTATGTGTTCATTTTTATCTAAGCCTAATACTAAATTATCAACGATTTGATTAAAAATACTCTTCTTGAAGTGGAAAAATACTTTCTCGTGGTAAAGAGAATTTTTGCTAACGAAAGATTCAAACCTAACCCATTCTCCAGTTAAAAACTCAATCCTAGCTTTTCCGGGAGGAATAGAAAACTTTTTGTCTACTCGCTGTACCCAATATTGTAAAAGTTTTAAAGTAGATATGATGAATTTACTATCAACCTTAGTCGATAGGAACTCTAAAAAATAGTCGTAGCACTTCTTAAATTTGCCATTTTCGATGAGTTGGTACACGGTTTCATAGTGATTAAAAATAGCTTGATTTTCAAAAGACAATTGATTTTCCATAGCAAATTTAATCTTATTATTTCAGTTAAACTAATCACTTTGACCGAACTATTATATAATACAAAGATTGGTTTGTCAATTTTTTTTAACTATCTCTTATAGCTAGAGAGCAAATTCATTTTATTTCTATATTTGTTAACGGTTCTCCGGGATACCGGCATGCCCTTGCGATTTAGAGAATCGGTTATCTTCTGGTCACTGAGAGGGATTTTAGAACTTTTAATCATGTCCATTATGGCTATCTTAATTTCCTGAGATGAGATATTCCTAGTAGCGTTTTTTTCTCCTTCAAGCAAAATATTCCTTGAGGAAAAAAAAAACTTGAGCGGGAGTATGCCCCACTTAGTATCAATATACTTTTGTTTAACCAATCTGCTTACGCTACTCATATCCAGGTCTAGTTGTTCAGCGGCATTAGTTATGGTGTCTGGCTTTAAATACCTTTTGCCTAATAAAAAAAAATCTTTCTGCAAGTTAAGCAGATAGCTAATTAATTTAATTAAATTTGTTGTCCTTGACCTTAGAGCAAAAACTATATTTTTAGCTTCAATTTTTTTTTCATTAATGAAATTGATGAATTCCTTATTTTTAACATTTTTACCATTATTCCCTTGATTGATTATTTCTTTGTAATATTTATCATTATAAATTATTTCTGGTATTTCCTCATCGTTTATGATTAAAACAAATTTTCTCTTCACTTCCCTAACCTTGATTTCTGGGTAAATAAAAGTAATTTCATTAAAATAATTTCTCTTAGGATTAAACTCTAGGAATGAAATCTTTTTTATGGCCTGCTCCACTGCCGTTAAAGGTAACTTTAAAATTTTGGCAATGGCTTTCTCATCTTTTTTGAGAAAAAGTTGATAATGCTCTTCGATTATTTTTTCTTCCAATGAAAAGTCATTTTCATCATCTTGTAATTGATTAACCTGCATTTTAAGTTGTATTGACAAACATTCCTTAATATCCTCTGCCCCAATTCCTGTAGGACTAAATGTTTTGATTACTTTTAATACATCGCTAGCTAGCTTACCAAATTTATGTTGAGCCAACTCAACTTTTTCCCGAGAGATAAAACCGCTTTCATCCATTAAACTTAAAAAGAAATAAGCAATATTTTTTTTTTCAACGTCACCGGAAAAATTAAAATTTACTTGTTCTTCGAAAAAATCATTAAAAGATTTTTTTTCTTTTAAAGTTTCTGTCATCACATCATGAGGTGATTTAAATTTTGTCTGATGATAACTTGAAGACTTTTCTATAGCAATATTATTTAAATATTTTTCTTTCTTTTCCGCTTCTTTAAAGATTTCATTTTTTTTAATATCAAACGAAACCTTTTTTTCTTTTTCTTCTAATAAAGGGTTTTCGGAATAAACTTTGTTCAAGTACTCTTTGAGTTCTTCATGGGGCAAGGCCATGATGTAGGAGTTTAAAGCTAAACTGGCTTTTAAAATTGGGACCGGGAGCTGAGCTCCTTTCAGGGTAAGTCCAGCTTTCATTAATCTAACTTGAAATCTTTTCCCAAATAATTTTCTTTAGCGACCTTACTTTTGCTAATTTTCTTAGCAGTTCCTTCTACCAAGATTTTTCCTTCTGACATGATATAAGCTCGAGAAACAATTTTTAGAGTTTCACGAACGTTGTGATCTGTGATCAGTACTCCAATATTAATTTTTTGAATTTGCTTAATAATTGATTGAATATCCTTTATGGCAATGGGGTCTATTCCAGCAAAAGGTTCGTCCAAAAGAAGTATTTTAGGGTCGCCGGCTAAAGCCCGAGCTATTTCTACCCTTCTTCTTTCACCGCCAGAAAGAGTGAATCCCTGCTGTTTTCTAATGTGATTAATATTAAATAGAGAAAGTATCTCATCACAGCGATCCACCATTTTTTTTTTATCAACTTTTTTATTTTCTAATATTGCATAAATATTATCTTCGACGCTTAATTTTCTGAAAACAGAGTTCTCCTGAGGCAGATAACCTATGCCCATCCTGGCTCGCCTGAACATAGGAAGTTTAGTAATATCCTGATCGTTGATATAAATATTTCCTTGGTTGGGAACCACTAGCCC
Organism: Trididemnum clinides; assembly: GCA_963675345.1. Classification (NCBI taxonomy): domain Eukaryota; kingdom Metazoa; phylum Chordata; class Ascidiacea; order Aplousobranchia; family Didemnidae; genus Trididemnum; species Trididemnum clinides. Next base: position 133,763 of record CAVLYW010000095.1, read on the forward strand.
CACCGTCATGTAAAAGCTGGTGGTTTTGCCGGCTCCATTAGTCCCTAAAAGGCCCACAACCTCACCTTCTTTAATAGAGAAAGATGCCTGATTAACCACTTTCCTCTTTTTATAAACCTTGGTCAGGTTTTCTGCTTTTAATACAAACATTTTTATTTCCTTTTTTATTATTCTAACTGGAGACCACCTATCACATCATTATCCAAAACCAGCTTACCAGTTTTTAGATCGAACGTTACCTCTTCAGACCTGAACTCACTTCCTTTTTTATCTCTAATAGAAGGTTGACTATAAAGTATGAAGAGGTCATTTTCTATATCATAAATTCCTAATGACGACGTACCCTCATTTACACCATTATCCACAAAAACATTCCCCTTAGCATACATAATTTTTTCTTTTTCGAACCTTTCAAAAACGTCGCCCTTAACATAAGTCTTTTCTCCGTCCCTATCTGAAAAGAATTCTGGATTTTCACTCATGTAGACATACTCATTAGTGATAAAAAACTTCATATAATCACTAGTCGTTCTAGTCTGGTTTTCTAAATCCAGCACTACAACTTCATTGAAACATTCTAAACTTTCCTCTCCAGCATAGGAATACCTTGAGTTATTACAAGAAACTGTCCCATTAGTCATCTCACTAAAATTATCTAATCTCACCATTAAGACATTAGTATTGAGGAAAATCTCTTTCTCTAAGAAATCAAAATTCATAGTTTCCGAATAAGTGTAATAAGTATTGGTTACTTCGGTCCTAGTGAGTAGTGGGTTACCTTTTACCTCAGCGTACTCATTATTAATGTCATAATCAGCAAACTCAGAACTCAAATTAATATTACCAGATTTATCAAAATAATTAAACTGAGTTATACAGTTAAATTTTTCTTGGCCTTGAACTGAGTAATCATAAAAACCTTCTTCACAGGTAATATATTCATTTAAATTATTTATCTCTTGGTCAGCATCCCTAGCTGGATAATCATTTTTATAATTAGCCGAGGAAAACATGACAATATTGGTATAAAGTTTAGAAACCTTTTTGTTTGAATATAACTCAATTTTATCCGCATAAATTATATTATCTTCAGCGCTGCCCTGGTTTTTGTCGATCAAAAATGGTTCACCTAAAACATAACTAAAATCTAAAGATTGGTTATAAAAAAAGTAGTCTGAAAAAATTTCACTATCTTCCTCTAAGTTTTCAATGAAAACATCACCATAACTTTCCAAGGTATTGAAGTCTTGGCTGTAATCAAATTTTGCTTCATTGGCCTGCATTAGGTTAACTTTTTTATCATTAACAAATTCATTTACGACGACATCTTCTTTAAAGAAGATATTTTTATTATTAGAAAAGCTTTCAATGTATTTTGATTTCCCACTTATGTAATTGGTCTCAGATCTGATCTGATTAAAAGATACATTATTCTCCAGTAAAGTGTAATCAGTATCAAAATAAGTAGTCAGGTTATCTCCAAAAAAGTTCATGTCATTTTCTAAGTTTTTTACCGCGACATTTTGATTACAATAAAAAATTTCTTTTTCCTCATTTTGGTAATCTAATATTCCTTCTACACAGCGGGTTTGATTGACAGGTTTATTTTCCTTTAAACTAACCTGCTCTATGAGTACGTTTTCTCTATAAAAAATCTTTTTTTGGTTATCATCAAAATCTATTTTATCAGAGTAGATGAAATTATTGTTCTCTTCCTCTTCTCGTATTAAAAAAGGATATTTATTCATAAAGCCAATATCCTGCTTAACATCAAAAAAAAAGTAACCAGATTTTGCTCTCAAATTTCTTTTAACGCTAAAAATTTCTACATTGTCAAAGCACTCTACCGTTTCTTTATCGTCTAAAAAAAAATAATGCATCTCCCGACAAGACATTGTATTAACGGTTTTTTGGCCTTCCTTTTGAAAGATGCGGACATTACCCGTCATGACTAATTGCTTATCAGCATCAACCATACTGAGCTTATCGGAAAAGGCCTCCTCTGTTATATTATTTTCAGTTTTTAAATAACGAACATTTTTATCAACGTTTAGCTCTTCGCTTAAACTATTAAAAATAATCTTATCGCCATATAAAATTGACTTATCTACTTTATTTTCAGCTCGGGCGTCGACTTCACACTGCAGAAGCTCTTCTTCATCAATAAAAGTTGCCTTTTCACAATAGACATCGAAGTCATTTATATTTAATTTTTTTTCTTTTTCTTCTTTTCCAACTTTCTGTAATTCTTGAGATATTTTTACATTCCCATTTAATCTAAATAAATTTTTATCTAGATCATAAACAGAATTGTCCCCGTTCATTATAATCTTTTTAGCCTTCTCTTTTTTCTCAATATTAACTAAAACATCTTCACTCCCTCTAATGATGTTTTTTCTTGTATCACCCCAAAATTCTTTAGCAAACATGACTAGGTTATTTTTTTTCTTTTCAATAGAAGGGTTCTCCCGAGCAATGACTTGGTCTTGGTCAATAAAGAATTTCAAATACCCACCTTTGTAAAGTACCCCCTGCTGGCGATTTAAAAAATTAATATTTTCAAAAGCCTCGGCAATCTTAGTATTTTGATTCCAAAGTATCCTATCAGCTCTTAGACCCTGGTTTTTACCTTTTTGTATAAAGGCATTACCAGTTAGAATTACTATTTTCTCCTTCTGCAGGATTTTTACATTATCAGCTTTATACCTTATATTTTGCGCACTTAGAAGCGAACTTAGCAAAAAAAATATAGTGAGTAAATTAATTGGTTTGAAAAATAACAAATTTTAAAAGCCTTCGAAAAAGTCATCTTCTTCACTTGAACTAAGTTCACCACTCACATCTGACTTAAATTCAATATTACCCAACTGTTGATTTGAGCTAAACCCTACCCCGCTGATCACACTTCCATCTGACTTTTTAACTTTGACGCGGTTGGGGGATGAAAAAGTCCTCTCTTTATTATCCCAAAAAAATAAGTCTCCGGTTATTTCAGTCCCTTCATTATTTATAATGATCACATTTTCCTTTAAAGTTACGTTCCTGGTCTCATTGTTAAGCACCGCCAAATCAGCAACAATAAAGGTTGCTGGAGTCTGGTCTGAATTGTAGGTAATGAAGTTCACCACATCCATGTCCGTCTCTTTTTTCTTATCATAAACTTTAGCTGTTTCTGATTTGATAAACCAAGTCCTTTTTTCTTTTTCAAATGAGCTAGTCTTAAAATCATTTACTAATAAATCGGGCTGGCCACCACTCACTTCTTGGTTCTCAGAATTAATGGTTGGTGTGAAGTCACCACAGCCTGAAAGTATTAGAATAAAAAATAAAACCAGCAATCTAAACATGCAAAAACCTTACCTACTATTATAAAATAAAATTATGCTAATTTCAAATTACTTGAAACAATGATTTAACATAATTGATTTTTTTAAAATAAATAATTAACATTCTTTACTTTATCTTAATTGTTATTTATATATCTTTTATAAATACTTACTATGATAAAATTATTACTATAAATTCTGGGTTATTTATTTTTTTGATGGAGCAATTAAACTCAATTATTTCAAAGTTAGTTCAAATTGTTTTTTTTTATTGATTTATACATTGAAGTTATTTGACAAATATATAAAATAAATAAAGTTATAATAATTTATATTCTATGGGTAGAATAATAAGCCTCTCTAAGTACCATCTCTTTAATATTTTATACGGGAACAATATTATTACTAATTTTTTTTTTTTTCTAAAATTTCTCTTTTTAAAAAAAAAGAGGTTTTAGTCTATGTCGGAGTTCATAAAGGAACAAGTTTATTAAAGATATTCCGTAATTATAAAAAGTGTTATTGCTTTGAGGCAGAACCTAGTTTATTTAAAAAGCTAAAAGAAAAATTCAAAGATTTTCCTTCCGTTAATCTTTATAATTATGCCGTAACTGACTATAATGGAAAAACTAGCTTTAATATTAGTAGTAATGAAGGAGCAAGTTCATCAATAGGAAATTTTGATAATAAATGGCCAGGCATAAAAAATAGTTCTATTAAAATGATAAAAAAAATTAATATTCCCTGTATTAATTTATTGTCTTTTTTAAAGAATGAAAAAGTTTTCTATATAGAAGACTATATAAGTGACATACAAGGCAATGACTATACAGTTTTAAAAACTTTAGAAACTATGATTAAAGCCCAGAAAATAGGTAGCATAAGTTGCGAAGTAACTCATAATAAATATCACAATATTTATTATGATCTACCTGGTAATAATGAAAGTAAATTTGATGAATTATTAAAGGAAAATTATACTTGTATTGGGAAAAGTTGGAGTGTTTTAAGAGATAAAATATTAAATAGTTTATTTAAAACAGGTGGTTGGGAGATGGATTTGAAATGGAAATTAAAAAAATAAACACAACTAAAAAGTGGCCTAATTAATAATTGTATAATAAAGACTATCAATTAATCTAATAAAAGTATCTTTGTTCAAAATTCTTCACTTAAGTGTTGCCTATAAGCCTAGGAAGAAAAGTGGGGGTATTGGAACAGTCATTGAAAACTATATTAAGAGTTTAGACAAGGAAAAGTTCCATCAAGTAGTTTTGGTGAATGACTTTGATCTTGATGAAAAAGTTAAGCCAAAAAAATACATCAAAAAAAAGTATGAAGAATGCTTAGTTTATTACTTTCATTCTCCAGTTTTACCACAATATAGCTTTTCACCTGAAGCTCGGAAATGGTTAAAGCAAAATATAAAAAGTTTTGATTTGATTCATGTTCATAGTTTATTTAACTTTTATATGCTATATGGGGCTTTTTATGCCATTAAAAATAAAGTTCCTTTTGTCATTACTTTACATGGCTGTGCTTCTACTATAACCAGCTTCAGTAACTATTTAATAAAAAAAACTTTTATTTTTTTATTTTATTTTCTCATTTCCCAAGCCAAGTATATCCATTTCACTTCTGAATATGAGTACAAAACATCTTTAATTAAAAAAAAACCTTTTATATTTCCTTTAATCTTAAAACCAATACAGTTATATTCCAAAGTACCTGCACAACAGTCAAAAACTGACCACGTTGTTACCAACGACTTTATTCTCCTTATAGGAAGATATTCAAAACAGAAAAATACAAAAATTTTATTGGAAAGTTTTGTAGAGATAATTAGCACAAACTACCCTGAGCTTGATTTAGTACTCATAGGAAATGACGAAATTAATTTAGAAAAAGAATTTAGTAAAAAAAAAAACCAACAAATTGCCAGAAGAATTCATTTTTTAAAACCTATGGATACAGGAGATTTAATTGATTATTATCAAAAGGCAAAAATTTTTATTTTGCCATCGATAAATGAATCTTTTTCTATTGTATGCGCTGAAGCCATTGAATCTGGTACTCCAATCATCACCTCAGAACATGTATCCATAACTAATTCTTTTCCAGAGATTAAGGCAATTACCACTTTTTGTAAGTTAAACACGACGTCTATAGCAGATCAAGTTTCATCAGTTTTAGATAATTATAGTTTTTATAAAGCAAGAGCAGAGAAAAATAAAAACCTAATTAAAGCACTTTTTTCTCCAGAAAAGATTGTGGGAAAATTAAAAGAGCTTTATGGAGTGAGTTGATCTTATATTGCTATTTTAAAATAGTCAATAATTTTTTTTCCCAGTTGGGCTATTCTGGCTGTACCTTTTTCAGTTAGTTTTAAATTATTATTAAAAAAAAATATTTTGCCATAACCATCTTTTTTAATTTGATTTTTGATGAGTTTCAGTTTCTCCTGGCTAGGTTTAGCTGCCAGGATTTTTTTATCTAAAATTTCTTTAGGTAATTTATCTCTTTCATAAAGATACTTTTTTTGATTTTCCAGGCTGACCTTGATATAAAGCAGGTTATTATTAGCTTCACCTAACATTTTGTATTCCGCCGCTAAGGGGGCATTGAGTAGGATTATTCCTTTTTTATTTCTTATTTTTTTTTTATAAATATTAGAAATTACTGGGGATAAAACATCCTGCAGAAAAACTAAATTTTCAAAAATTAAATTTTCCTTAGTTATTTTTAAAAAAACTTTTTGAATAATCATTTCTTTAGTAAGGATTAATTTTTTATCAATATCAAAGTATTCGCACAACTTTTTTTTTACCGGGGATAATTTTTTTAGATTAATGTTTTCATATATTTCATTAACAATTTTATCGAAGTCAATTTCATAACTCGATACTCCTTGGGACTTAAAGTAATGAGTAAGTTTTTCACAAACAAAATTCTTCCCACTAGCGATCACTCCCGTAACAATTAATTTATACTGTTCTTTTTTTTTAATTTCTAAAGCCTGCTTTGCTGGTAAAGGAAAATAATGCTTAGTATCTAAATCTCTTTCAAAAAGTGCTTTGGCCAAACTTGAGCTAACTTCTCTAAACTCCGGCTTTGCTAATAAATATATAAACTCTAATTTAGGATTTTCTTTTAAATAAATATTATTAATTTCTCTTTCATTTTGAACGTCTAATGGAGTTCTAATGCCTCTAATGATATAAAAAATCTTTTTTTTATTACAAAAATCAGTTAGAGTATTTTCACTAGTAAATAAGTGTAAATTATTTTTATTTCGCATATGACTGAGGGAAGCATCGGTTAATGCTTTTCGCTCTTCCAAGCTAAAGGTACTGCTTTTGGTTAGGTTATTCAAAATAAGGACATATAGATTTTGAGTTATCTTCAATGACCTTTTAATTAAATCTAAGTGCCCTTTAGTTATGGGGTCAGCGGAAAGAGGAAAGACAGCTTTATCAATCATTTTACCAAGGGAAATTTAATTTTTGATCTGAGTAGGTATTTAAAAAAGTTATATTACTTTTTTCTACCAAAAAGACATCAAATAAAATAAAGCTATACTCTGGGTTAAAAACTTTAATGACATATAAAGTATTATTTTTTATATTATTCTTTTTAGTTAGGGGTAAGAAGTTTTTTTCATTAAAAACATCTTTGATAAGAAATCTCCAGTTCTTATTTTCTTTACTATCCAAAACATCTAAAAAATTAACCTCTTGGTCATTTAGTTTTTTATCTACAATTTTTTTTCTCAATTCACTAAGTAAGTTAATCCCTTTAACAAACTCATCTAAAATGTTTTTTTTATCGAAAGAAAAAAATATTGTTTTATAAAAGGGCAGGCTAATTCTACCAACTTTAATGGTGAGGTCATAAGTTATGTAATTATTGTTAGATAATTTTTCCCCCTCCCTATTTTTTTTATTAGCCCCATTCTCATCAAAAAAATTAACTTCCACTCTAGCACGAGAAAGTTGGGGATTTTTTAAATATAGATAGTCCCTTACTTCATAAACTATTTCACTCATAGACAGTCGTTCCTTAATGAATGAATAAGAGTAAATTAAACTCATCTCTAAAGAATGAAAAACTTTCTTTACATCTTTAAAATCATCTTTTTCTATTTGGTAATCAGGTTTTATTTTCTTAATCTCTGGAATATATTTTTTTATAATAAAGAAATCTTTCAAAGGTGCATTCTCGTCTAAAAAAATAGTTTTCTTATTTTGGCTAATGTAAGACAAGAATTTTTTTTGTTTAAAAATTAAATAGTTAGGAAATTCTTTTTTTATTTCTTTTATTAACGTTAGGTCACTTTCTTGATAGCGGCTAGGAATTAAAAAAACTTGATCTTTTAGATCCCCTAAATATATCCAACCATCAAAACTATATTTTAAAAATAAAAAAATGTAATGAGGAGTGGTTATGATAATATTTTTTTGTTTAATCAAGCAAAAACTTCAAAGCAGCTTCATATCCATAAGTACCCAGACCACAAATGCTCCCTTCAGCAATATCACTAATATGAGAATGATGACGAAACTTTTCTCTTTTGTAAATATTACTTATATGAACTTCAATGATTGGTAAGTCAAGCATGAGCAAGGCATCTCTAATTCCTATCGAGGTATGCGTGAAAGCAGCAGGATTGATGATAACGCCTTTATATGCTTGATCAGTCTTTACTTCATGAATAAAGTCAATTATCTCTCCTTCGTGATTGCTTTGAAAGAAGACTATTTCAGCCTTGTTCTGAGCAAGAGAAATAAGATTCTCTTTTACTGCTTGCAGGGTTATACTTCCATATACATCAGTTTCCCGCATGCCTAAAAAGTTTAAATTGGGGCCATTAACTACTGCTATCTTTTTCATGGTCAATTTCTTTTATGTAACTTAAAACCGTACTACCTATCTTTTTTTCTTTGATTATTTCTATAGCAAAAGTTAGAAGAAAATCATTTGATAGAAATTTACTTTTATAATGCCTTTCGACTACAATGATACCATTTTTTTTTAAGATGCTTAGGTTAATTATTTGGGTAATTATTTTTTGATATTCAGCAAATTTATAAGGTGGGTCAAGGAAGATGTAATCAAAGGTTATCTCTCTTTTTTTAAAAACCTTTAACTTATAAAAGCAATTCCCTAAAAGCAAAAGTGAAGGAATCGAAAAAGCCTTTATCTTCTTTAGTAAGGCCAGGTAAAAATTTTTATTGATCTCAACAAACCCGACAAAACTGGCCCCACGAGAAAAAGCTTCAATGCCAACGGCACCAGTTCCAGAAAATAAATCTAAGAATGAGCAGTCATAAAAACCCGGCTTTAAAGTTTCGAATAAGGATTTTTTTACTACCGCTTCGCTAGGTCGGAGTTCGTTCTTACGTGATGTCGATGAAACATTGTCTATGGTTTGGTTTTTTAGCCTACCCGCAAGTATTTTCATTAAATATCAAGGTTAGTTACTTCTCTTGAGTATTTATAAATAAAATTTTTCCTTGGTTCTATTTCTTCTCCCATCAAAGTTGTAAACATTTCGTTGGCCTCCTCAGCTTCCTCTAAGTTCACCTTAATTAAACTCCTGGTCTCTGGGTTCATCGTGGTTTCCCAAAGCTGCTCAGCCGTCATCTCACCCAAACCTTTATACCTCTGGACATATGGAGAAGTTTGCTCAGGAAATTCGTTTTTAATTATTTTATCTTTCTCTTCATCCGTGAAAGCATAAAAAATTTTTTTATTATGAGAAATCTTATAAAGCGGAGGCCTGGCTAAATAAACTTTGTCATGGGTAAACAGATCTCCCATATACCTAAAAAAAAATGTGAGCAATAAGGTTCTAATATGAGAGCCATCAACGTCTGCGTCTGCCATGATAATGACTTTTCCATACCTTAGTTTGGTAATGTCAAAATCCTTATCTACGCTAGCCCCAAAGGCAGCAATTATTGGCTGGAGTTTTTCATTGCTGATTACTTTATCAATTTTACTTTTTTCAACGTTTAGCATTTTACCACGTAGAGGCAAGATAGCCTGAAAGAAACGATCTCGACCAGATTTTGCGCTACCTCCAGCAGAATCACCCTCCACCAAATATATCTCAGTATTCTCGACATTTTTATCACTACAGTCGCTCAGCTTGCCGGGTAAAGTATCACTCAGCAAGGCTGTCTTCCTCCTGGTGAGTTCCCTAGCTTTCCTAGCGGCTTCCCTGGCTAGGGCAGCCTGAACTGATTTATTTACTATTAAATCTATTTCTTCACCATGTAAGTCAAAGTACCGCACCATCTCCTCAATAAGATTCTCTCTGATGAGGGACTGTACATTAGAATTTCCTAATTTCCTTTTAGTCTGGCCTTCAAATTGAGGGTTGGGAATCTTTATCGATATTACAGCAATAATCCCTTCCCTGGTGTCATCATTAGTGATTGATACTTTGCTCTTCCTCTGCAGGGCCTTATTTTTTTCATAGAACTGACTAATCACCTTGCCTAAGGCTAGCTTAAAGCCCATCACATGGGTCCCGCCTTCCGTGGTATTGATGTTGTTCACATAAGAATAAATGGCTTCATTGTAGCCTGAATGATATTGAAAAGCTATCTCTATAACAGAATCATCTTTTTCGATTTTAAAATATAAAGGACTTTTATTTAAAAGTTTTTTTTTTGATTTTATAAGGCTCTCAACAAAAGAGACAATGCCACCCTTAAACTCATGGATTTCCTGCAGAGGATTCGCTTCATCTCTCAGGTCGTAAATTTCAATCCTTAGGCCCTTATTTAAAAAAGCTAATTCACGCAGCCTTTTGGAAATGGTATAAAAGTCAAATTCAATTGTTTCAAAAATCTCTTGGTCAGCCTGAAACTTTATATAAGTACCGCTACTGCCATCAGTACTTTCAGAGATCACTTTGGTAGGAGTAACTACTTTTCCTCTACTAAGATCTAGCTGGTACTGTTTATGGTTCCTCTTAACCTTTACTGTCATACTTGAAGCGAGGGCATTAACACAAGAAACCCCCACCCCATGGAGACCCCCTGAAACCTTGTAACTGTTTTTGTCGAACTTACCTCCAGCATGGAGCTTAGTCATAACGACCTCTAAAGCACTCACCCCATACTTTTCATGGATGTCAACGGGTATTCCTCTTCCATTGTCTTCAATAGAAATGTAATTATCTGGTAATAGCTCAACCTTGATGAAATTACAATAACCAGCCAGACTTTCATCAATGGAATTATCAATCACTTCATAAACACAGTGATGCAAGCCTTTTACGTCAGTTGAACCAATGTACATCCCCGGCCTTTTCCTGACTGCGGTGAGTCCTTCTAAAACCTTTATTTCCTCCGAGCTATATTTCAAGTTTGCCATAAATTTAAATAACTGTAAATTTTAGTGTGGTTTCAGTGTAGATTTTCAGGAGACCTTGATCTTTTCTAACCAATTGCTCCGAGGCGAATAAGAAACCATGAAAGTTTTAATTAGTTTTTCTTCAATATGAATTTCAAAATTCTCGTTACTTTCATTGTAGAACATAGTGATTTCTTGATCCTGATATTTTTTAGATAAATTGATCAAGACTGTGATTTTATTAACCCTACCCAAAGAAACATTAGCAAATTTATTAGTTTTCTGCTTAGAACCGTGGTTTTCTTTTAAAATCTTAATCACTTCTTTTCTTAAATCGTTCAAGCTGGCAATATCTTTTTTAGGCTTATCTGGGCTGTCCATTTTAAATTTTTCTACCTTACTTTCATTCTCAGTGGATAGCTCTAAATTCTTGGCCTTGTCAGTTATTTTTTCCAATCTTATCAGGTGATCAATTTTATTTTCATTAATCTTAATTTTAAACCTAGCTCCCTTAGGGTTTTTTATAACGCTCACTTTAACTTGGTAGGGACGGTTTTTTAAAATATTGAATGACTTAGGCAGATTAACAGTATTTATTTTTCTCTTTTCGTAATTCTTATAAATGATTAGTTTTTTTTCATCATTAAATTGAGTTTGAAAGGTAATGTTATGTTCTTCCAACTTCTCATTCTTATAAAGATTAAAAAGAAAGCTCTCATGGGCTATGTTGCTACTAATCTGGAAAAAACTAAATTCATTATTGATACTCATTAAGAAGTATTCCTTCCTAAAGAAATCAAAGGAAAAACCACTCTTCTTTTTGTCTTTAACCCCTTCATCAGTAAAAATAAAAATCCATTTTTTGAATAATGAAATGGGGCTATACTTTATCTTTAAAAAGAACTCATCGGGCAAACTGCGAGTATTGATCAGTACATTATAGCTCTCAATTATTTCTTTAAAGTCTTCTATTTTAAAGAAAATTCCTTGAGCATTTTTTATTTGGCTGCCAAAGGCTGGGACATACCCAGAATTATCATTATTGATAATTTCTATTAACCCTTTCCTGAAGTATTCATGGTTTTTTAAATTATCAATCATTACTGAGAATAAAATAGCTCGTCAATAGACGTCCAAGCAACGGGTACCTTTGTAAAAGCTAGCTTTAGGTATTGTATTATCGTATTAAACTAAGGATTTAGACTAACATGACTAATATATGCCTAAAACCAAAGCCACTTTAAAGCTACTTTATTTATGTACTCTTTTAGGTTACTTTGCTTAACAAATCCTTATTGCGTTTGATTATTATCTCTTCTTTTTTCTCTGATAAATAAGATGACAATAGTTGAGGCTGCTTCCTTTGTAAAATAAACGACCTAAGCACCCTTTCCTGCTGAGTAGGAAGCAATTGTTTTATTTGTGGCCTTTCCCTAGATATTTCTTTAAAAGCATTATCCAGTTCACTATCGGTTATTTTAGCTTTAGAAACAATCTCATTGAGAACAAACACTTCAACCACGATTTGCTTTTTATAGGTATCTAAAGCCTTTTTGACGATTGACCTAGAGAGAAAATTTGACCTCTCCATATCTATATCAACCAACTCACTAAAAATCAGCTCATCCCTGGCGGTCTCCAGTATTTGCTTATATTGGTTTTTGTCCTTACTCTGAGCTTCTTCAAGGGTTACGCCGAAGTTAGCTAGTTGTCTTCTCGTGATAGCAACCAGGTCCTTTTGAAAAATTTTTCTATTTTGAACCGTAGCGACCACTTCATCATCTATACTTTTCCTGGAAACTCTATACTTCTTCTCAAGATTCTTTTGATAATCTTCTTTCTTACCCTTAAACCTCTCGATCAAAACTATGCGGTACAGGACGACTTTTCCTCTTTGCTGAGGGAATCAAAAGGCGTATTATCTTTCTGATTAAACTTAGTATAAACTTCTCGAAGGTCATCCTCATTGACTCGCTTATTCGCTATACCAACCTGCTTTATGGTGTATATCTGACTAATCCATTTTTTAAAAGAATTATCATACCTTCTCTTTACCTGCTCATTGTTAACATCAATTTTATTTTTCTTAGCATCGAGAAGAATGATCTTTTGATCAATGTAACGACTTAACAAATCGTTTTTGGTAATTTTTTGCTCATTTAAAATTTCATCTACGGTATTCTTGCCAAAAATAAACTTTTGTATATCTATGTAGTCCTGGAACTCCGAAAAACTAACCTCGACATTACCCAACCTAGCCAAGCTATTGGAAAATAACGAGAGACCAAAAAAAGACACAAAAGAAAGTATAAGTAAAAATTTATTCATAATTTAAGCCGCTTTTTTTTAATTTAGTTTTAATTTTTTTAAAAGTATTCTATCAAAAAGTCGTCTTATATTATACCATAGTTTTAATAAATAAAAAATATTTAACTGAGACATAAGAAAAAGCAACAACCATTTTTAGTAGTGGTCAATTAGCAAAAAACTATCAAAAACTATCTTAACTTACCTTTATTCGTAGCTAATCTTTCTACTCAATGTAAATTTTATCTAATCGCCTGCTACCAAAAGAGCAAAGGATTTCATAGTCATGCGTGGATTTGTATTTACTCCATTCTTCTACTAAGATACTCTCCTGGCTCTCATCATCTCTCCCCAGCAAGGTTACTGCTTCGCCTAAGGGTAGATTGGCTTTATTGCCTTTGAGGTCGATGGTAAGGTAGTCCATGGACAACCTACCGATGATGGGATAGCTCTCCCCTCTTATTATTACTCGGCCTCGGTTGCTGAGAGCAAAGGGAACCCCGTCAGCGTAACCAGCAGAAATCGTTCCTACCCAAGTGCTTTCCTTTAACTCGTAGGTCTTTGAGTAGCCAATGGAATAGGGAGGAGAGATTTTCTTTATGGCGATGAGTTGGCTTTTAAAAGAGAGGCATGGCTTTAGCCCGTACTCTATTTGCTTTTTAGAGGTACCAAAGAGCATGACCCCCAAGCGAGCATAATGATACCTCCTGCTCCGCGTCAGCTCGGGAAAAAAAGTTACCCCATCCGAATTACTTATGTGCAGCTTGATGTTTTTTTCTTGGATTAGGTCACTTAGTGGGTCTAGCACTTCATCAAACCGTTTCACCTGCTCCCGGGTAAAATCATTCGAAGGGTTGTCAGCCCAAGCAAAGTGGGTAAAAATCTCTTCAACTTTTAGCCACTCTAAGGAGCAAATTTCTCTAATTTGCTCACTGGCTAACCCATGGAAAATGCCTAAGTTACCCATCCCGGTGTCAACATAAACCTGCACCTTAGCCTTCACACCCCTGGTCTTGGCTACCTCACTTACTAGTTCAGCTTTCTCTAAGCTGGTTATGGGAATGATGACATCATTTTCCAACAAGAGAGGCACTTCATCACTTAGGAAGTCTCCTAAAAGGCTTATTTCACTTTTAAAGATATTCCTCACTTCGATGGCTTCCTGAAGGCAGGAAATAGCCACTTTCCTGATACCATTCCTTTTGAGTATGGTTAACACCTTTTCATAGCCCATTCCATAGGCATTAGCTTTGATGACGGCGATTATTTCTTGGTGCTTTAGCTTCTCTTTGACGAGCTGTAGATTTTTTTCGTAGTTGACTAAATCAATGATTAGCTTATTGCGGGGGGTAAAATTTCTCATGTTGCTTGGAAATTAATTTTACCCTGACAGTCCCAAGGCCTTAAAAGATTAGTAAGAAGATTAGTAGGGAGAGATTAGCAGGGAGATTAGTAAGATTACCTAGATTAATGTTTTAATGAAAAGATTAACGAAAAGCTAAGGCTGTACCTGTACCTGGGCTAATGCTCCTTATTTAATAACGCTATATATTCGCTATATAGTTAAGGCTGAGAGAAAGGGAAACTCTTCAAGGTTGGCCAAGTGCCACTAGACCGCGGCAGGTCAAACTCCCTGGTAAAAGCAGTTTCGTTGAAGACCACTACGTCGTCGCTGGTATCCGCAGTACCCCTGTTGTCGGTGTAGGTATCGCTACCAGCGTCGTAGACCACGTTGGCGATGTCAGATATGCCTCCCCGATTGAGATTCTCCCACCAGTGTAACCATTGTACTGCACTATATTGGTCCTAATGATCGTGGTATCAAAAGTGTCTCTTAAGTCCCAGGTAACTTCACTCAGGTCCCAATAGGCATTGATACCACTGATGTCATTGCCCGTGCCCTCGTAACGTCCGACTATGGCCCCATCATCGTATGTAAGTGGACCAACAAGTCGAATCCCACTATCTAGATAGTAATTTCCGTAGTAAAAGCTACCCGAGGCATAGCCCGTGATCCTGGTATTATTGGCATCATTTTCAAAAGATTGACCCAACACAAGGCTGGGGTAAATGGTGGTAGAATTTCCCCCTTGAAATTCTACATCAACCTTGCCGGTGGAGTAGCCAATGATGTCGATGCTTTCACCACTCCTGCCCTGATAGCTACCCACTAAACCGCCTAGTCTTGCTACTGTTCTTGCGCTAACGTCGCTACTAGAATACCCCCGAATATAAACATTACCTTCTGCTCGACCAACCAACGCTCCTATACTAATATTTCCACCAATGTCTCCTCTGACACCATTACTTATAGCAGATCCAGCACTGCTAATCACGGCTACGTTTTCCAACCTAATGGCGGCTCCGCCTGTTGGGTTCTCAATCCTGCCCACGAGTCCACCCAAACCTGCTGGTCTATCTGTACTAGTACCCCCGCCATTACGTAGTGAATTATTCCCAGATATTCCACTATGGTCCAGGAGTACGTCCTTGATCACCGTGCCGGGGGTATCAAGGCGACCGAATAAGCCAGCATTATAGGTAGAATTGGCTAGTGAGATGACCATCTTATTTATCCTATGCCGCCGTCCATCAAAATTCCCGCTAAAAGCTGAATATACTACGTTTGGAATTTGCGAAATGTCTGGCACTCCTTCCCCTACTGGCCTAAAGCCCGAGGTGGGGAAACCGTGGTCCCCCGGGGTTGGGAACTCAACGTCGTTCATCAAAGTGTAGTCGCCGCTTAGGTTTTCCTCCATGGCCTGGAGGTCGCGCCAGGTGTAGATCTCACCATAGGCAGTTTTACTTATGTCGCTTATCCTCCGGGTTAGGGTATTGGTGAGTGAGCCATTCTGCTCGGTTACCTGCAGACTCAAGTCAACGGTGAGGGCCTCGTTGGGCAGGCTATTGAAGGCAGCAAAGCCCATGCCATCAATGCCCAGGTACCTTTGGTTCTTATACGTAGTTAGAGTAATGCCATACTCGGTGCCATTCACGGTTACCGTGCTACCATTCTGCATGGTGTTGAGCAGATTATTCCTAATTTGAAATAGGTAGGGAGTGTTAAAGTCTCCTAAACTAAAAATACGAGTGTGAGAATCAAAAAATGGTTTATAGATAATGCTAGACGACGTTATAGTATCTGTGGTCCCACCGTTAACAGTGTTAGTAACCGTTACTGTATTGGTAACCGTAACGTCTGTGGTATTGGTAACCTCTACGGTATTGGTAAGGTTAACATCAACTGTGTTAGTAACCGTAACGTCTATGGTGTTGGTAACATCTACGGTATTAGTAAGGTTAACATCAACTGTGTTAGTAACCGTAACGCCTATGGTGTTGGTAACATCTACGGTATTAGTAAGGTTAACATCAACTGTGTTAGTAACCGTAACGTCTATGGTGTTGGTAACATCTACGGTATTAGTAAGGTTAACATCAACTGTGTTAGTAACCGTAATGTCTATGGTGTTGGTTAAAAAAGTAATCCTGGTAATAGCACCATCATCAAGGGCCTCGGTTACCTCAGGTAGCTGACTACAAGAAACCAGGGGTAGAGCAAAGATGGCCAGGGATAATTTGATAAAGGTGATAACGGAATTAGAGGAAGACTCATTAGAAGAACTCCCAAAATATTTTTTGATTTTATCGACGGATTTCATTTTTAGTAGAATTGTATAATAAATTGGCTTCAAAAGCAAATAATTTTTTTTTATTTTATCAACTCGGTGGGGCATATGGACTAAAATTTCTTTCTATGTCATTAAAAAACGGATCAACCTGACCAGCTTTAGGGCCTCTGGGGTCATTTTCTGGTTTCAAGTTAATATCAAAACTCAAGATATTATCATAATAAAACCCTCTGAAAGATTGCTCAACGAAGTTCCTAGGGATGATGGAATAGGAAAACCTAGCTTGCCAGTCATCTATGTCATGCACCAACTCAAAGGTAATATTCCTTAGTTTAAAAAGCGCTTCCCTTTGGCTGCGTAGACCATTAAACCCTAAAGAATTTACAATATCTTCGAAAAAGTTGACCGGTTGTTGATTATAAAATTCTGCCTTATCTGGAAAATAAAGATGAGAATCCGGGTTGGAAGTGTTGAAACTAAAGTTTAGATTAAATAAGTTGATGATGCGCAAGGACAACCTGAAATTAAAGCTCATGCTATCGCTCAGGTAGTCCCTTTCTCGAAAGAAGTAGTTAAAACTATAGCCAAAAGAAAGGCTCTCCAAATCAAGCATATTATTTTTTTCACTTGGGCTAAAGGAAAAATTATAGCTTAGCCCGTACTTGATTAGTTCGGTTTTGACCCTTCTCTCATTGGTGTCAAAAAATTCATAGCTAAGGCTGTTGTTCAGGGTATTTTTAACGGGGTTTATATTCAAATTAAAATTCCAACTGCTATCACCATTAAAATACTGTATCCGGTCCTCATCCCAAAACCTTTCATCAGTAAAATAGTTGTCAGCGACCACCTCCCCCTCGCTATCTAAAATGGGGAGTAAATCGTATTTAAAATTGAGCTTAGAGCTTAAACGGTAGTTAAGGTAAGGAACATATAAAAAACCATAGCCATTATGCCCCCCGGAAAAACTGGTGGTAAAATCTCTCCTGTCAATGATCTCTAAAGATAGTGGCTCTGAGAAAGATTTTTCATCTCTGGTTCGCTTGTTTTGGTTATAGGCGAAGTTATAGTCAAAAGTCGGGAGCATGCTTAGCCAAGTATCAGATTTAGCCCAAACTCCTTTGAGCCTAGTTGAAGGAAAAGAAAAAGGAGTGGATAGAGAATAAGAAGAGCTAATTTTTTTTATTTTTCTTTGAGTGTTGCCCTCACTATCCACTGTTGGTAAGTTTATGGTGGTCTCTTCATCACCCAGCGACCAATTATTATTGACCTTAAAACTGGTAAAAGCTGATTGGCTGCCCAGGATGTCAATGGAGGATCCCACCCCATAGTTCAGCTTCAAAATAGCTTTATCGCTATCTATGTTGTTCTCAGAAGTGAAGTTCACTCCATCCCAATTCCTGGAGTAGTCGGCTGAAAAACTAGGGGTAATGTCCCAATAGAACCAATCTTGATTGAGGTCAAAAATTGAGTTTTTATCTTTGTCAATGCTAATCCCTCGGTTGAGGTTGGCATTAACCTTGAATGAATTAGCTTCTTTTAGCAAGGCATACGGCTCCACGAGCGTGTCAGTCCCCGTTCCCGAACCCACGGCTTTACCATCCTTGAAGGTGCTTACTTGAGAATAGCTTAATCCCAATCCATAACCAATATTTAAGTGAAAATCTCCCTCATCATCGTTGGGGTCAACCACCCCAGAGTGCTTAAAGTTAATGGAAGGAAGAGTAACAGACCTTAAATACTTGATATAACGTTCTTCGAAAGAGGATAAATTTTCTAGTTGATTTTGTTCGTCGTAGGTTCCATACAACCAATTCAAATTAACGGCTAGTGAAGTGCCGGGAGCAGTGAGGGTTTGGCTAATTTTATAAAAATCGTTGTCGCTAGGGTTGTTGGGCAGTCGGTAAATATCTTCGTCCCTGTCGTGCCGCCGCAGTATTCTTTCTATTTCCAAGTGGTCTAAGTCAAGGTTTTTTCTGAAATTGTCGGTAAGGAGCGGGTCGCTGGTGTTGTAAAGGCTCAATTTAAGGGTGCTGGAGACATTTTCTTTAGTCCTGAGTAGATCAAAGGTGTGGTCATAGGCCACCTTATAGCGGAAGCTACTACTACCATTAAGGTAAGGGCTGGTGTTGTAGCTGTAGGTTAACACATTTCCATCCTTGGTAACATTATTATCCGAGTAATAAACCCCAGTAAAATCTAATTTATAAGTACTATTGACGATCCTATTTTGGTTAACTATGTTGAGGTAATAACCCAACTTTTCATAAATATTGAAGGCAACATTTATCTTTTCGAAGAATGGCAAGATAAAATCTCTTTTGGTGAGCAAATAAAACCCTTCCCGCCTGGTTACCCCAAAAGAAACGTCCAAGCTGCTCGTTAGAGGATAGCGATTAAAAATAGGGATCCATAGAAAACCATGGTTATGCACAGAAACGACTGGGTTTATGAAAATATTTTTTTCATCACCATAAATCTCTACTTCATCAAAATAAACGTGATAAAAAGGATCATCATTACGAGAAAAGGTAACCCAGCCATTTTCCAAAGTGAAGTGCTTGGTGCTGTTGACCCGAAACGTATTGACCCTGAAATAATTACCCTCCTGAAGCCCATAGGCATTGTTGATATAGCCCTTTTCTTCCCTTAACTTAAAAGCAGCGCTATCACCTTCAATTACGTTTTCTCCTACGGTTACCTTAACATTCCCCTCACCAAATATTTCTCTGGTTTCCAGGTTAATGGTGATGATGTCTGCTATTATATTACCGTTTTGGTATTCAATCTCGACATTCCCTTCCAATATCACCTTCCTATGCTTTTTCCCTTCTACCTCTACCTCTGAAAGTTCTATTAAATCCGTTTTTTTCAAAATTACCCCGGACGTTTTAATTGAGGGAAAGAGTTCTTCCGTTGCTATGTCTTGGCTTGGGGACGAAGATGATGTAGCCGAGTTAGCATTAGAATCTGGCCCAGATGAAGCACTGCTCGAAGGGCTTGTTGGGGGACTAGGGCTTACTGGTTGGTTACTGCTATTTAAGAATTCAAATATCCTTTTTTTTATTACCTCCAAATTTGGTTCATCAGCTAGCTCGGGGTCAATGCTCTCCCCAACCTTCCTTATGATAACCTCATCGTTTTGGTTGATCAAACGTAGGATAATGCCTCTAATTGAAATATTATCCCCACCAGGGTTATCCTGATCTATATCCTGGCTGCTCACAGACCCACTGCTTGGTCGATCGCTTTGACCGGCTTGACCTTGTTGACCGTCTTGACCTTGATTAGCATTAACTTGAGGCTTGGTCAGGCGATCAATTTTGACATCATCCAAGGAATATATACCAAATTTTTTTAGCTCATCTAAACCTATCTTTTTATTTTGACCCAATAAAAGACAAGTTAAACCGAAGGAAATTATGAGTAAGAGTTTAATTTTCAATGAAATGACAACCTAGTGAGGTGGGGTTTTTAATGGCTGAATTAGCAATTATAACTCCAACTTGAATAGAATTCCTTAACTCTAAAAATTCCTTATTGAAGTAACCGTTATGATATTTAAATTCAATTTTTTTTTTGATTTCCGTTAATTCGCTCAAGGCTATTTTTAGATTTTTTTTGTTCCTGATGATACCTACAAAATTCCACATTAAATTCTGTAAATGAAGGAAGTTTTGTCTTATGAATAAATGATCTGGCTCCTTTATTTTTTGGTTAAATATCCAGGGTTTAACCTTTGCCTTGGGATAGTTGACCGATTTAACGTCCCTATATTGCCCTGCCTTGTAGCCAAAATAAAGGCCCTCCAACAAAGAGGTTGAGGCTAAGCGATTAGCCCCATGTAGCCCAGTGCAGGCATTCTCCCCCACGGCGAATAAGTTAGGGATATTGGTTTCTCCATTCTCATTGGTTAAGATACCACCACAAGAAAAATGAAACGCAGGTGTAACCGGTATTCCTTCTTTCTCAAATGGTATGGATAGCTCTTTACATTTATTATAAATTTTAGGGAAACGTTTAGAAAAATCTCCTTTCATTTTTTTAAGGCAAAGATAAATGGACTGATCTTTTTGTTTTATCTGCTCAATGAAAATTGCTCTGCTCACAATGTCCCTAGGGGCCAGGGAAGCGCTACGATGATATTTTTTTAGGAACTCCTCACCCCGAGAGTTGACCAAAATAGCTCTCTCTCCTCGCAAGGCCTCGGAAATGAGAAAGTTGTTGCCCTTTTTATGAGCTAAGGTGGTAGGATGGAACTGAGTGAACTCCATATTGACCACCCTAGCCCCACTGCGGTACGCTAAAGCAATGCCATCTCCATTAGCTGAGGGAGGGTTAGTATTATGTAGGTAAATCCTTCCAATACCGCCAGTGGCTAAAATCACCTTATCAAAAAAAAAAGTTTTAACTTGAGCCTGTTTAGTTTCCCCCTCCTTAGTTCTCCTCTTGGTCTCGTAGGCATAAACTCCTAAGCATTGAACCTTTTCATAGACAGATAGAGGGTCCATGGAATGGTGGGGGAGGTTGATCAAATCAATTACCATGTGGTTGGTAAGGATTTTGAGTCTCTTCTTTATTTTTTCTGCAGGGTCTTTTAAAAATTTATCTATTAAAAATTTTTTTAAGTAAGCAATGATGACCTTACCAGTTTTATCTTGATTATAAAGGATTCGTTTAACCTTATGGCCACCTTCCTTGGTATAGGAATATTTTTTATCAGAATCTTGCTGGAAAGGGATTTTAGCCAAATTTATGAAATGCTCCAGTGTCTTGGGGGCCTCTTGGGAAAATTGCTTAGCCAGGTCTTTCCTTACCAGGCCACCACTTGCAGAAACTATATCCCTAAAAAGTTTTTCTGGAGTATCATTTTCTCCTCTATGAACGATACCTCCTTGAGCCCAACTTGAGGCTGAGTCATCTATACTACTTTCCTTGGTGAATAATATAACTTCATCATTATTTTCTAAAGCTGATATAGCAGCGCTTAACCCAGCTATTCCCGTTCCGACTATACCAACTTTCATGATAAAATAAGGCTGTAAAACTAAAATTCTACTATGTTTTTTACTAAATTTCAGAAGGCGATCCTTTCTCAGAAAATATTCTTTAATTTTCTTTTAATCTTACTAACGTTGGCTTTAATTTTTGTTGGTGGTCTGACCCGGCTCACGGGATCTGGGCTGTCGATGGTGGACTGGGAACCAATACGCGGCATCGTTCCTCCTTTTAGCGAATCTTCTTGGCAGGAAGAATTTAATAACTACAAACAGTTCCCAGAATATAAACTTAAAAATAGATTCATGTCCTTAGCGGAATTTAAAAAAATCTTTTATTTTGAGTATTTCCATAGGGTTTTGGCCAGGCTTTTGGGCCTTTTACTCTTGGCCATATCCATTTATTTTTTCTGGAGAAGACAACTCCAACCCCGAGAAGTTGTTCATTACATTTTTTTAATACTCTTAGTCGGAGGGCAAGGCCTTTTGGGGTGGTACATGGTCAAAAGCGGCTTAGTTGATGATCCCAACGTTAGTCATTATCGACTTTTGGCTCATCTAATGACAGCCCTATTTTTCTTAATCTACCTTTGGGTCTTTACGCTCAGTCTGCTTCCATTTAAAAGAAAGAAAAAATCGCCCTTAAAAAAATGGCCTTTAAACCTACTACTTTTACTTCTTATCCTACAGATTTGCCTTGGGGCTTTGAATTCAGGTTTGGACGCCGGTTTAATCTCTAACGAATACCCTAAGATGTTTAACCGCTGGATCCCAGAGCAGGTTTTTGGCTCTCTGACAGCTATTCAAGGTGATTTTTTTTCTAGTCTTCTATCACTCTTCGATAATCCAATATTCATTCACTTTTTCCATCGCCATTTAGGGGTGATTTTGTCAGTGCTATGCCTTGTATTCGCTATTTTTTTCTTGAGCAAAGCAGAGCTGCCAGATATAAAAATTGCTGCCCTACTATTCATTTTTTTATCGCTATGTCAACCACTGATTGGCATTTTCATAACCATTCTCAGCGTGCCAGTGCTTCAGGCTAGCCTTCACCAGATGGTGGCTGTTTTCATGCTATTAAATTTATTTTATTTGCGTTATCGTTTAGTTTAAATTATTCCGAGAATATTTTAATGAAAATTTATTTTTCATTTTTAATATTCTTAGCATTTTTGGGCAGTAATTTATGGACCAATGATAGGGATAATAGTAGGAAAAACCTAGGAAATATAAATAATTACTTATTCAAAAGTAGCGTAAATAAAAATTCAATTTTTATCGCTGATCCCATAGAATTCACCTTAACCTTAGAGTTACCCAAGGGCTTTGCTGCAGAGGAGCAGCTAAATGGTTTGCCACTGCTGCAAGACCACATCGGCCCTTTTACCATCCTGGAAAGTAGAGCGTTAGAAGAAACAATTGCAGAAAACTCCAACAAGGGATCGGTTATTTTCAAAAATGTTTATCTTTTAACAGTTTATGATACTGGAACTTTTACGTTACCTGCCCTGACCATTAGCTTTCCCAACTTAGGGGGGAAGCCTTTAGAAACCTCAAGCATCGACATCAAGGTTACACCCCTAGTCCAGGACTTAGAAAAAGAACAAAAAGCTTTTAAGGCCAACCGGCAAAATAGCCTAAAACTATTTGAACTGGGAACTTCTCCCCTGTACCTTTATTACTTTTTGGCTTCATTATTTCTCGTCGGTGCTGCCTTGACTTTAATTTTTCTTTATAAGAAAAAAATTGAGAAGTCATATAGCTTTTTATTAAAAAAGGAGATGAAAAAATTTACTAAAAAATATCCTCTTCCTCTAAACCGAAGCAATGTGAAAAAGTATTATTACCAATTTAGCTATTTAGTTAAATTCTTTTTATCTCAAAGGTTTGACGATAAAAAAATCTTAGGGCTAACCTCCAAAGAAACCATAATTTTCCTAAACCAAAAAGCATTTCAAGGAATGGATTTCTATGAAAACTTTTTTACTTACGCTGATAGAATAAAATTCTCCTTTTCCGGATTTAAACCAGAAAAAGATAAATACTTCCAAACAAAATTTAAAAGCATGCTTAAAGCCAATTTTAAGGCTGAGAATAAGGCTGAGAAAAAAACTAAATAGCATGAACTTAGGTCTACTACATTTCCAGACACCTGCTTTTTTATGGCTATTCCCTTTAATTTTTCTATTGCTTTTTTTTTATGCAGCCTTCCTTTTCAGAAAAAAAAATTTTAAAAACTATTCAAACCTATCATTTTTCAAATTAAAAGGAAAAAGTAAATATAACAACATAGCCCACTTTTCTTTTTTCATTAATGTTTTGTTATTGTCTTTGATCGTCATTGCCCTGGCCAGGCCTCAAACAAAAATAGGAGAAAGCATTGACCGAAAAAATGCTATTGATATTATATTTGCTTTGGACATTTCTTCCTCAATGGATTACGAAGACTTTACTCCTAATCGTTTGGAAGTGGCCAAAAAAAAGATCATTGATTTTATTGATCTAAGGAAAAATGACAGAATGGGGCTAGTAGTCTTTGGCAAGGAAGCCTTTTTACAGTCCCCCCTCACTTTTGACAAAGACTTTTTAAAAACCTTTGTAGAACAAGTTACTTTTTTGGATGGGGTTAAAAGTCAAACTGCCATTGGTTCAGCTTTGGCTACCTCTATCATTGCTCTAAAAGATAGCGAGGCTAAAAGCAAAATTATAATCCTACTGACGGATGGCAATAACAATGCTGGAGAAATAGACCCCATTACTGCCTCTAACCTAGCCCAGAACTATGGCATTAAAATCTATACCATTGGCATAGGTAAACCTGGAAGAACTATAGTAAAGAAAACCATTGATGACCCAGTTTTTAATAAGAGGATTATTCCCATAGAGATTTTTATGGATGAAAAAATTTTAATCAATTTAGCCCAGACTACCGGAGCTGATTATTTCAATGTCAAAAATGAAGCAGGCTTTTCTAGGGCTTATAAAGAAATAGATAATTTAGAAAAAACAAAAATCACCGACATCAACTACGTGATTTACAAAGACTACTTTCCTGAGTTACTTTTTTTAATTTTTTTACTCTTACTGGTCTATGTTTTGTTCATGGCACTCTTTGAAACTGAAAATAACTAAAACCCTATAAAGTAAAATGTCTTTCATAATCAACCAATTAAAAGAAATTGAGACCCATTTTCAAAACTTCGAAAATATTTATTTTCTTTGGGCTTCAGTTTTTTTTTTGGTACTTTTTTGGTCCAGGTACTTCATTTCTCAGAGAAAAATTAGTAAGGTTTTTCACCCTAAAAGATTAAAAGAAATAAAAAAAAATCAAAGTCTTAAAAAAATCATCTTCAAACATATCCTAGTACAGCTAGCTATTATCATGCTGGTCATTGCCCTTATGAAACCCAAGTGGGGAACGAAAGAGGATTTGATAGAAAATAAAGGGGTAGATATAATGCTGGTCATAGACATTTCTAAATCTATGCTGGTGGAGGATGTATTACCCAACCGTCTGGAAAGGACTAAGCTTTCAATTTTTAATTTTTTGGATATAGCTAAATACCACCGGATTGGAATCGTAGTGTTTTCTGGATCTTCTTTTCTCCTGGCTCCTCTAACCAAAGATTATTCTATTTTAAAAAAATTTATTAGGAACATCAATACTGACATTGCTTCTGATTTAGGCACAGACCTATCCAACGGATTAGATACAGCAATTCATAGCTTAGAAGCAAATAATGTTCCCAATCGAGAAAAAGTTATCCTGTTATTTACCGATGGAGAAACCCATAACAGTGATATTTTTAACCAAGGAGAAGAAGCAAAAAAAAATAAAATAAAAATCTACTCAATCGGAGTAGGAACTCTAAATGGTGAATTCATACCCATCAAAAATACTCAAGGACGGATAATAGATTTTTTAAAAGATGATTCTGGTAAGGCCATAATTTCTAAGTTGGACCAAAAGTCCTTAATTGAAATAAGCCTGCTCACTGAAGGAAAATATTTCTTCCCAGAAAGAGGCTTTAATGGAATTAAAAAAATTTTTAGAGAAATTAATGTTTTGGGAAGAGAAGAATTAGAAAACAGCGGATCAGACCAAGCGAGTAACTATTTTACTAAAACTAAAGACCAGTATCAAATATTTTTATTTTTAGCTTTTATATTTTTATTTTTGAATAATATCTTAACTGCTAGGAAAAATCAATTTTTTTCCTTTAACCGTAAATCCCAAAAAACTAACCCAAGAAACCAATAATAAAGCAATGAACTAAAATGAATAAATTTATTTTACTCTTTATTTTCTCTTTAGAATTATTATTTTCTTTTCTAAATTTAAAAAATGATGCTGATCAAAAAACAATAGAAGAGTTTAAAAATAAAAACTATTCATCAGCTATAAATTACTATGAAAAGTTATTAGAAACAAAAAAAGAAAGCCCCCTGGTTTATTATAATTTAGGAACCAGCTATTTGGCTAATGGAGAATATCAAAAAGCGATTTTAAATTTGGAACGAGCGGAGGAACGAGCAGAAAGGCTCAAAAATAAAATTATCCAAAAAGACTTAGCGTTCAACCTATATGCTAATTTAGGAAAAAGTTATTATCTTTCTGAAAAGTATTTATTGGCTATAGAAAATTACAAAAAAGCCTTAAAGATTAACTACCAAGACCTATTCCTTAAAAAAAGCCTAGAGTTAGCCATAAAAAAACTTGAAGAAAAAAGGATCAATCAAAATAAAAAAAATAATGTTCCCAATAACCCAGGTTCAGAAAATAATAATAACCCCCAGCAAATAAATAAGGAAAATAACTCCTCGGTTAAGAATGATCCCCTTAAAGGGGATCCTGCAAAAAATAAAAAGCCTGTTGATAATCCCCCAAAAGATTCCCCAAAAAACCAAGCCAAAAATACTAAGGAAAATTTAGATGCTATATTGGAGGCATTCAACAATAACCAGGACGATAATATTGTAAAACAGTTTTATAGGCAAAATCGTTCTAATAAAAAAAATGATAAAAATTGGTAGCTTAATAAGTTAAATTATTTGTAATAAAAAATATCTTAAATAAGTTTTGATGAGATTCTTTTTTGTTTTAGTATTTTCCGCTTTATCTTCCTTTTTACTTGCCCAAGAAGTAAATGTAAAAGTCATTCTAAAAGAAAAAACTGTCAACATCAATGAAGACGTAATCGTGGAAGTTATTTTAGAGAACAGCAAAACTGATCAAGTTACCATTCAGCCTGAAAACTTAGAGAACTTAGGTCGGGTTTCTTACGAAAAGCAAATCAGTATTGAGAAAGGGGAAGTCATAGAAAGAAAAATACTTTCTTATAAACTAAGGCCTGAGCGAGCTGGAGTAGCAAATTTTGTGGTTGAAGTTGGCGAAGTAAAAAAAGGGCCCTTTGAAGTGGTAGTGCAGGAAAATGCTCGGGAAAGTAGTAAAGCAGATAGTAACGAAAAAAAAGCAGAAGAAACCTCTGGAAAAGCGGTTTCAACGAAAGAGACAAAAAACATACAGGAGAAGATACAAGGAACATCAGGCTCTGAAATAAATGAACCTAAAAAAAACCCTACTACAAAAAAACCAGCAAAGAATGTCAACTTTTTTGTTAAAAACATTACCAGTAAAAAAGAATATTTAGTCAATGAAATTGGTGTCTTGGAAACTTATCTTTACTTCACTAAAATACCTTATCAGCTGAGACAAAAAAAACAGCAAATTAGCAATGGCTTAAATTTAACCCCTTTAAATGTTGAGCGAAAACCATTTGAAGAAGAGGTAATCAATGGCATTAGATATAAAAAAAGAGTAATTGATAATTATTCCTTTTATCCCTACCAAGAAGGAAATTTGGAAATAAAAGGAGGGAGCTTTGAAATTGTTTATGTCGAAGATTTCTCCTCTAATTTAAAACGAGAAACACTTCTAGTCCCCAGTATTCAAATAAAAGCATCTTACGTAAAAGCGACTGAAAATGAGGCAGGAAGTGGAGTAAAGAAATACAACTGGGGAGATTTCAAAATTGATTATAGTCTACCTGAGAAAAGTACAGAAGTTGGTAATCCTTTAAGGCTAATCATCAAGGTGGCAGGGGTCGGTAATTTTAGTACGATAGCCCCATCTGATTTGGTACCTGAAAATGAGACAGTGAATTATCAATTAGCCAATGTTAGAAATAATTACTCTTTTGAAGAAAACAACTATAGAGGAAATAAAATTTTTGAGTACTTTCTTTTTAGCAATGATTTAGGTTCTTTTGAACTACCTAATTTAAACATTGTCGCTTATTCACCTCAACAAAAGAAACTTATTTCGATAGAAAAAAAACTCCCCTCTATTAATTTTACTCTCAATGGAGGGGATAATAATGAGACTGCTGACATTAGTAAAGTGAATGTCAATACCAGTGCTAATGTTAATGAGGCTAATGAGCAAGAAAAAATTTCACTTCAAGTTGATAAAACAGATGAGCCGAGTAAAGCTAAAAATATTTATTCTTATATCCTTTCTAATAATAGTTTATTTAGTAATTTATTCGTTTTAATTTTTATTATTTTAATTCTTGCTATTTCGCTGGTTTTCATTTTATTTAAAATTAAAAAAACTAAAAGTAAAAATAAAAAAACTAAATTAAGTTTTTTATTAAATGAATTTGAACACTCAGTTAAAAAAGTTACAGAAGGTAGAGGTAGCACCCAGAAAAAATATAAAGAAGTGATTCTGCTTTTAAAAGAATTGACCGATAGATTTTCTCCTGACCTAGAAAATAGTGAAAAAGATGCTGGCACCAAAAAACAGAAGTTACCCTTTAAAGAAAGCCATATCAAGATCTTTTGTTTGAAAAAAATCGAATACTTTGAGAGAAAAATCCAATCACAAAACTCAAAAAATAATTTTACTGAAGACATAGAAAAAACAATGAGTGAGTGGAAATCAATAGTTAGCTAAAAAGTACTTAGCTAAAATAAAGTTAGCTAAGTATAGTCAAACTTTTTCATTTAGTCGAGTTTATAACTTACATCTTATATTTTTAGCATTTGACTTATACCATATTTTTTTTTATGTTATTGTTGTCATAACTTTAATTTAAAGAGTAATTCAAATGAACCCCATGCATGCAACCACCATAGTATCAGTTAGAAATAAAAATAGTGTAGCCCTGGGCGGTGATGGGCAAGTAACCTTAGGTAATACCGTTATGAAAAGTCATGCTCAGAAAATAAGGAGGCTCTATAACGATACTGTGTTGGCTGGTTTTGCCGGATCAGTTGCCGATGCCCTTACCCTTTTTGAAAGAATAGAAAAACGTTTAGAAGAGTACCATGGGGATATTGTAAAGGCCTGCGTTGAACTAACTAGGGACTGGAGGATGGATAAATATTTAAGGAAGTTGGAGGCCATGTTGCTCATAGCTGATAAAAAAAAGACCCTGTTGTTATCCGGAAGTGGTGAGGTCATCGAGCCGGATGATCCAGTCATCGCCATCGGTTCGGGGGGAGATTACGCTAGGAGTGCTGCTTTGGCCCTAATAGAGAATACTAAGTTATCCCCCTTAGAGATTGTAAAGCGATCTATGCAGATCGCTGGGAACATTTGTATTTATACTAATACTAATATTACCAGTTTTGAATTAAAGTAAAATTACTCATAAGACTTATTTATAAAAATGGAAAACTCAACTCACGGATCAGCCCAAGACTTAACTCAAGATTTGACGCCTAAGGAGATTGTCGCTTATCTTGACAACTATATCATTGGGCAAAACAACGCTAAAAAAGCTGTTGCTATTGCTTTAAGGAATAGGTCTAGGAGAAAGAAAATAAAAGGCGAACTTCAGAAAGAAATTTCTCCAAAAAACATTATTATGATTGGTAATACTGGAGTAGGAAAAACAGAAATAGCCCGAAGAATAGCCGCTCTTTCTGATGCCCCTTTCATAAAAGTAGAAGCCACTAAATTCACTGAAATAGGCTATGTAGGGCGGGATGTGGAGTCTATGATCAGGGATTTGCTTAGTGTTGCCATTAACAATACTAAAAAAAAAGTTTTCGCTAAAACATTGGCCAAAGCTGAGACAATAGTTGAAGAAAAAATATTAGATGCCCTACTCCCCAACGTATCAACAACACAGTCGACTAAAAGCAATTTGGGTGGAAATCTGGACCATGGAAATTTTGTAAATCTTTCCGGGAACCCGACTGATAATCTTTCTGAAAGTACAAGTAATGATACTAGCGATGCCAATGAGCAGTTTAAAAAAACTAGAGAGAAGTTTCGTCAAAAATTAAGGAAAGGCGATTTAGAGGAAAAAGAGATTGAGGTTAGAGCTAGTCAAATGAGCAATAATCACTCAAACCCATTTGATGCAATCTTTAAGTTCAACGGGCCAATGGATGAGATGAAGGACATGGGTGGCATGATAAAAAATATGTTTAACTCCCTGCCTCAAAAAAGAAAAAATAAGAAACTAAAGATAAAAGAAGCCAGGAAATATTTATTGGAAGCCACTCAAGAGGAGTTGGTCAACCATGACGAAGTCATCCAAGAGGCCATTTATAAGACTGAGAACTTTGGTATAGTCTTTTTAGATGAAATTGATAAAATAGTTTCCAAGGGTGAATATAAAGGAGCTGAGGTCTCTAGGGAAGGCGTACAGAGGGATATTCTCCCCCTTATTGAAGGTTCTTCAGTCAACACAAAATATGGCCTCATCAAAACTGATCACATCCTTTTTATTGCTGCTGGAGCTTTTCATATTTCCTCACCAGCCGACATCATCCCCGAGCTTCAAGGTCGATTTCCTATCCGAGTTGAATTGGAGTCTCTGACTGAGAAAAACTTAGAACAAATCTTAGTTGAGCCGAAAAATTCACTACTCAAACAGTACATTGCTTTACTGGAAACTGAGGGCATTACCCTTAATTTTAATAAGAGTGCGATTAAGGAAATCGCTAAAATTACCCATGACGTCAATGTCCATAATAAAAACTTGGGCGCTAGGAGACTTTCCACAGTAATGGAGAAGTTATTAGAAGAAATACTTTTTGAAGCCCCGGGCATAACCCCTAAAATTACCATCAACGATAAATTTGTTAAGGAAAAACTAAGCGATTTATCAGTTGATGAGAAACTTTCCAGGTATATCCTGTGATACTTGAGGGATCGCTGAAAAATGATTCGGTAGCACACTAGTTTTTTCTTTAAATTAATAGAAAATCATTAAATATATGTTACAATAAAAAGCATGGCAACTCAACTATCAGTTAACTTAGAAAAGGTATCACGATTCGTTAATCGAATAATTTTTTTAGCTCCATTTTTATTTTTCTTTTTGGGGCTTGAAGTATCGTTTTATTTTCATTTTCTTACCGTTGCCTTTGCGACGCTTCTTTTAATTAATTTATTTTACCTTAAAATACAAAAAACTAGCACCCTGCTGAGCAACTATGGTATTTTAGCTCAGTTAAGGTTTTTAACTGAGAGCGTAGGTCCTGAGCTACGCCAGTATTTATTCATGAGTGATACGGAGGAAAAGCCCTTCAACCGGATTGATAGGAGTGATGTCTATCGTAAGTCAAAGGACATTGATTCAACAACTGCTTTCGGCAGTCAAAGGTCTTACCAATCAGAAGAGATCAAACTCGCCCATTCAATGTTCCCCACAAGAAAATCTGAAATTAAACCTTTTTCCTTGACTTTTGGAGAAGAGAGGAAACTCAAAAATAAATACACCATTCACTCGCCCATCATGATAAGTGCTATGAGTTATGGTGCCCTGAGTATCAATGCTGTCAGAGCATTGGCCCGGGGTTCAGTAAAAGCCGGGATACCCATGAACACTGGTGAAGGAGGCTACCCCAAGTATCATTTGATGGAGGGAGCCGATATAATTTTCCAGATGGGAACAGCAAAGTTTGGCGTTAGGAATGATGACGGTAGTCTAAACCAAGAAAAGCTAAAAGAAATTAGTCAGTTGAGTAAAGTTAAGATGGTCGAAATAAAGCTATCCCAAGGGGCGAAACCCGGTAAAGGAGGGCTTCTACCTAAAGAAAAAATATCTGATGAGGTGGCCAGTCTTAGAGGGGTACCTAAGGACCATGACGTTGTTTCCCCACCTTTTCATACCGAGTGCTCTACAGTGAAAGGTACGATTAATTTCATTAAACTAATACAGGACATCACCAAACTACCAACTGGGATTAAGCTCTGTTTGGGAAGGGAAAAAGAATTTGATGAACTCATTAAAAATATGAAAAATGCCAAAGTGTTCCCCGACTATATTGACCTGGATGGTGCCGAAGGTGGCACTGGAGCAGCCCCTAAATCATTTATGGACGACATTGGACTACCACTTTTCGATGCTTTGGAGATTGTCATTAAAGTCTTGGAAAAGTATAAGGTTAGAAATAAGTTAAAGGTGGTATGTTCAGGCAAACTAATTAACACTGGAGCCCAGTTGTTAGCCCTTTCCTATGGAGCGGATGCTATTTACACTGCTAGGGGGTTCATGCTTTCTTTAGGCTGTATTCAAGCCTTACAATGCAATAAAAATACCTGCCCCGTTGGAATAACCTCTCAAGACAAGAAACTTTATCAGGGGCTTGATATTGAAAATAAGTCAGAAAGAGTAAAAAATTATGTTCATAACTTAATGGAAGAGCATTATGAAATAATAACTTCATTGGGCTTAAAATCTCACAGTGAACTTAGTAGAGATAATGTTTATAAAATAAAATAGGAATTACAAAAAGAGATGGACGTGAACAAGAATAGAAAAGTTAGTAGGTTTTTTGAAATAATCGCTGGGGCTGTGCTATTACCATTTGCGATAGGTAAATTTATGCCCGTTGAAGACTTTGGCAGGAGTGTATTTTATTATTTAGGAATCTATCCTACGGGTCAATATATCGTCGGAGCAATAGAAATAATAGCCTGTATTTTACTATTTTCTAAGTATTCTTCCTGGGGAACAATTTTAGCGACTTGGGTAATGATGGGGGCTTTGATAGCTCACCTGACCGTTTTAGGTTTAGATGCAAAAGGGCAGGGTTATACCACTTTTATTTGTTTGTTGATAATACTATCTTCTTGCCTAACCGCACTTTACCTTAGACGCACGGAAATACCTCTTTTAGGAAGGTATATTTCTAAGTAACTAGTAACTGCGACCCGCTAGCCGTTAGTTGAGTTCAAGCAAGAAAACTATAAGCAAGAAGAAAAGTAGCCTAAGTTTCTCTGGTAATTATATCTACGGGGTTCATCCAGTTAAAGTATTACTTGAGAGAGGGTATAGCTTTAAGAGGGCCCTCATACAGAAAAATATTACTTCTCCTTTACAACAAACTTTAATTGATTACTGTAAAAGGAAGAATATCAATTTCTTTTTTGCTGAAAAGGAAGAACTAAATAGTTTAACCGATAAAGCTAATCATCAAGGTTTTGCCATTGAAACTAAAAGTGATTTCTCTAAAGTTGAAGATTTAGATTTTTTTTTAGAGAAGCTTAGCTCTAAAGAAAAAGCTAGGATTCTCATTTTAGATCAAATCACAGATCAACATAACTTAGGGGCTATTGCTAGGAGTGCTTATTTTTTCGGTTGTGATTTAATCATCTTGGAGAAAAAGAACTCTGCTCCCATAAACCATGTAGTGCATAAAATTTCTGCTGGAGCATCTCTACTACTCCCCTTCTATGTTACGGAAAAAATTTCTCGTTCTATCAATACATTAAAAGAGAAGGGGTACCAAATTTTGGCTACTGTGGTTAAAAACGAAGATAAAAGTATTCCTATAAAAAAAATGAAAGATGAGCTCAAAGATAAATTAGTTTTTTTATTTGGATCTGAAGGCAACGGAGTTAGACCCCACCTGTTAAGACAGGCTAACAAAAAAATTTACCTTGATTCTGAAAATGATTTTGATTCTCTAAATGTATCCGTAACCGCAGGCATATTCTTACACGAACTTTACAGTAGGTAGAGAAATAAAATATAAATTTCATTTGTTATAATATAATTAGAGTTGGTTATTGTAAAATAATAGACTTAGAAGGAGGGTTTCAATGAATAAAAAAATTTTACCAAGGCTACTAGTTGTAGCGGCTGTGATCGTTATCATAGTTTTGTTTAATCGCTACAATTTAGGGCAATACCTCACCTTGGATTATATAAAAGAAAATCAAGCAAGGTTTAACGAACTTTACTCTGAAAATCAGTTTTTATATTTGGGGCTGTTTTTTTTAGCTTATGTCGTGGTAACGGCATTTTCTCTGCCCGGGGCCGCTATTATGACCCTGCTAGCTGGGGCTCTATTTGGCTTGGTGATAGGTACCGTCATGGTGTCATTTGCTAGCTCAATGGGGGCCAGCATTGCCTTTCTCATTTCCAGGTTTTTATTTAAAGATTTTTTTCAAAAAAAATTTAATAACTTTTTTGAAAAAATAAACGCCGGCGTTGAAAAGGAAGGCAAATTTTATCTCTTTACTCTTCGCTTGATCCCAGCTTTCCCATTTTTTGTTATCAATGTCGTTATGGGCCTAACCAAAATTGATTTAAAGTCATTTTACTGGGTAAGCCAATTGGGCATGCTATTGGGAACCATAATCTATGTAAACGCTGGTTCTAGCTTGGCTAATATAAATAGCTTGGGTGATATTCTCTCATTTGAGATCATTATCTCGTTCGTACTAATTGGAATATTTCCCATTTTAGCAAAAAAGGTCATTGAGAGGATCAAAGCAAAAAAAGCTGAATGATAGATAACTCTATATTTTTAGAGAAATTTCTACAAAATTATAGATTTAGAAAAGTTAAACCTTACTTAAAAGGTGACGTGCTTGATTTTGGGGGAAATGAAGGAGAGCTGAAAAAATTTGTTAGAGGTAAATATTTCTTAGCGAATTATGACCATTCAAAAATCAAAAATAATTTTTATGACACGATAGTAAGTTTGGCAGTGATAGAACATATTGAGTTTGATAAAGTGTTTGAGATTTTTCACAAACTTAAAAAAAGTTTAAAACAAAATGGCAGGATTTTTTTAACTACGCCAACTAAAATTGCTAAGCCAGTTTTGGAAACCTGGGCATTCTTAGGAATAATCGATAAAGATAATATCGCCGAACATAAGCACTATTGGAATAAAAAAGAAATATTTTTACTAGCCCGAAAAACTGGCTTTGATGTTATAAAGTATAAAAAATTTCAATTAGGGTTCAATCAATTAGCGATTTTAGAGCATAGCTTGAAAACATAAATAAAAAAACATTTAAAGGATAAGTGATGAAAAAGTTTAAAAAGCCTAAAAAATATCAGTACAATATCGTGATCATAGGAGCCGGTTCAGGTGGCTTAGTTTCCTCATTGGTTGGAGCAACCGTTAAAGCTAAAGTGGCCCTCATCGAAAAACACAAGATGGGTGGTGACTGCCTTAACACTGGGTGTGTTCCCAGTAAGGCCCTTATTCGTTCAGCTAAAGCCGTAAAAGAACTAAAGAAAGCTGATAAGCTAGGTATAGAAGACGTCAGCTATAAAGTTAATTTTAAAAAGATAATGGAAGGAGTGCATGATGCAATAAAGACCATTGCCCCGCACGACTCTATTGAGAGATATACTAAACTGGGGGTTGAGTGCTATAAAGGTACAGCAACAATTTTGTCTCCCTGGGAAGTCCAAGTTGAAACCGATGAAGGAAAGCAAATCCTAACCACGAAAAATATTATCATTTCTACCGGAGCCAGGCCTTTTATTCCGCCTATTCCCAACATTGATAAGGTTGAGATTTTAACCTCTGATAGCCTTTGGGATATAACTGAGCTACCCAAAAGGTTGGTCGTTATGGGAGGCGGGCCAATTGGTTCTGAGCTGTCTCAGGCTTTTGCCCGAATAGGCTCGAAGGTAACCCAGATTGAGACCAAAGATAGAATTATAGCCGTAGAAGACCCGGATGCCTCTGCCATAGTTCAAAAGGAGTTTGAAGAAGATGGGGTTGAGATCCTAACCGAGCATAGAGTGGTCGGTTTTGATGATGCCAACACTTTAGTTGCTGAATACAATGATAGCGAAGGCAACAAGCAGACCAAAAGGATAGGCTTTGATAGGATTATTCTTGCTGTGGGAAGGAGGGCCAATGTAACTGGTTACGGATTAGAAGACCTTGATATTAAGTTAAGAAAAAATAAAACCATTGAATCCAATGAATTCCTGCAGACTAATTACCCTAATATATATGTCTGCGGAGATATAACCGGGCCTTATCAATTCACTCACACGGCTGCCCATCAGGCTTGGTACGCTGCGGTGAATGCCCTCTTTGGTAAGATCAAAAAGTTTAAGGTTGATTACTCGGTCATTCCCTGGTGTACTTATACAGACCCAGAAATTGCCAGAGTAGGCCTCAGTGAAACGGATGCCCAACGTAAGAAAGTTGATCACCAAGTAAGCATTTATCACTTGGACTTAATGGACCGGGCGGTTGCCGATAGGACCAACAAAGGGTTTGTTAAGGTAATCACAGAGGGGAAAAGTGACAAAATTTTAGGAGCAACGGTTGTCCATGCCCAGGCCAGCACCATGATATTGGAGTTCATTTCTGCTATGAAAAATGGTTTCGGACTAAATAAAATCATCGGCACCATACACATTTACCCATCCTTAGGGGAAGCCAATAAATATGCAGCAGGGGTTTGGAAAAGAAAAAATGTTAATCCTAATGTGTTTAAATGGTTAGAGAAATTTCAAAACTGGATGCGGAAATAACCTGTAAATAGCGACTAAGGTACGGGTCTATAAAGTACGGTCTAAGTAAGCTATAACCGATTCTCAGAAATTCTCAGTAATTTTTTATTGATTATAATTTTTTGAAATACCTGATTTAGAATGTTTGATTAAAATATTTGATTGAGTTAGGTATTTCAAAAATTAGCTCTTCAGCAGTAAAGTTCTCATATTTGTCGTAAGACAATTTTCCAGCGTAAGAATGAATTAAAACCGCCGACTTTATACAGTCAAAGATTTTCTTTTGGCTTTGGCTTTGGTCTAATTTTTCTTTTTTACCTTTAAACCTAGCTAATACTGATACGATAATTCCAGCTAACACATCACCGCTGCCTCCGATACCTAAATTAGGATTGGGATAGCACATAGTACTTTTTATTGAACTGATTTCATTTCCTGCTATGGTTGGGTCAATAGTTGGGTAACAAAATAAATAATTTATGTGAGACTTTAAGACAACGAAAGCCCCCAGCTCCGTACTAGTTTTCTCACCCCAAGAATAAGGGTCTTGATCAATTGACTTGGTGGTGGTATCGTTTAGACGAGCCATTTCTCCGACATGGGGAGAAATCACGAGCAAAACTTTTTTATTCTGGGAAAGGTGGCTAAACTGTTTTTTATATTTTTTTAGCCAATCAATTCCGTTAGCGTCAAAGATTAGAATGGGAACTTCTGCTAACTCCGACTCTATATAATTCAAAAGATACTCGAAAAAAGTTTCTATTTCTTTTTGCTTTAAATTATTACCCAATCCGGGGCCAATCAAAATTGCCCCAAAATTTTTGAATAAATGATCTGAACCAGTTTTTTTAATAAAATCATTAACCTTATAAATGATGAAATTATTGATCTCTTGGGTTTTATGTTTTTGGATTTGATAATTTTCTTGGGTTGAAAGTAGACTCACTAAACCCGATCCAGTTTTAATGGAAGCCAAACCAGAAAAAATTGGTGCTCCTAAATAATTCCTACTTCCCCCTACGATAAGAACAGATCCCCTACTCTTTTTATAATCACTCTTTCTAAAAACTGGGGCCAAGACCTTACTTTGATAGGTTAAAAGTGAGTGTTGCTTCTCAGGCTTCTTAGTAAAGCCTGTAAAACTCTTTTCTGGGAAACCTGGATTAACTAAAGCCAACTCTCCGATTGACTCTGTAAAATTAGGGTAAAAAAAAATATCCTTGTAAGCACCAAAAGTTATGGTCAAATCACAGTGAATAATATTATTTACATTGACGCCTTTACCAAGGCCAGTAGGAATATCAACCCCTACCACAGAGAAGCGATTTTGCTTTAAAGAATTGATTTGTCTAATGAGTTTCTGGGTAAATAAATCTTTCTTGGCTGTGAAACCAGTACCAAAAATTCCATCTACTAGAACGCTATCTTTTAAAAGATTTTTATCACTAGCTTTTTTAATGAATTCACTTATAGGAAAAATATCCTTGGTGATTTTTTTTAGGGTGGTTAAGTTAATTTTATTTAAATCACTTTTACTCGGGTAATGGTAAACCCTCACCTCCCTGTAACCATCAATAATAGCATGGCGAGCCATGACCAAGGCATCACCTCCATTATTCCCCGCCCCCGCTAAAAATATGAGTTTCTTATCCTTAGCAACCCGGATAAAATCTTTGTCAATGTTGCTTAGGATATTCCAAGCCTTTAGAGAAGCCGACTCCATGAGCGACAACCCCGGAATCTTGAGGACTTCCTGAGAGTACCTATCTACCCCGGCCATCTCCTCTCTGGAAAGGATCAGAGAAGGAGATGCAGGGAAGAGGTTAAACAAAAAAGAAAAAAATTAAACTAGTGACTAAAACTATTCACTAATTTACTTAATTGAAAAAATTATAATAAACTGCTTACCGCTTCTTTTTCTTCTAATAATTCTTTATAGGTAGCATCAATTTTTTCTTGGCTAAACTGACTTATCTCTAAGCCCGGCACCACTTTCCAATCAGTTCCATCATTTCCATGATTTCGTATGGGATAAGAAAACATGACGTCTTCATCAATACCATAAGCATGGTTAGCTACTTCACTAGAAACAGCCACGGAAAACCAGTTGCCTTCCTCTGTTGGGGTTATCAGGTTTTTAACGGTAAGCAAGGCCGCTGAAGCCGCCGAGGCCGCTGAGGAAGCTCCCCTGGCTTCAATTATCGCTGCCCCTCTTTGCTGCACCGTGGAAATAAAATCATTCTTTAACCAGTTTTCATCTTTTATGGTTTCAGTGGCTGGAGCACCATTTATTTTAGCCAAGGTAAAATCTGGGTACTGAGTGCTGGAGTGATTACCCCAAATGGTCATGTTGGATATGGTTGAATTATGAAAGTTAGACTTAGAGGCTAACTGGGATATAGCCCGCTGTTCGTCCAAAGCAGTCATAGCAAAAAAGTTACGTTTAGGGATCCGGTTAGACCTGCTTTTGGCTATGAGACAATTAGTATTACAAGGATTACCCACCACCAAGACCCGACAATCATCGGCAGCATTTTCTTCAATGGCCTCCCCTTGCTTGGTAAAGATGCCACCGTTTATGTTGAGCAGGTCCTTTCTTTCCATGCCTTTCTTCCGAGGAACTGAGCCTACTAAAAGGGCCCAATTGCTATCCTTGAAAGCCACTTCCTGCTTGTCGGTTACGGTGATAGATTTTAGGTTAGGGAAAGCACAGTCGTCTAACTCCATCCTTACACCCTCTAAGGCTTTCAGGGCCTGAGGTAATTCTAATAACTTCAAGTTGATGAGAACATCTTTTCCAAAGATCTCACCTGAAGATAATCTAAACAAAAGGGCATAACCGATCTGTCCGGCTGCTCCGGTAACGCTCACTGTAATTTCTTTTTTCATAAAAACTATTTCCTTTAACAATGGATATAAAAAATTATAACATAATTTTTTATCGCTTTATTTAGCAAATTAGCTTATAAATTTTGTCTAAGTAAATTTTAACTTAAAGATTCATTTGGTAGCTTTCGGTCGCATATAATTTCTTGAAAAAAGCCGGCCAAGTATTTAGGAACCAGAACAGCAAGGATTTTTTTTCAAAAATTATCTAGCGACCTTGACCTTTTTTTCTTACTTTTTTAGGTCAAGCTAAAAAAGTAAGAAGGCTAATTACAATGCGACAGGCGAAGAGGTTTTCAAAGGAAGAGGTTTTATTGGATTTACTATTTTTCCACTGTTCAATCGTTATTTTGAATTTGTATCCTTTTATAATATAATTTATTTTCAGTTTGATAGAAGGTTGATAATATGTACGACATAAAAAGCATTTTAAATAAGATTCCTCATAAGTTTCCTTTCATTATGATTGATAGGGTTACCAAGATAAAAAAGCACGTTGATGAAAATGATTTTGGTGAGGCTGAGGGGATTAAAAACGTTACCATTAACGAGCCTTTCTTCACGGGACACTTTCCAGATAACCCAGTGATGCCCGGGGTTCTTCAAGTGGAGGCCATGGCTCAATTATCGATTTTCCAATATTTAAGCTATAAACCCCAGAAAGACAAAGACTTCTATTTCGTAAGCATTGACAAGGTCAAGTTTAGAAGGCTGGTCATTCCCGGGGATACCCTGCTCATAAAGATAAAGGTGCTTAGAGAATCCGAGAGGTTTAACAAGTACAGTGGGGTCATAACCGTAAATGGCGAAGTGAGTTGTCAGGGAGAGTTCATGGCGGCCCTGCAGGATAAGAAACCAGTGCAGGAATGACTGGTAAGAGTAAGCAATATAACTAAGGCACTTAGCTAATCATTTTAAGTATTTTAAATAGGCGTTTTTTTGAAAAATGTTTTAGTCTCTTGTTTAGAGGTATCCGCTGACCATTTAATTTCTCACTTCATTCGTTACTGCTTGGACGAGTTCCCGGATGAGTTTAATTTTTTCTGCATCGCTGGGGAGGAAGTAAAAAAGATAGACCACCCCCAGGTTACGGTGATCAATGACCTCATCACCTTGGGTAACATCGGCCTGGTGGAGAACTTACGGCATAGCGTAACCTACATAAAATTCATCAACTGGTTCAAAGGCTTCATCACAGAGAAGTCCATAGACATTTTTTTGGCCGTGGATGGGCAAGGCATCAATA
This sequence comes from Trididemnum clinides, assembly GCA_963675345.1. Lineage (NCBI taxonomy): Eukaryota > Metazoa > Chordata > Ascidiacea > Aplousobranchia > Didemnidae > Trididemnum > Trididemnum clinides. The sequence continues at coordinate 174,263 of CAVLYW010000095.1, forward strand.
TTCCCCTAGGTAACATCACTAAAGGTAACATCACTAAAGGTAACATCACTAAAGGTAACATCACTAAAGGTAACATCACTAAAGGTAACATCACTAAAGGTAACATCACTAAAGGTAACATCACTAAAAGTAGCATCACTAAAAATATCGATAAAAAGGGTGATGAAGAAAAGTCTATCAAAAACGTGTATTTCTTCCCGCCTCCGGTGTTTACCTTTGGCAGGAGTATTCTAAAAAAAATGCACGCCTTTGATCTGCTGCTATGCCCTTTTGAAAAAGACCATTTAGTCTATAAAAAAAAAGGCTTTAACTCTCACTACGTGGGGCATCCTTATTTGGATTTATATAACTCAGATTTATATAAAGATGAACTATTCAAAAAGCCGGAAAATTTAATCAAAGGACTAAAAGAATTATTTCACCCAAAAGGAAAAACCATAGCCCCAAAAACTATAGCCCTATTCCCCGGTAGCAGGACTTTGGAGATAAAAAAAATACCAAGACCATTTTGCAGGTGGTAAAAAAACTAAGGGGGGGAAAACTAAAGGGAGAAAAACTAGCGGGCGAAAAAATCAAAGGCGAGTTCAACTTCGTCATCTCCTTGTCCCACGAGTCCTATTTAGGCTACCTGCAGGATGAGCTAAAAAAGGCTGACCTCGACCTTCCCATATACCACTCGGCCTCCGACTACATCATCAAAAACTCTTTCTTCATCATCGCCACTTCGGGTACGACCACGCTCAAGGCCAGTTTTGCTGGGGTACCCCATGTCATCGTCTACCGTCTCAACCCCATAACCTATTTCCTCTATAAACTACTGAGTAGGTTAAAGGTCTTCATCTACACGCCCTACATTGGCACAGTGAACGTTTATATGGAGAAGGAAGTCATGCCCGAGCTAATGAACCGCAAGTTCAACGCTAAAAATATCATTAGGGTGATAAAAAGCTACTCAGAAAATCCCCGGCTCTACCAAGAGAAGCGGCAGCAGCTACTGAGCTATTCCCAGGAATTTTCTATTGATAAAAATCTTACCAAAAATTATGATAAAAATAATAATCAAGCAAACTATCACAGTAGCTTGGAAAAAGTAGTCCGGCTAATACGAGAAATTTAAAAGAAAATTTAAACTAAAAATATCAATAAAAAGTTTATCACTAAAAGGTTTTGTCCCAGTCTTTCCACACAGGGAAAAGGTTTAACTCTGTTAGCTTGCTGGCCACCTCGTGGGGAGTTCTTTTATCCGAAGTAGCGAACTGCTCTAAGCTCTCCTCTTCGCAGCTGTAGCCGCCCGGGTTGGTCTTGCTGCCGGCGCTGATGGTGGTAACGCCGTATGGGAAGACCTGGTCTCGGTAGCTGGGTGCTTCGCGGGTGGAGAGGCTTAGGTCTAAGTCCTCATCAAAGATCCGGAAGGCCAACATCACCTGTAGCAGGTCCTTCTCGCCGACGTTGTTGTACTTACTATTTACATTACTCGCCGGGCGAAAGCGGGGGAAGGAAATGGAGAACTGGGTCTGCCAAAACTTCTTTTTTAAAAAGTCGAGATGAGCCGCACACATGAAGCTATCCACGCGCCAGTCGCTAAGCCCCAAAAGCACGCCCAGGCCCAGCTTGCGGATACCCACGGAGCCAGCCCTTTCGGGGGTGAGCAGGCGATAGTCGAACTTGGACTTCTTACCTCGGGGGTGAAAGATAGCGTAGTTAGGCCTATGATAGGTTTCCTGATAGACCAAGACCGCATCTAAACCGGACTGGATGAGTAGGCCGTATTCCTCGGCGTCCAGGGGCTGCACCTCAAGGGCCACGTAGGTGAAATGCTTTTTAAAGAGCTTTAGAGCGTCGTTTAGGTAGGAAACGCCGACGTTCTTACTATTCTCACCCGTGAGCAGCAGGATGCTGTCAAAGCCCTCGCTTTTGATGGTCTCTATCTCAGCCAACATCTGCTCGTGGTTGAGGGTCTTGCGGGTGATCTTATTGGTGAAGCTAAAGCCACAGTAGGTGCAGACATTGTTACACTCGTTGGAGAGGTAGATGGGCGTGAACAGGTTGATGTTGTTGCCAAAGCGTTTCCGGGTCAGGTCATAGCTCACCTGGCCCATCTGCTCCAGGTAGTGGCCCGCCCGAGGCGAGACCAGGGCCAAAAAGTCATCCAGGCTCCCCCGTCCCGCCCGGCTCAGGGCCTGCTCCACCTGGCGGTCGCTGATGCTATCCACCCGGGCTAAAACTTCTTCCCAGTCGTATTTCTCTAAAACATCTAAAAAACTCATAGGGATATTATAGCATTTATTTATGCCTGGAATGCTTTAGTTCTTTAGTGCCTATTTATTCTCCCTACCTACTCTCTATGGTGCTGGTAGGCATAGATTTTTTTATCACTTTCATCAGCTACCCACATTATCTCACCGTCCGACCATAGGCCATTTGGGACCTTATCACCAGCTGCTGCTAAGGTATCAAAATCTTTACCGGGGTCCCTGCTCTTATCCGACATCTTATAGGCATAGATTTTATCATCGACAATATCAGTCACCCACATGGTCGTTCCATCCGACCAAATTCCTCGAATATCATTATTACCGGCTGTTGCTAAAGTATCAAAATCTTTACTAGGGGTCCTGGTCTTATCCGACATTTTATAGGCATAAATTTTATCATCAAGCCAATCAGCTACCCACATAGTCGTACCATCAGACCAGATTCCTGTTGCTCTATCATTACTCGCTGCTGCTAAGGTATTGAAATCTTTGCTAATATCTCGATCCTTGGTGGCCAAATTATAAGCATAGATTTTACCATCAAAGAAATCAGCTACCCACATAGTGCTACCATCCGACCAAATTCCTCGAATATCATTATTCCCAGACCCTGATATAGTATTAAATTCTTTACTAATAATCCTATTTTTGGTAGTTAAGTCATAGGCATAGATTTTAAGATGTCTATAGTCAATTACCCACATGGTGCTACCATCTGACCAAATACTTATAGGAAAATTATTACCAACTGTTGATAGCGTATCAAAATCCTGCGAGGCTAACCTGGTGCCAGCCGGGGCTATATAGACCGATACGCCAGGGCTGCAGTTATTAGCGGTGTTGCTTTCATGTCTCTGTACCTCGACGCAGGCCCCGTAGTAGTAGGTCCCGGCCGTGGTGGGAGTAGGCACGGTTCGAGCTTCAGAGAAAGCACCGCCGGGTGATCCACCAGCGGCTAAGCCGGAGAAGTTGGTCAAGCCCAGCTCGGTGTCACTGATGGTGATATTGGCGTCGGCTGAGCGGTAGTACTTCACCACTCCGGCTGAGCTAATACCGGCTCCCTGGTTGGTAACCACCACCGATAGGTTCACGCTCCTACCGATGTTGGTAACCCCCGGTGTGGCCGTGATGTTCTCCACTTCAAAGTTACTGACGGTTAAATCAGAGGTTACATTTACCCGCACGGCAGCACTACAATTATTAGCCGTATCGCTCTCCCCGCTCAACACCTCCACACAGGCCCCATAGTAGTAGGTACCCGACGTGGTGGGAGCGGTTAGGATTAGGTTTTGGTCAGATGATGCCCCGGATGCTCCAGCAGCCGCTAACTGGCTGAAGTTGTCCGAACCCACCTCGGTGTCCTCGGTGCTGATGCTCGCATCGGCCGAGCGGTAGTAACTGACCACTCCGGCTGAGCTGCTACCGGCTCCTCGGTTTAGCACCCTCACCGATAGGTCAAGGTTTATGCCCGTGTTGTCCAGGCTCACGGCGTTGGTTCCGTTGATCAAGAAATCTATCGCAGTCAGGTCGGGAGCCAAGACATCCACCCTCACCGCTGGGCTACACTCATCACCAACACAAGCCCCGTAGTAGTAGGTACCTGGCGTGGTGGGAGCGGTTAGGTTCTCTCGTTGATTTGCTCCCTGGCTAGCGGCTAAGCGATTAAAGCTATCCGATTCCACCTCGGTGTCAGCGGTGGTGATGCTCGCGTCAGCCGAGCGGTAATACCTGACCACTCCGGCCGAGACACTGCCCGCTCCCTCATTGGTAAGCGTAAGCGATAAACCAAGGTTCACCCCCGTGTTATCTACGCTTACGGGTCCTATGCTGTCGTTGACCTGGAAGTCTATGAGCATTAAATCACCGGCGAGTATACCCACTCGCACGGCTGAGCTACACTCAGACCCCACGCAGGCCCCGTAATAATAAGTCCCCGGTGCGGTAAGAGCGGTTAAGGTCAGACTTTGCTCAGATATGCCAGCAGACGACCCAGCACCGGCTAATCCAGCGAAGTTATCCGAACCCACCTCAGTGTCCTGGGTTGGGTCTATGATATGGTCGGCCGAGCGATAATATCGCACCACACCGGCGGGGCTAGTGCCAGCTCCCTGATTGGTAACCACCACTGATAAATCAAGGTTCACGCCCGTGTTATCCAGGCTCACGGTTCTAGTACCACCATTCACCTGAAAGTCTGTAACCGCTAAGTCGGAGGCTAAAACGTTCACCGCTACGGCTACGCTACACTTATCGCCTACGCAGGCCCCGTAGTAGTAGGTCCCAGCCCCTGTCAGGCTAGGTATAATTATGGCTTCGTCAGAGGTTGAGCCGGAAGTTCCAGTAGCAGCTAATTCAGCGAAATCATCCGAGCCTACCTCAGTATCGTTGGTGGCGATGATATGGTCGGCCGAGCGATAATACTTGACCACGCCAGCAGGGCTAGCCACCACCGTGTTATTCTGCACCGTAACCGAGAGAACGATATTACCTCCCGTGTTGTTCACGCTAGCCGTACCCGTATTATCGTTGACCTGGAAGTCAATGGCCGTCAAATCGGGGGCTAACACAGTGAGCAGCACAGCCGGGCTACAATTATTAGCGGTGTCGCTCTCACCGGTCTGCACCTCGATGCAAGCCCCATAGTAGGACTCACCGACGCTGGAGATTGGTAAGGTCATGGTTTCTGACACCGTTTCACTGGCCCCTAGGTTGGTGAAACTGTCCCGGCCTATTTCGCTGTCGTTGGTGCTGATGCTGGCATCGACCGAGCGGTAGTACTTCACCACACCGGGCAAGCTATCAACCTCTCCCAAATTGAGCACCGTAACGGCTAAGTCCACCCACTCGGTGATACCCACGGTGAGGGCATTGGTACTGGCATTCAGGGTAAAGCCCTGCACCACCAGGTCCGGGGCTGGCGTACCCACAACCGTGGGGTTTTGCCCGCCACTGTCGGAGCCAGTAGCGGTAACCAGTTGGCTAGTCAGGAAGAGCAGCGAGCTACAGCTGCTGAGGAAAAAAGTAAGGGAAAAAATTAGCAAAAAAATTAGCGAGGAAGTGAGGAAAATTCCAGAAAAAAATTTGCTTATAAAACGGTTTATCTTAGTCATAATCTTTATTTAGTTTTACAATCTTTTACAATCTAAGGTTTTACAATCTAAGAGTAAGCGGGGTGAAGACTAGCTTTAAGTCGCTTAGTTCATTGCTGCTCCCACTCTTACTCCCACCGTTGCTCCCTCCGCTACTTTCACCTAATAAACTTTTGGGTAGTCCCATTCTTTCATTATAAGAACTAAAAGTAACCCTGGGTAATAAATTAGGTAACAAATTAGGCAAGAAATCCACCCAAGAGGTTTTTCTATCATCGACTCTATCTCTAAGCTGTAAAACGTCCTTTCTCAAGTAGTCGTTGTAGTCGATGGTCCTGACGATGACATGCCAAAGCTCAACGGCCTTAGCGATGAGATAGAGGGGAAAGGCAATGGTGTAAATCAAATTCCTGGTAGGTTCCTCTAAGCTACTGATCGGGCCCCCTGCGAAGGCATCCAAGGAGAGATAAAGGTTGAAGGCGTCTAAGGGGATGGAAAAGCTAGCTATGAGTACGTCCTGATAAAAGGTATCACCAACGAAGTTGAAATAGTTTTCCCCCGTGGACCAGAGGTAAGCGTAACCCCCACCGGGCAACAGGTCTAAAAGTATGGTGAGCCAAAGCTCTTTCTTGTCCCGAGCAAAAATATTCTCCCGCTCCGCCAAAGAGAAAAATTTTATGTCCTCCTGATCCAGGCCCTGGCCCTGGTCGAAGGAAACGATCCTTTTTACTTGGTCTCGCTCAAAGGCAAAAACGCTGGAACTCCGGGTCTTGATCTTCACGCCCTGGTCATCGTCTTGGGTGATGATGCCTTTAAAGACGGATTCATTGGTGAGCAGGACCACATCGCTAATGGCAATCTCTATCTGCTCAATGGGCTGTCTCCTATAGTTTATATTCACCACCCGCTCCACGGGATAGCGGAGTATGGTGCCAGAAACTAGGCTTATGGCCACTTCCAAATCTCCTCTTTGGCTAACGATATTGCCGTAAATGATGCTGCCATCATCCAGCTCTACGGTGTTAAGGTCTTTGGTGTTTATGGGGTTATTGGTGTTAGATGGATTAGCTTGGTCAGTTGGATTAGCTTGAGCAGTCTGGGCGTAGCAGGCCATTACCCACAAGCATAAGGTAGTTATAATGGCTTTTACAATAGCTTTTTAATTCAGTAAGCATTTAATAAACTAACAAATATGTCATAGTTATAACACAAATAATAATAGCTCATAAAATTATTACCCGGGTGAAATGAAATTATACCGATGATTAATCAAATTAGATTTTAGGAAGATAAATATGATTAGATCGCTTTGGACGGGAGCCACGGGAATGAACTCCCAACAATTTAACATCGATACGATAGCCAATAACTTATCAAACGTGAACACCACGGCCTTTAAGAAAAATCGGGCGGAATTTGAGGACCTGATTTATCAAACCTTACGCACGGCTGGCACTCCGGCTACTGAGGAAACCGTCGTACCCACGGGCATCCAAGTCGGTTTAGGGGTCAAGACCGCAGCCACCCAAAAGATATTTGACCAAGGCTCACTACAAAACACCGGCAACCCCTTTGACATCGCTTTGGAGGGTAAGGGCTTTTTTAAAGTAACCCAGTTGGACGGCACCGAGGCCTATACCCGGGATGGGAGCTTTAAGATTGATGCCAATAGGCAGATGGTGAATAGCAATGGTCTGAGGCTCAACCCAGAGATCATCGTTCCCGACAACATCCGAGTGGATAGCTTAGCCATTGATAAGTTAGGCCGAGTAACGGGGCGGGACATCGACTCCAACGAAAGCGAGGACATTGGACAGATCTTGACTTACCGCTTCATTAACCCAGCTGGGCTGCTCAGCTTAGGGGAAAACCTTTATCAGGTAACCGAAGGCTCCGGCCCCGAGTTTGAAGGCACCCCCGGCTTGGAAGGCCACCCCCGAACCATTCAAGGCTTTTTAGAAATATCCAACGTAAAGGTCGTGGATGAGATGGTCAATATGATAACGGCTCAAAGGGCTTATGAACTAAACTCCAAGTCCATCCAAACTTCTGACATGCTGCTGCAGACAGCCATCGCTTTAAAATCCTAGACCTTTTTATATAGCCCATGGTTTTAAAGTTGCTTAATAAATTTGCTTAATGATGAGTAACTTTAAAGCCATGGCCATGCCTATCTTTTAAGGATAGGTTGATTTTACTGAGGAGCGAGTTCAAGTTGCTAAAAAAATCATTACTCTTCATCTCTATACTTGCGTAAGGGTTAAGCAAAAATAAAAGTTCGCTTTCTAATTCACCACTTTCTAATTCACCACCCGGCGCAGGACTAATGCTATAAATAGCGATAACACTATTTCGCAGCATTTGCGGTATTTTATGGTTCTCAAATATTTTTCTTAAGGATAATTTTTTATCGGTTTCGTTATCAGTCTGAGCAAGTTTTATCATCTCTTTGAAGTCTATCTTTTTAAGCATAATTTTGTTAAGTTTTTTTTCTATGATGCTAATGGTTTTCTTGCTCTGCTCGGTTTTATCGTCGATATTTTCAGCGGACGTAAAATTAAAATTAATATTATTTATGATTAATTTACCCTCTTTATTCTCATCGTCTTTACTCAAAAATACTGGCCCAGGTAAAACCATTTCCTCTCCGATGAGGTTATAACTCAAAACTATTTTCTTGTGCTTAGCTTTACCTTGCTCGATGGTGGTCAGAGTTTTGCCATTACTGCCTTTAAATATTTTAGAAGCAACAGAGAGGAAAAAGCCTCGGGTGAATCTTTTTTCTGGATAAATCAGGTCAAAAGCATGATGCAGCACAGTGGAAACGAGACTGGGATCTAATTCGAAAAAACCCGGCTTTAAAAAGATAAAATTATCCGATATTTCTACATAGGATTTGATTTGCTGCTCGGATAATTTTACTAGGCTAGAGAGAAGTGAATTAAAGTGAGCTAGGTTATTAGACCAGCTAGGAAACCTTTCGTTTAATAAAGGGAAGATGACATTACGAAGATTATTCCTTAGGTAATGATTTTCTTTATTAGTCCGGTCTTCACTGAACTTTAAATCGTTATGACTAGCATAGTCAGTGATTTCTTTTTTGCTTACATCAACCAAAGGACGGATTATCAAAGGAGGGTTTATTTTAGAGCGGCTTATTTTAGGACTAGTCTTAGTCCCAGTTGCTTTTTCACTTAATCTACTTACCACGCTATTCAACCCAGCCAATGTGCTCGGAGAATTCCCACTTAATAACTTTAAAAAAAAAGTTTCTAAGTAGTCATCGAAATGATAAGCCGTTACGATATAGTCAAAACCATTTGCTTCACAAATTTGCTGGGCTTGCTTGAGCCGCACTTCCCTAGCTAAGCCCTGCAGATTCTTAAGTTTGTTGGCTAGAGGTCGCTTTAAATTAAATTTAGGATTAAATTTCAGGTCAAATTTTTCTATTCTGTAATCAATCTTTTTTTCTTGAGCAAAGGCCTGGATTATTTCTTCCTCCTGAGTGTTTTGCTCTGGCCTTAGTTGGTAGTTAATATGGAGTAGAAAAATATTTTCTCTCCGGACTAATTGACAAAACACATGGGCTAAGGTAATCGAATCAACCCCAGCCGAACACAGGATCAAATATTTTTTTTGGGTATAACTCCGGGTTAAAGTGAATAGCTTGTCTCTTACCTTAGCAGTTAAAGCCCGCAAAAAATCCTATTAGAAAATAACTAAAAAATGATGCAGAGACCAATCAAAGAAAAAGTAAACGAAGAAAAAGTATTCCCTATTTCTTTGCCTCTTCTTCTTTTGCCTCTGTTTTATTTTCTTCGGTGGTTGTTGCTTCTTCAGCAGATTTTGATTTAGAAGTCTTGACCACACCGATAATGGCTTTATCAGAAGAATCTAAAATATCAACATCACTTCCCACCTGCAGATCTCTGACATAAAGGGCCATTCCTATGTCTAAACTGGCAATATCTACTTTGATGGTACTGGGGATTTTGTCAGAATTACACTCAACGAAAAGGTTGTTAGAAAAACGACGAATGAGTCCACCCTTAGAAATTCCCACTGGAAAGCCTATCCATTCCAAAGGAACCCTAACCTTAATTTTCTTACCTTGCTCTACATTATAAAAATCTATATGCTCAATAGCATTTTTTCCGGGAAAATAGGTCAACTCTTTGATGAAGGTTACATAGCTTTCATCATCAACCTTTATATCGATGAGAGAGTTAGGATTTATTTCCTTGATCATTGCATCAAATTCATTTCTGTTAAAATAAATAGGAACATTTTTTCCTTTGCTATAAATCACGCCAGCTATTTGGTTATTTCTTAGGGCCTTTTTAGAAGACCTCTTTTCGCTCTCCCGTTTCTTGCCTTGGATTAAAAAGTTGTTGCTAGTTACTGTACTCATTTCAATTTCCTTAAATATAACTGGGGTGATAGGACTCGAACCTATGAATCACGGGACCAAAACCCGTTGCCTTACCAACTTGGCTACACCCCAAAATAATGCCTCACTCAAAGCCTCACTCAAACTCAAAACCTTTATCAACGAGATCTATCTTGTAAAGGAATTTCGTTTTATCTTCAAGCAAAGAATAAACTTTATCAGCAATAATTATATCATTAAAGTAAGCAAACATACAAGAGCCAGTACCACTTAAAGAGACAAAGTTGGTTTCTTTATTAAAAATTTCATAAAATCTGTTTAATTTACTATAAGTCTTCAAGGTCTTTTCTTGGAATGAATTATAAATACTATTCAAAATTAGATGGCTCATTTTGAGTTTAGCATCCCCACCTTTTTGCTCATCGAGTTGAAAAAGCTTTTTTTTTACATAGCTAAAACTATTCTTTTTGGCATAGCTGACATTTTCTTTATAGGCTTCGGCGGTTGAAATAAAAAAATTGGGGTAAAGCAGTAAAAACTGACCTTTAAGCTCATTTCCCCTAAGCGTTCCTGCATGCTTACCTGCTCTATCCGCATTAAGCATGAAAGAATTATTGAAATAATGAACCTTATCACCAGTACCTCCAACCCAGGCCATTCCTCCCTGCAAAAAAAAAGGAATATCACTGCCAAACCGGCTAGCTATCTTAGTCATTTCTTCATAACTAAGAGACAGGCCAAATAGCCTATCAAGGCCAACTATTAAACTAGCTGCGTTGCTACTGCCACCTCCGAGGCCGGCTCCAACTGGGATCCTTTTTTGAGGCTTACATTTATAGCAGCTAAGCCATATTTTTTTTGCATGAACTGATAAATTTTAACTAAAATATTATCTTGGGTTAGGTCATATTTTTTGTTTTAAGCGGGACTGGGCTAGAAGATGATTTCGATAAAACTAACCTTATATCACTGTTGTCCTTATCTTCAGTTAAATTTTTTTTAGGTTTAGTAGTAAACCTTTTTTCTATCTTCATTTCATCATACAGGGAGATGGAATGAAAGAGCGAGTCTATGCTATGCAGGGATGGGGCAGTCGTTTTTAAATGGCTTTTAGCATAAATTCCTAAAATTAAATTAACTTTGGCATAGCACTTAAGGCTAACACTTGGCTCACTACGATGGGGCATGAAAATATAAAATTAATTTTAAAAAATTATTCGGGGATTAATTCAACCATAAAGCCTTTCTTCAAAATCCTACTCAAGGAAAAGGTACTCCTATTTTCCCGGCTGATGGGGCGGGTCCTGGAAAAATAGTTTTCAATATCAGTGATTTCTAATTCACCTAATTGATTGCCTTGATGGATAACTGCCAATAAATCCCCTTGTTTGGCTCCTTTAAGGCTACCTACCGAAGTAATTACCTCAGTGCTTCTCACGTCCACAATGTCCCCCACGATCCTACTCCTGTCGTTTATGACTATGAGAAGCCTATCCATCACTGATTGGTAACGTTCATTACCTGAACCAAATAAATTGACGCTACTCTCACCTTGCTTAGAATCTGAAATGGTTATTCCCAGGTCTAAGTTTATTCCGCTTTCATTTCCCTTAAAATTAATAAAAAAATTCTCTTTAAAGGAATTTGCCTCAGATAATATGTCCTTGGCCTGAGAGTTAAAGATCAATTCTCCACTTACCTTAAAGGATTGGTTTATCTTTTCTAAAATCATCCTAGCCAAAACCACCTCATAGTAAGGGAACTCAAACTGCTCGGCTAAGGTCTCATTGTTCAGAGTCAAATAATAAATTATATTTTCTTGGGGAACATAGTCATCATTGTAGGTGGTATAAATATATTTATCGATGTCTCGTTTAAGCCTCTCGATCTTAGCATCTAAAGAAAAAATATCTTGCTCTGGAGCGAACGATTTAAGGATCTGCAGTTCTTCATAATAATCTTCAAGTCGATTTGAATTCTTTAAATAATCAGAATAGTTTTTTCTAAGCTCATAATTCACTGGGTTTAACTTTATTCCCCTTCTCAAATGATCAATAGCGAATTGATTCTTACCCAAGGTTAAATCTTTTTCACTTTCCTTTAAATGGAAAGCTGCATATTTTTCTCTTAAACTATCCCTTACCGAAGTATTAGCTAAAATAATCTCCTCTAAAAAGAACCTAGTCCATTCGTCCTCTTCATCCAAGACAAGGATATTCTCCAAAGGCTTTATTACCCTTGGTAAATCACTCCTATTTTTTAATCCGAACAAGGTTGAGCTATTTTGATTATTACGTAAATTAATGAAGGCCTCTAACCTATAGATGAACTTCCTATGCTCCAAAGAAGTAGTTTTCAGGCCACCAATAAATTTTAATAATTCATCCCATCTTTTAGATAAAAATAAAATTTTAATTTTCTCTTTCAGATAAGGAAAGTAATTTTCATCAAAAGAAATGGCCCTTTCTATATTGCTAAGAGCACGCCTAAAATTATTTATTTGCAGAAAATATTGACTGTTAAGGTAATAAAATATTGGATTGTTGGGATAAAAGCTTTGAAATCGATTCAAATGCTCTCGTAAATTGGCCCTTTGATTTGTAATATCCTTTAATAAAATCAGCCCCTTTAATTTAAACCACTCTAAATTCTCCCCGGTTAAAATAGCATACCGGCTCAGATTATCATTGGCTAAATCTATGAGATCCCTTTCATAATAAATTTTTGCTAACCAAAGGTAGGCCTCGCTGTACTGGGGATTATTACTTATTACCGTGTTTAGTACTCTCTCTGCTTCAGCGTACTGGCCTTCATAAAATGAAATCACTGCTTCTAAAAAAGTAATATTCTCACCATCCGACCAACTTCTAAGAGCAGTAATTTCTTCTTTAGCTTTAGAGAAATTTCCTTGCTCTAAATAGGCTAGGATTAATACTTTGCTTAAAGCATAATTATTCCGAAACCTTCTTTTTAAAATTTCACCATTTTGAGTTACATCATAATAGCTCCCCTGTTCAAACTTTTTTTCTAATAGAGCGACTTGCTCCTGAATGGTGTTACTTTGATTAGATTGAGAAAATAAGTAAAAACTTATAAAAAAAAGAAAAAGGAATTTTATGACCAATTAGATATGAACAAGTTAGTTATAAATTATTGTTAAATATTAATTCTTATTGACTAAATCTATATGATTAATACTTTTTTCGCTAATGATGAGACGATTTTTCTCTTCAGCTGTAACCTCTGCTGCTTGCTTCTGAGAATTAATTTCAATGTACATTTCAAAAAGCTTTTTACTTTTTGAGAAATAATTCTCATCATCAACTACCCCTCTGCTTCTCCTCTGCTCTCCTTTATCAAAATAGAGCTTGGCTAAGAAAAAAACTAAATCATCTTTATCTTCTTGCTTCAAGGTTTCTTCTGCTAAAGTCTTTTCAATCACACTTACAGCTTTATCCGAATTATTATTTCTTAGGAACTCTATATATTCCATAAAATAACTTTTATCCTGACCTTGAAGGGAAAGTATTTTTTCATATATTCTTTCAACTTGGGTGAACTCTTTTTTTTCCTCAAATCCTTCAAGTAGCTGCCTTAACTTATTCACATCATCACCAGCTGTAGCTATTAGGTCATCGCTTGTTTTATCAGGAGAATTAGAAACGCTCCTGGTTTTTCTAGCCCCATCTAACACATTGTCTATGGTTTTAATGCTTTGCCTAGCCTGCATTACCTCCCTATCTTGTTCTAAGCCAACTAAGTTCCGGCTCTTAAAATAAACCTGCTTTTCTTCAATCACCCTGACCAAGTAGCCCCTAGCCAACTCCAAATTAGGAATAAAATTTTTATCTTGATTTTTAACGCTGTGATTAAATATCAAATTGGCTGCATTGAGCAAGACCCCAGTGTTCTTATAGTTAATTTCATTTATCTTAGCAAGTTTTTTAGCAGCTTCAATAGGCTTTTGCTCTTTTAAATAAATATTAGCACTTAGAAAATTAAGTACATTACTTTCTGGGTTAAACTTTAGGTTTTCAGAGATAGCTTGATCGGCCCTACTCTCATAGTTTTTTGCTTCTACTAAAATTTGATTTTTTTCTTCCCCGTTTTCCACATAACTGGCCTTTTGCTTAAAGAAATTTGACAGATTATCGAACTGCTCTTTCTCATATTTTGCGTAATAAGAATATATTTCTAAGGTTAGAAAATCCCAAGCAGAAGAATTTTTTATACCTTTGTAATAGAAATCATATTCTTGCCAATAATCAGCTACCGTCTTTTTTGAATTAAAAGCCGAGTCATATTTTTTTATTAAATTTATACTATCCAGTAAAACGTTTCCTGCTAAATTTGCTCTTAAGTAATTTTCTTTAACTAGACGATCTATATATTTAATGTACTGGTTTTCAGTTAAATTTATCTTGGTTATTTCAGAAAAAATCTTTTTTAAAGAAGCAAAGTTGCCCTTCCCCCCCAAAATGTCCAACGCTTCAACTAAAGCGTACCTAACCGGGATGACCTTATAAGCCAGCCCAAATTGTTTTAAATACCAAGGGCCTAATTCTTTAAAGTCTTGCTCGTGTAAGTAGCCACCGCTCCTGAGCTTTAAATCATAAACCGAGCTATTCACCATGGTGCGGCTCGTTCTTTCAAGAGAGCTAAGGCTATCTAACTGATACTTTCTTTCCAGGAAAGCCTTAAAATTAGCTGGAACTTTCTCTAATATTTCTTGTTTCCTTCTCTTTAAATAATCTAAACTCAAAAGATGAATATCTTTTCTCCGCCAAGTTACATAGGCAGGTCTACCGGTAGAAAAAAGTTGGAAGTCTCTAATATCCCTAATCAGATCTGTCTCTAAAGGATAAGTGTTTAGTATATCTCCATACAACCTGGGAAAAACATTTCCTTTTTGATCGAAAAAATCTACATCTAACCTTTTATTTTCAACTAAAGCAAAATACAGAATAGAAAAAACTTGGTTATCTCCTCCCTCGGTCATAAAAATTGAGTTTGGCTCAATTCCTAAAAGGAAGTTTTTACCAAAATTATAATTCACCCAATTCTTTGAGTTATCGTTACTATCTAAGTTTTTCTCATACTGAAAAAAGTTTAAATAATTATTTGACAGAGAATTCCCCCCAACCCCCCAAATCAAAATAAAAAACACAATGCTTAAAATGATGCTATTAACGATTATAATGGTCTTTTTATTCATTAGTTTCTATTCAGTTAGTTTCCAGTATCAGTCTTTGGCGATACTGGCTCAACCTTGACCTTAGTTTTTTTATCTAAAAATAGTTTTTCTAAAACTTTTTCATTTACTGTAAAAATAAAATATACTCCCAAAGTTATAAAAATAGAAAGAATAAAATAGGCATAAATATAGAACACCTCTATAAAAAATAAATCTTGATTGTTAAAGTCAAATTTTATATAGATGGTAAGGAAAACAATGTAGGAAAAAAAAGAAAATAGAAAGAGGTAAAACCACATTTTACAATGCCTAAAAAGAGTGTATAACCCTAACAAAGCTATTACTAAGAAAGGTAGAGAATACTGAGAATAAGTAACTTTAGAAAAGAACAGCTTTAACTGAGTCAATAAATTAAAAAAACTAACCGGTAGAGGATTTTGTGGGAATTGCTTTCTGTTTATGACGGTGAAAAACTTTGCCATTTTTCCCCAAAAGCCTTCTAACTCGTTTATGCCTCCCCAGTTTAAAGGTGGATTGCCATGGGCCCGTATGAATAGGTAAAAATAGATGGTAAAGCCCAAAAAGACCATGCCAAAAAATTTGACACTTAAAAGAGATAAACGAAGGTATAGGCTATTCTTGGCATTAACTCTGCTAAACCAGCGATAGTAAAGATAGAAAAAAAGCAGACCAACATAACAAACAACGAATAAAGTAATACCCGGCTTTAAATTGCTGTATTGGTTAACGAATAAGTTAGACTGATAACGAACGATGTAATAAAAATAAGCTCCCCAAGCAACCGCCATCACAAGCAAAACCACCACGAGGTGAAGGAAATAATCTTTAACATATAACCTATAGTTAGGACGATTATATACCTGAAAAGCTAATAGAAAAACTAGTATAAATACCACCGTAAAAAGTTGAGGGATCATTATGGTTTGATGACCGCCCAAGCCGACACCAAGTAATAAAGCAAAGACCATTAAATACCTTTCCCCCAAAAATAGGCCGCCGTTTTGCTGAGCCATCATTTCACCTTGCCACTTCAAAAGCACGTATAACATCAAGGGATGAAAAATACTAGACACAGTATAAACTTCGGTGGTTACTGATTGACTCCACAGGGTCTTAGACATGGTAAAGACCACAGAACCCACAATGGCTGATATAAAAACGTAGGTCTTTTTATTAGAAATTGAACTAAGTAATTTTATATAGACTAAACAAGCAAAAAAAATCGTCAAGGCTCCACAGAAGGCTGAGAATAGATTAACTCTCCAAGCAATGTTTTTAAAGGGCAAAAAAGTAAAAATCTTAGCAAAAAAAGTATGGATGGGATAACCAGGGGCATGGGCCACTCCTAAGTAATAAACAGCTGAAGTGAGCTCTCCATTATCACCTGCAGAAACAGAAGGAGTGAGATGAACCATATAAAAAATTAGAGCAAAAACCGCAATAACCCCTGCCACAATCTTGTCAGTCCTATTTAAAGAATATGGGGAGTAACTAGAAAAGTATTTAGAAAAAAAGCTATCTTTGTTAAACATTTACTTGGAAATCATAACATGAACCAGGAAGTTATCACTAGAAAAATAACGACTTAAAGCTTCTATTATCTGCTCATTGGTAACATTTTTTATCAAACTAATATAGGCATCCCACTCTTTGTATTCCCTGCCATTGGCCTCATAAAATGCATACATACCATTGCTAAAGCTTGGCCTCAAGCTCTGCTTATAATGATTAACTAAAAAACTATTTTTCACTCGGGCCAATTCTTTCTCAGCAATTCCCTTTAGTTTAATTTTACCAATTTCATTTTGAAATGCCTCAATGGCCCAGGGGTATTCAGCTTTATGCTCACTCCCCAAAGAGGCGTAAAAGACCATCATCCCATAACTTTCAGCCGAAGCATAAAATGCCCCTAAACTATAAGCCCTACCGGGGTATCGTTTACCATTTTTAACGTACCCTTCACTCCTTAGTTTAAATAAAGGGCCCCCTAACCCAGTCAGATAACTTTCAATCATCTTAAAAATTACCTCATCTTTAGAAAACCTTTCCGGAGCATGAAAACCCAAATGGACATGGGACTGTAAAATGTTTTTGTTATAGGAAAAATGGATGTCTTCTCGGCCTCTGAAACTAAGTTTTTTAAATGCTTTTTTTGAAGGGTAATTTTTTTTTGAAGATAAATTTAGAGCTAAATTCCCTAATGAGTTCCCGAGTTGTTCTGCATTTTTCTGCTTATTATTTCCATCAGTTACTACTATACTTTGAACCGAACTACGAACTTTACTTAAGAGATAATTCATATCATCAAAGCCAATTTTTTTGGTAATACTCCTATCACCTAATACGGGATAGCCAAAAACACTTCCCGGTAATAGCTTTTTTTTAAATTCAATAAAAGCTATATTTTCACTATTCTCATAGAGCTGATTTATAGAAAAAAGTTGACTTTTTTTCTCTAATTCAAAATCTGCTTTCCTAAAACTATTATTTAAAAGCAGGCTTTGGAGAACGTCAAGGGCTATCTCCACTTTTGAGGCCAAGCAAGAAAAACCCAAGTGGATAGAATTATCTTTAACTTTGGAAAAAAGGCCTAAGGCATTGGTTCGTATTAAATCATTTAATTTGTCTTTCGAGTAAACCCCATTGGAAGTAAAAAGCATTTTAGAAAACAGGTAAGCACTTCCTATCCCCCATTTTTTTTTCTCTTTTTTATCTTTTAACAAGGAGATTCCATCCAACTTTTGCCCACCAGCAATATGCATAGAAAAAAAAAATCTTTCCTGCTTAGGCATAAATACACGAATGCAGGGGATGTTGTTTAGAAGGCTTTTTTCTACCTTATTAGCAGAAAGTCTTTTACTTTTCTCTTGACGGGAAGACTGATGAGAATAGTAAGGGCTATCCTCTGGCAAAGTAATTTTAACCTTTTTGGGTTTAACCTTTAGATCGAGAGCAACCAATTTCTCTAACTTTTTCTCCAATTCACCTTGAGTAGCAATCGTCCTTGACTTAGAAAAATTGCTTAGGAAGTCTTGGTTTCTCCAATCATCATTTAAAAGCACTCCTAAATCAAATGCCCTATCTGCAAAATACCCGTTTATACTTTTGATAATTTTTTCTAAGTTTAATGGTTTGATTTTCTCATAATAATTTTCTTCATAATATGGGTTATTAAAGTCAAGCAGCCCCCGCAGATTGTTGTAGGCGATGTTTAAATAGCTTTGCCTTTCCTCTAATCCAGATAAAAAAATACTTTCTTTAACCCCCTTGAGTTTTTCTTCTGTAATATAAATTGAAATATTATCTAAAATTTCTCTTATTTTATCGACAACCAAATCAAAATTTTTTTTTAATTTAATTGGGTCAGGATTATTTTTTAAATTAAAAAAAACTTTTAAAAAGCCCCGCTCCTCGTCATAAGAGTAATCAGAAAAAATTGAAACGACAAAGTTGTATTTGTCTTTTACCTCTTGGTTCAAAATACTTCCCTTCCCCTGCCCCAGTAAATAGCAAAACATCTCCATGGTAATTTTTTCATCAGAAAATAAATTAGGTGCTGGATAGAGCATGACAAATTTTGGATAAACCGTACTCTTATGAAAAAACCGATAAACGTAGCTTTGTTTATTTTTCTTCTCCGGTTTTGCTGCTGACTTGGCTAATTGACTAACTAAATCTTTATTAAAAATACTAATGGTCTTTTGCCTCAAGGTTGACTTTCCAGATAAATTTTGAGATAGCTTTTCATCTAGCAATAACTTAGTCTTAAAGTTACTATTAATTATTTCTGTAACTTTATCACCGTTTATATTCCCCACAATTGATAAAGTCATATTGCCTAGATTATAATTTTTTTTATGGAATGCCCTTATATGCTCTGCATTAATTTTTTTAAATAATTTTTTTAAACCAATTATGGGATATTTTTTAAACCTTGCTTTTTCTAAAAAAAATTGCCTGCCTTGATAAAAAAAATCATTAGGATTATCGTAACCAATGTCCATTTCTGAGAGAATGCTACCCCGTTCATTCTCAACTTCTTTAGGAGGGAAAAGAGGGTTTAAAATAAAATCGAAAAAACCTGTGAGTACTGGCTCAAAAAATTTAGCCAAAAAAGTAAAGTAGTAAGCCGTGTAATCAAACGTCGTATAAGCGTTAAAATCAGTAGCTCCTTTTTTCTCTAAAAAATTAGAGAACTGATCCTTTTGAGGGAATTTTTTTGAACCTAAAAAAATGCTATGCTCTAAAAAGTGAGATATACCGCTACCCAAATATTCTCGTTCGTTTACGGAACCAGTCTGGTTTACAGAAAGAAAAAATGCTACTAAAGGAACCCGAATATCTTTCTCAACAATTACTTTAAAGCCATTAGTAAAAGAAAAGACTTCCTTGTTCATTTCAACCTTTCATATATAGAAGTGAGGGGTATGCTTCAGAAGTAATTTCTCAAAAGTTGTTAATATAGTGCCAACGGTTGATTTTAACTTAACAAAAAAATAAAAATAGATTAAACTATTACCATAAAAACAGGTAAAAAATGGTGGAGATGATGGGGATTGAACCCACGACCCCAACGCTGCCAGCGTTGTGCTCTCCCAGCTGAGCTACATCCCCTTTATTTGCTTTGATTTAAAAACTGGACAATCTTCTTGAAGCTATTTATGTCATTTTCTCCCAAAAAAGATAGGAGCTTACGGTTAATTTTGATATTAGCTAATTTCAGTTTATTGATAAACTTTGAGTAAGAAAAAGAATTTTCACCTAACAATTCAACCTGATCCAAGGCAGCATTAATTCGTACATTCCACAAACCTCTAAAATCACCCTTCTTCTTATGCCTATGAGCTAAAGAAAAACTACCGGAACGGACAACGCTCTGCTTTGCTATACTGTAGACATTCTTTCTTTTACCATAGTAACCCTTGGCTTGCTCTACAACTTTCTTTACTCTCTTTTTATGAGTTACACTACTTTTACTACGTGGCATTTTATTTCCTTTAAATTTCTATTAATGAACCTTATGATTACAGCTATGATTATAAATTGGGAACCAATTTTTTTACTAAAGCACTATCGGCCTTGCCTAAAGAAATCAAGTTCCTCTTTTTCCTCTTGGAACTGATAGACTTCTTGGTTAACATATGATTCGATCCAGCTCTCCCAGCCCTTACCTTAGAAGTACCTGTAAGTTTAAAGCGCTTTTTAGCTCCTCGATGAGTTTTCAATTTTGGCATAATTATTAATCCCTTTTACAACTTTATCTTTTATTTCTTTCTTCTATTTCTTTATTGGCCCTAAAGTCATGTGCATCTGTCTTCCCTCTAACCTTGATGGGATGTCAACCTTGGCAATGTCTTTGGTATCCTCAATAATCTTCTTAATCTGCTCCCTACCTAAATCCATGAAGGACATTTCTCTACCCTTAAACCTAATGGTAATTTTAACCTTATTACCTTTATTTATAAACTCCCGAACATGCTTGATCTTAAAGTTATAATCATGCACATCCGTTTTAGGCCTAAGTTTTATTTCCTTTAATTGACTAATCTTTTGTAACTTCTTAACCTCTTTACGCTTCTTTTCTTGTAGGTAGTTAAACTTACCATAATCAGTTATCTTACAAATTGGAGGAACGTTATTAGGCGAAATCTCCACTAAATCAAGGTCAGCCTCTTTGGCTTTTAATATGGCATCCTTGAGTAAAAACGTACCCAACATCTTGCCATCATCCTTTATAATAACTACCTTATCACTTTTTATCTGATGATTATGCCTATACTTTTTAGTAACTATTCTTTTTGCCATTAAAAATGAATACAAATTCTATCATATTAATACAAATAAAAAAATAAAATTTTGGAACTATTTTTTAAATATAAGTTCACTTAAATCTGCCCAGCATCGCCGAAGTTCCTTTTTTAGCTCCAAAGCTAAGCTAGTCATAACTTAGGGCACTCACTTATAGCATTCTATTTGGGGTACTTCATGTAATAAATAAAGAATTTTTTATTGTATAATAGAAAGTAACATGGAAGAAAAATTCTTATTTCAAGACATTGAAAACAGAAGCATATTTGTTAACGATAACCTAACCGTTATGCAGAAAATAGAAGATGAGATGATCGATCTCATTTATTTGGACCCACCTTTTGGTAATATGCTCACTTGGAAAGCAACTAGTGAAAAAAAGATAACTGAAATAAGAAACTATTTTTTAGAATTACAAAAGAAAAATGGTTTATTCTCAGAAGAAGATTTTGAGCAGGTTTTTCAAAATGTAGAATTTGATGATACCTGGAAAGAAACTGATGTCAATAAGTCATGGCAAGAAAACATCATTGACTATGACGAAAAACTATTCACTTACATAGACAGTATTGATTTCGTTATCAAAGGAGGAAAATTCTATTTATTCTATATGGCTATTCGGCTCATAGAAATGAAAAGGATCCTTAAAAATACAGGGAGCATTTACCTCCACTGTGATGACACCATGGGGCATTATCTAAAAGGAATAATGGACATCATTTTTGGTTATGAAAATTTTAGGAATGAGATAACTTGGGAAAGGATAAAAGGGGCAGGCAAGAGAAGTCAATTTGAAATAAAAAAGGTGCTTGGGTAGTTAAGAGTAACTTAATGTAGTCTTAGCACCTCCAATATCTTAGCATATAAATCGTCATTTCTGTAGTTAAATCTAAACTCACTTTCCTTAATGTGAAGATAGAAATTATCTCTCCTGATGCCATTGAACTTCTTTAACCTATTCTTACACCAGCCCCAAAAGTTCTCTATACCATTGATATGATTCCTTTTGTCCCTACTGTCTACCATCTCCTTAGAGTGGTTAATCCTCTTATGCTCATAGCCATTAAACACTAACCCATCATAGGCCTTCCATTTATCGGTATAAAGCGTTGCTTCTTTATCTATTTTACCTTGTATTACAGGCATAATCTCCCTTTTACTAGCATTCTTTATTACCTGAGTATATACCTTACCATTCCTCTTGAGGATGCCAAATACAGGTACCTTGTTAGGAGTGCCTCTACCCCTTTTATCATTCTTGTACCTGCCTCCAAAGTAACTCTCATCTAATTCTACTTCACCATTAAACTTAGAAATGGTCTCACTATGAGTAGCTAGCTTCTTTCTTATTTTTATCGCGTAGTAGTTAACTGTTTTACGATTTAAATTGAGCAGTTTGGCCATTTTAGTAACCTCCAAATCTAAGCTAAAATACTTGATAAGTAGCCTAGTTTTGTACTCTGAAATTCTCGCACGCTTAAAGTATTTATTTTTGTAGCTTTTTACTCTATTTTTCTGTACTTTCATTAGTCAATTTTAACATCTTCGTTAAAATTAACTACCCAAGCACCATAAAAAATTATGGTAGTAGCTCTGATGTAATTCTTTTTTATACCAAAAGTAAATCCTATTCATTTAATGGCGAGAAAATAAAAATTCCTTTTGACGCTGAATACATAAAAAAAAAATATAAATTTTCGGATGAAAGAGGAAGGTATCAAAGAAGAAGTCCATTTCGATCACCTGGACTAGGAAGTAGACCTAATTTGTGTTATGAGTACAAAGGATTTATAAATCCACACCCGTCTGGGTGGACCGTCTCTAAAGAGAAGCTAATTAAAATTGACCGAGAAGGAGACTTAGAAATAGTTGATAATAAAATCTATAGAAAATTGAGGGTAGAAAAAACAAAAGGTCATCCTATAAACAATATATGGGACGATATACCCCAAACCATGGGCAATGAAAAAATGGCCTACCCT
The DNA here is from genome assembly GCA_963675345.1 of Trididemnum clinides. Taxonomy (NCBI): domain Eukaryota; kingdom Metazoa; phylum Chordata; class Ascidiacea; order Aplousobranchia; family Didemnidae; genus Trididemnum; species Trididemnum clinides. Next base: position 197,002 of record CAVLYW010000095.1, read on the forward strand.
ACTCAAAAACCCTTGAAGTTACTGGAAAGGATAATCAAAGCGAGTAGTAATGAGGGAGATGTCGTACTGGATCCTTTTTGTGGCTGTGCCACTACTCTCATAGCAGCTGAAACTTTAAATCGAAAATGGATTGGCATTGATCAAAATAAACAAGCCTTTTACATGAACTATTACCGCATGCGAAGTAAATTAATAGCTGAGGTTACTAGCAATGACGAACAGACTACCTTCCTAAATGAGCCATTGGAAAAAAATTCTGGAACCAAAACCAAAGACGTTGGATTTATACTTCAAAGGAATTTTAACTCTTACAGAAAAGACCTACCAACCTTAAATGATAAAGCAAGGGATAAAGAAGTAGATCGAGCAATAAAGGATAGTCAGTCCCTTGATGAAAAGTATATGGCTAACTTAAAAGAAGAAGCAAAAATACTCAAGGGAAATCAAAAAAATGAATTTAGAGAGAAATTAAGGTTAAAGCAAAACAATACCTGTAAAATATGTAAAACTAAGCTCTATGATGCTTTTCATTTAGATAGAATCATACCCGGCTCTGAAGGGGGAAAATACGTAGAAGAAAACTTACAAATCCTTTGCTCTAGCTGTAACCTTTCTAAAAATAGGAACACCAACCTTTATCTCATCAAAAAACTATTTGAACAAAAAAGAATTGATGAGTCAGTCTATGAACTTAACCTAAACAGAGAATTCAAAGAAGAAAGAATAAACCAAGAGGAAAAAGATACTCTGTTAAATCAAACTAATTAAGAAAATAAATCTTTCTTCTCCAGATTTTGCAGAATGCGGTTAGTCACGTCAGAAACCTTACATTGAAAATCTTTGCTGGTTATCATCTCATAAAGCCTGATATAGCGACTAGCCAATTCCACCACCAAATCTTCAGGTGGCTTAGGTAGAACTTCGTCCTTATAAGGATCGCTATTTTCTTTAAACCACAGACGCAAAAATTCCTTATCAATATTTTCCGGTTCCAAACCATTTGCTAATCTTTCTTGGTAAGAATCACTTAACCAGAACCTTGAAGAATCAGGAGTATGGACTTCATCTACCAAATAAATCTCACCATTCTCATCCCGACCTAACTCATACTTTGTATCAACTAAAATAAGGCCGTTCTCCTTAACTTTTTCCTGACCAAAACGAAACAAATTGAGTACTATCTCTTTAGCCTGATCCCACTCTTTAGCAGTCATGATCTTTTGCTCTAAAATTTCCTGAGGAGTAATTTTTTCATCGTGGACTTCATCTTTAGTGGTGGGAGTAATGATCGGCTCTGCAAAAGCTTCATTTTTCTTCATTCCTTCTGGAAGAATATTACCACAAAACTCTCTGTCACCTTTTTCATAGGCAGTCCAAACCGAAGTAGAAGTAACCCCGGTAAGATAACCTCGGACTACAAATTCAATGGGAATAATATTTAACTTTTTACATAGGTGAACATTGGGGTCAATCTCTTCAATCAAATGATTTTTAACGATTGATTTGGTCTGTTCAAACCAAAAAGTAGAAACTTGAGTAAGCACTTGACCCTTAAAAGGAACGGTGGCCAAATGCCGGTCAAAAGCAGACTGTCTATCGGATGAGATAAAAACTATATTTTCCCCTAAATCATAAACATCCCTGACCTTGCCTTTAATTTTTTTTCCTAAACCGGAAAAATCAGTGCCTTTAAGGGAATAAGGAATTTGTTCTTTAATTAAATTAGCTCTGTTCATAGTCAAATAAATATATTACAATTATACAACAAGTTGAGCATATAAGTAAATAATTATTTTTAAAAAATTTTATTCTAATTTAGCTTTTCTAATTTAGCTTTAATAATCAGTTGCATAATTTCATCATTTTTTATTTGACTTTTCATTTTTTATCATGAAAGATTTTTTATTAAAAGAAAATTTAACTGATAAAAATTTAGAGCTATTCACATCTAATATTTCTCAGGATTTAATCAATAAATCAGCTAAAGCATTAAGAAATAGAAGCTACAACAACTCTACCAAATCTAAAAAGAAACCATCAATCTTACTGGTTCCCCCAGACATAAGTCGGCTCGATTCCAAAGCAGGAAAAATTGTAGAGCTGCTTCACAAAAAGTTATCATCTTATTTCTCTTTAACAATTTTGCCAGCCACTGGTCTGCATGCCTCAATGACTGACAGAGAGAAACAATTAATGTTTGGAGCAGATCATAAAGAAATGAACTTCTCAATCCACGATCCCCAAAAAAGTTGCGTTTCTTTGGGTGAGTATGAGTTAATGACCAATGATATAAAAAATATCTTAGACCAGGAACCTCAGCTAAAAAAAATATTACAACAAAAAAATGAAATTTCTAATTCCCTAAAAATTGACCTTAAAATAAATAAATTGGTCTTTGAATATGACTTAGTTTTTTCTATTGGACAGGTATTGCCTCATGAGGTTTTAGGAGTTTCTAACTTTACCAAAAATATTATCATAGGCCTCGGGGGAATAGAAATAATTGAAAAAACCCACTTCCTTAGCTCCATCATTGGTTTATTTAAAATTATCACTCAGGTAGATAACCCCATAAGGGATATTATAGACGATATTTTTTTTAGTAGGGTAAAAGCTATAAATTCAAACATTGACTTCATCTTAACTGTACTAAACCCGCAAAAAAAACTTACACTCGCAAAAAGTACCAACAAAAAAAAAGAAGCTGTATACTGGATTAATAAAAAAGAATCATTTAAGGAAATTGCCCAGCATTGTCTAAATTGTAATGTGGTGTTTCTGCCCAAAAAGTTAAAACGAGTTTATGCTTGGATGCCACCAGTAAAATACTCAACAGTCTGGGTAGCTAACAAAGCAATATATCGCCTCGGAGAAATAGTTGAAAAAAATGGAGAGCTAATCATCATTGCTTTAGGAGTAAAGGCTTTTAGTGATCAGCCGCAAACTAATGAGATAATCAAAGGAATTGGGTACCATAGAAAGCCTATCATTTTAAAAAAAATTTATCAGTTAAAAAAAGAAGGCAAGTTGCTTAAAAATAGTTTGGCCACCTTCGCCCATTTAATCCATGGAGGAGATGTAAACTTCAAGGTAACCTACTGTATTAACGAAAACGCTGATCAAAATACCGATAAAAAACTTAGTGCGAGCGACTTGAAAAAATCGGGATTCTCTTTCAAAGGAAAAGCCTGGGGCGAAAAGTTCTATCAAGACAAGCAAACGCTTTTCCAAGACAACTCTTACACCGAAGAGGTCGGGTACTTTTATGACCCCGGATTACTCACTTATAAAATTAAAAAATAAATTTTATAAATTAATTTTCTGGTAAGGATTCAAACTCCCTCTTTTTTTCGGACATCCATTTTTTAAACCCGTCTGGCTCTTGCATCAATGCCTGCATCTTTTGCATAGCTTTTAGGTGAGCTTCATCTTTCTGACTAAACATTTCTTTTCCATGCTCTTGACTTAACTTAGCCATTTCTTCAAAAGTACTGGCCATAAACTTTTTCTCACAAGCTCCACCTAGTTGATTACAGGTCATTGTTTTCATTTGTCATCCTCCGATTATTAGACTTAATTTGACTTAACTAATTTTAATTTTATTATAACTTAACTTTTAATTATTATCATTTTTTAACTTCCTAGTCAACCATATCAAAAAATAAACTGCAGAAGAATAAACCAAAAGGCAAATAAAAGCCAACCAAATATTACTCACCCAATCAGCATAGAGAAAGCTCTCTGAATTAAATTTAAATTTATCTAATCCTCTTAAAGTGGCAGCTGCTATAAAATCAACCGTCCGAGCTATAAAAACGTTTAGCCCTGGGAAAGGGGAGAGAACTATAAATATACAATAAATCATAATCAGTGGAATAGAAAATGAAACTAAAAAATTATAAAAAATAGTAAGGAAATTGAAATACCCAAAGTGATAAATTAAAACTCCCATATTAGCCATCTGGGCTCCCAATGAAACTAATAAAAATTTTGAAATCCAATTTAGTTTAGGGAATAGTTTAATAAAATCTAATATGAGGGCTATGCCCCATACCGCGGCAAAACTCAGCTGAAATGAAATAGTAAAAATCTCCTGGGGCATCACTAAAATAATTAAATTAAAAGTTAAAATTAAGGAAGTTTTTAAGTCGGGGGTTTTATCTAAAAAGATTAAAGCCACTAGCACTAGGGTCATTAAATAAGTTCGAACAATAGATATCTGAAAATCAGTTATGAACAAATATATTGGGAAAAGCACCAAAGCTAAAATTAACCAGATAGTTTTTTTCCTAAAAGAAACTAGCCTAAGGAGAGCAAAAGAAATGGCTAAAATGATACCCGCATGCATGCCAGAAACCGCTAAAACGTGGTAGGTTCCAGTAATGCGAAAAGTATCTTTCACTTCATCACTGATAAAACTTTTATCACCTGTAATTAGACCATAGCCTAAAGAGCTACTAAAATCTTTTAGATAAAAATTTAATTTTTGAAAAATATAATAGCGAACTTTTCCTAAGACTGAAGTAGAAGTATCAATAACTTTGATTTTTTGGTTCCCGGCATAGCTAATGAACTTAATATTTTCCTGCAATAGATAGGCCCGATAATTTTTTAGCCTCTTTTCGAAGTCAATAACGTTTCTAATAAAATAAGGCTCTAAAGAAATGATATTACCTACTTTACTCAGGCTTAACTCTGAAGATTTAAAATTAAAATTAACCAAAGAAAATTTCTTAGCATCACCTCTTTGCCATTCCCAAAGCAATGAACCATTTTCTCTAATTTTATTTAACTGCAGTTTGATTTGATAATAATTTCCTTTAAAATTATTAACACTGACCACTTCCCCTTCAATTACATATTTTTTATCTTCACTTAAAATAGGGAAATTATCATCTTCCACTTGATACAAACTGTTGGAATAAAAGAAAATTATAATAAAAAAAGTTAACCAAATTGACCATATAACTTTTTTAATTTTTTTCCTACCTCTTCCACCTCTCCCTATTTTTCCTCTTTTTAAAAACCAATTTCTTTTTGTGGCAATGATTAATGTTAAACCAATTGATACAATGAACAGCAAGGGAAAGATTGTAAGTGCCTTAAACTCTTCAACTAAAAATTCTGATTTATATAAGAGAGAACTTACTATTAATAAGGCAGCAACTAAATAATGGTAATACAACTATCTAAATTATTTATTAAAGAATTTATAAAATTAAATAAAAGAATAATTGACTTCTATTAACTTCTACTGGGTTCAGTCCATTTTAATCTTTAAAAGTAAAGGACAATGATCAGAACCCAACTGATCGGTTAGATATTCTATCTGCAGGACATTGCTAATAAACGAACTGTGGCAAAATAGGTAATCAATCCTCCAACCAACGTTCCTTTCTCTAGACCTACTGACTAAGTGCCACCAAGAATAAACATTTTCTTTTCTGGGATTAAGGTGCCGCCAAATGTCTAACCATTGATTCTTGATAAACTCACCTAATGCTTTTCTTTCTAAGGGATGAAAGCCTATTTTTCCTTCGTTATCCTTTGGCCGGGCCAAATCAATCGCTTGATGGGCACAATTCACATCCCCACCCCAAATGACCACGTAGTTTTTTTTCTGCAAATCATTGACATAATCCAGGAACTTTTTATAGAAGATTAATTTATCTTGCCAGGCCTCTTCTGATTTACCACCATTAGGCATATAGGTAGAAATAAAAGCATATTTCTTCTGCCCATTTTTATGGAAATAAGTTATAACTCGACCTTCATCATCATTATAAAACCCCTCTAAACCTTTTTGGCAAACAGGGTTACTTTCGGAATTAAATAGTTTTTCCTTAACCCAAATAGCCGTTCCAGAATAGCCTTTTTTTAGAGCCGAATGATACATGGTTTCATAGCCATTCGGGGTCGTTAATGCTTCAGATAAATCCTTCACTTGGGCTTTGGTTTCTTGAAGAAAAAGCAGATCTGGTTTTTCCCGCTCAATCAAATCCTGCAGGTTTCCTTTTTTGTGAATAGCCCTAATTCCATTCACATTCCAAGTAATAATTTTTAAATGATTAAATTGCATGCTCTTTTTTTAAACTATTATATTATAATTTTGTTAGCTTGAAGGAAAGTAAGCAACTGTGAAAAAAGTATTTATCGACGGACAGTATGGTACGACTGGTTTAGAGATCCACGAAAAAATTAGGCATGAAAAAAATATTGAGGTTATTAATATTCCAAAAGACCAAAAAAAAGATATAAAAAAAAGACGAGAGGCTTATGACCAAGCAGATTTAGTGGTACTGTGTTTACCGGACGAAGAAGCAAAAAAAGTTGTTCCCCTCATTGTTCAAACCACTCAGGCAAAAATATTAGATTGTAGCACAGCTTTCAGGACTCACTCCAATTGGGTATATGGCTTTTTTGAGCTAAAGGGGTTTAAAAAAAAAATTAAGGATGCCAGGTTGGTTAGTAATCCAGGGTGTTATGCCATCGCTTTTATTGCTTTGATGAAGCCTCTTATAAGTGGTTCTCTAATTTCTTCTAATTTTATTCCAACTATTTTCGGAGTTTCTGGATACACTGGAGGAGGTAAAGGGCTGATTGAAAAGTACCAACCTGCTAGTGAAAGTGGGTTTGATAACCAACCTTTTTTATGGTATAGCTTAGACCTAGAACATAAACACTTGAAAGAAATGCAGTTAATTTCTGGCTTAACTCACCTGCCCATGTTTATTCCTTCGGTTGTTTCCATTCCAAGAGGACTGGCAATTTTAACCACACTCAATCACCAAGTGTTAAAAGAAAACAACCTTGATGCTGAGTTGGTCTTTTCAACTTTAACCGAATACTACAAAAATGAACCAACCATAGAAATCAAATGGTTGAAAAAAAATAATCTTTTAGAAGAAAAATTCTTTAACCTAGAAAAAAATAAATTTAAAAGTAACCTAAGCATTTTCTTAACTAAAAATAGAATAGGCGACTTAGCCTTATTTAGTTTAATAGACAACCTAGGCAAAGGAGCATCACTCAATGCTTTAGCCAACCTTAGACTAATGCTGGAATCCCCTTAAACAGAAGAGGAAGCCCACTAAATACATAGAATATTAATTTTGACCTGGAAGTTTATCTATGATTTTTTGGGATAATTCTTCAAATTGTTTTTCACATTCTTTAACTCTATTTATGTGATCTCCAGAAACACCTTCATTGGGCCCCAAATCAAATATTGGCTTTTTTTCTTTTTGTGCTTTGGGGACTAAACTATGAAAATTTCTAAAATCTCCCAATTTATAAGAACCTTCATTAATATCTACGGCAAGACCAATTGAAGACATTTTGTCTGTTATATTTTGTTTTATACTATTTGGAACTTTTTTAGTCCAAAAGTTCCAAGATTTAGTTTCCTTTTTATTGTAGATGTTAAATTGTTGTTGTATGTATCCTGTGAATTTTGGGCTTCCCTCTTGTAATGGAAAAGATAAAGAACCAACTTTTTCAATAAATCTTTTTTTCGCATCAACCCAGTCTTTTATCCATCTTACAAATGTTTTTCCAATATTTTCAAGACCTCTTAATGAAAATAAATCAGGAACTAATGGAATAAAAAAATAATCACAAGATAATAAAACATTTCTATTTAAACTTCCCAAATTGGGTCCAACATCTATTAAAACATAATCTATTTTATTAGCATCAGAAAAATTTTCAATTAACCTATAGATAGCAGAACTTATTCTAAAACCTCTTTCATTTCCTGCAAGAGTCTCTATCCAAGCATTAGATAAAATTTCTTCATATTCGCTTAATAAAATATCTCCTGTCATTAAATAAATATTTCTATCTTTAACTTTATAAGGAGTTATATCTAATCTAACATCTCCAGTTCCTTTTATTAAGGGTTCAACTGAATTATATATACTATTTTTTTCTTTCCACAACCCTTCCAAATCCTCATCACTACATATATGAGAACTAAGATTGCACTGAGGATCCAAATCTACAAATAAAATTTTTTTATTTTTCTTTTCTAATGCATACCCCAAATGAAATAAAAAAGTTGTTTTACCAACTCCTCCTTTATTATTAAATAAAACAATTTTTTTAGTCATTACTTTAGTATTTAGTATAGCCGATTTTATTTATAAAATTATTTTTTTATAACCTAAATACCTAGCAGTAGCTTAGCCGGGTCTTCAATAGACTTTTTTATATGGAATAAAAATTGTACCGCATCAGCTCCGTCAATTTGCCTATGATCGTAACTCAAAGCAACGTACATGATAGGCCTGATCTTTACTTCATTACCAATAGCAACTGGTCGCTCAACGATATTATGCAGGCCCAAAATTGCTGACTGCGGTGCGTTAATAATCGGAGTGGAAAGCATGGATCCAAAAATTCCTCCATTGGTAATACTAAAAGTTCCGCCACTCATCTCTTCAAGGTTTATTTTATTCTCCCTTCCTCTAAGAGAAAAATCTAAAATGTCTTGCTCTACTTGTAAAAAACTTTTCTCCCCTACATTACGAACCACTGGAACGATCAAACCTTTTTTACCAGCAACAGCAATACCAATATCCTCATAATTATGAAATAAGATTTCTTCCCCTTCTATTTTTGAATTAATGATGGGAAAGGCCTTCAAAGCCAAACTGGCTGCTTTCATGAAAAAAGAATTGTAACCTAAGCCTACTCCATATTTTTTTTTAAATTCTTCTTTATACTTTTTCCTAATTTCTATGATTTCTGTCATATCCACTTCGTTAAAAGTTGTAAGAATAGCCATAGAGTTTTTAGTTTCTAACAGACGGCTAGCTATGGTCTTCCTAATCCTACTCATTTTTTCCCTAGTAACCTCTCTTGCGGTAGAAAGGTTACTCAAAGGGATTTGTTTAGTCTTTGCTACTTCAATGGATTTATCAGGATTAGCGGGTGGAGTTAAATCTTCCTTGACTATCCGGCCGCCCTTTCCAGAAGCAACAATTGTAGCAACAGGAATATTTTTGTCCCTTATTTCGCTCCTAACCGAAGGACTAGCATGGATACTTTTCTCAATAGAAACTTCATTTTCTTTTTTTTCCTCTTTAGCAGTAGCATCTTTTTGAACAGCGGTATCATCAGTACTACTAGTACTAGGACTAACCCCAGCTTGCGATACATCTATCTTGGCTATGACCTGTCCTACCTTTACGGTTGCCGACTGCTCAACTTCAATAATTAACTTACCTCTCTCTGGGGACCTGATCTCTAAAGAGGCTTTCTCTGTCTCTAACTCAGCGATTACTTCGTCTTTATCTACAATATCATTATTTGCCTTGTACCACTGGCTTATTTCACCTTCACTAACGCTTTCCCCAGCACTCGGTACTACTATATCTATACTCATAACCTATCCTTTAATATTTAAATGCATCAACTAAAATCTTCTCTTGATTCCTAGAGTGAATTTCCTTCATTCCAGAAGCAGGTGAACTTGAAATGGCCCTAGAAATACACTGCATATCTAACCTATCACCCAAATAGAAATTAATGTGTTGCCAAGCCCCCATATTTTTAGGCTCTTCTTGGACCCAGAGTTTTTTTTTAATTTTTGAATATTTCTTTATTATTTTTTCTAAAATTTTGGACTTTAGGGGATAAAGTTGCTCTAACCGGACAATGGCAACATCATTCACTTTATTCTCCCTTTTGTAATTTATAATATCATAATATATCTTGCCCGTACAGAACATAACCTTTTTACATTTTTCAATTGGGAGAGTATCATCAATCACTTCTAAGAAATCATTATCAGTAAAGTCTTCCGGTAGTGAAACAACATCGGGATGACGTAGCAGGCTCTTAGGAGACATAACGATTAATGGAATCCTAAACTGTGAGTGAATTTGTCGTCGTAAAGCATGGAACAAATTTGCAGGCGTGGTGATATTAACCACAAAGACATTATTATCAGCACAGCACTGTAGAAATCTCTCTAACCTAGCGCTTGAGTGTTCTGGACCCATACCCTCATAACCATGGGGTAATAACATAACCAATCCGGACCTTCTCTGCCACTTAGACTCAGCGGAAGTAATGAACTGATCGATAATTATTTGAGCCCCATTGGCAAAGTCCCCAAATTGAGCTTCCCAAATAACTAAAGCATGGGGCCGAGAAAGGCTATAACCATACTCAAAACCAAGGACTGAATACTCCGATAGTGGGCTATTTAAAACCCGTAACTGAGCTTTACCCTTGATGCAAGATTGTAGAGGATTATAGGTAGATTCGTTTTTAACGTCTTTGATAAAAGAGTGTCGATGAGAAAATGTACCTCTAACACTATCTTGTCCTGACAACCTAACCGATTTTCCTTCACTTAACAATGAACCATAGGCCAAGGTTTCTCCCATTGCCCAGTCAATTTTACCATCCTCAAAAAATAACTTTTTTCTATTCTCTAATATCCTCTTTAACTTACTAAATAAATTAATTCCTTTTACTTGAGTAGGCTCCTTAAAAATCTTTTCAGCTAATGCCTCAAAGGCACCTCTATCAATCCTAGTATTGGGGCTTTTGATGAAATCCTCGTCTTTGCTAGGACGTATTTTTTGCCAGTACCTATCTAAAGTATCAACCTGAATGCTTGATTTTTTTTTCTTAGCCTCATCAAACTCACTTTCCATCAACTCTTTAATTTCATTGTTTATGGAGTCTATCTCTGATTTTGTATAAACATTCCCTGTAGTTATTTTTTCTAAATATATTTGATAAATCGTCTTTTTCTTAGCAATCCTATCATACATGATTGGTTGGGTAAATCTGGGCTCATCACTTTCATTATGACCTCTTTTCCGGTAACACATCAGGTCAATCCAAACATCAATGCCAAACTCCTGCCTTAGCTCAATCGCTAGTTCAAAGGCATAGACCACTTTTTCTACATCATCTCCATTGACATGAAAAATTGGTGACTCAGACATCTTGGCCAGCTCAGTACAGTACTTGCTCGAACGCCCCTCATGGCTGCCAGCAGTAAAGCCAATTTGATTATTAATCACCACATGGATGGTACCGCCATTATCATAACCCCTAACTTTACTCATGTTGGCTAGCTCATAGTTAACGCCCTGACCAGCCACAGCAGCATCACCGTGAATTATTATAGAAGTAATTTTTTTTTGATCAGTGCTATAATACTTCTTACACTTCGCCTTTACCATGCCTTCCACGATTGGATTAACCGCTTCTAAATGAGATGGGTTAAAAGCTAAGGTCAAATGCACATCCTTACCATTTAGCTCAATATCAGCCGATTGCCCTAGATGATATTTGACATCACCATCACCTTTCACATTTTCAGGCAATAACCCACCCTCAAACTCAGTGAATAGATGGAAATATGACTTCTTAAAAATGTTCACCAAAACATTAAGTCGGCCTCTATGAGCCATTCCAAATACAAACTCGTCCACCCCCTTTTCGCTGCCTCTCTCAATGAGCATAGCTAAAGCTGGGATAAGCGACTCACCTCCCTCTAAACCGAAACGTTTCTGCCCTATGTATTTTTTTTGGAGGAAGTCTTCGAAAATTGAAGCCTTAGATAACTCATAAAAAATTTTTCTTTTTTTATCTGAAGAGTAATTTATTTTACCAGAAACTGGTTCTAGTCGATCATAAAGCCAAACCCTTATGCGACGATCATTACAGTGAGTAAATTCAACCCCTAAAGAAGAACAGTAAGCCCCCTCTAAGTGGTCTATGATGTTCCTTAAACTAGTCTTCCCAATCTTTACTTCCTTGCCAGACTCAAATTCCTGATTTAAATGCTCTTCTCTTAATCCATGGTACTCTAATTTTAGCTCTGGAATATTTTCTACTTTATCATCTAAGGGGTTTAATTTAGCTTTCTGATGCCCCCTTGACCTATAGGCTTGGATAAGTTTTGTAACATAGGCCTCATAATTACCACCCGAGTTACCACCCGAACTAGCGATCTGGCTCTTGCTTACAAAGCTAGCCCCACCTCCACCGGAAGCCTTATCCGGAGCAGCTACCACACTGCTAAAATACCTTCTCCAACCTTCATCAACACTCTCTGGCGACTTTAAATACGCCTTGTATAAATCTTCTAAATAAGCAATATTTGAATTATTTGATGATGAAAAATTATCCATTTTTTAACCTCGTTTTAATGGAACGAACACCCACTTAATATTTTATAGCTCATTATTATACAATAATAATAACTCAAATTTTTTAAATAAAGAAATAGAAATTTAGAATTGAAATTAACCCAATATTCACACGAATTTTAAGTGTATAATAATACCACTTTGAAACTAGAAATTTTTTCTTCAGATAAAAAACTTTTCGAGGCAATAAAAAAATTCATAAATAAGATTCACCGGGAAATAAAAATTCAGCAAGTAGTTTCCCTGGAAAGAGCCAACCTTGCTAGTGAGCTCGTCATATTTTATTTTGGTAGCAGAGAAGAAATTGAGGTTTTTAAAAAAATATCAGAATATAACAAACAGTTAAACATAAAGGATAGTAAGTTTTTTTATATCCTTAAAAGAGACTTAAAAGCAGACACTTCTAATTTAGCTGCTATTAGTAGGTCTAGGATAACAATATACCCTTCTCTTAGGCAAGCAGAGATAACCGAAAAGTTAAGAGATTTCATTTTTTTAAACAAAATAATCTTACAAAATAGAATCTTAATCAAAAAATATGAATTACTAAAAAAGTTTTATTCAACCAACTTCTCTACATCAGCAATAGGTTCTTATATCAATAAAAAAGAAGATTTTTTCGAAACTACCGGACAGTTTACCATTCTGTATTTTAGAATTTTTGACTTGGATGAGTTATATGACCTCCTAGATATAAAAGAAGTATTCGTTTCTCTATCTGATATTCAAACGGACATCATAGACCTGGGTTCAAAGTACCAAGGAACATTAATCCATATTATTGGGAATGGAATATACTTACTCTTTGGATACCCCCCCACTTCTGCAAATGAACTAACCCATATCAACAATGCTTATAAGTGTGCCCTAGATGTTAATACGTCAATGGAAATGTTAAATAAATATGACCCTTTCAAAATAAAGAAAAAAATTAATTTCACAGTAACCGTTTTTAATGATACTTTTCACTTAGGAAAAATGGGCTCAAAAAATAATAGTCATTTCTCTATATTAGGTAAAAAATTTCATGAAATCGATAAAATTTCCCATGAGCAATCTATCATAAATTCAGATTTTTTTTACCCTATTATAATCAATGAATCTTTTAAAGAAAAACTCTTCAAACATAAAATTTTAAAAAATAAAAATAGCATACTAGAAGTTAGCAAAAAAAATCAAAAGGGTAACAAAGATAAACTTTTCTCCTTAATCAAGAAAAATCAATTAACAAAAGCCGAGTAGTAATAATGAGCTATGAATAGAGTAACAAAATAAGCTCAATTTCTTTACAAGATGAAAATTAAAACCTAATCTCTATTTCAAATCCATCTTTAAAAGAAATTATTTCTAACTTGCCTGCAAGATTTTTCTCTACATTAGACTTTATTAAACTCATCCCTATACCCCTTCCACTGTCCATATCCACTTCCTCGCTTGATTTGGTTGAAATTTGATCTAGGAAAATTTTATTAACTAAATCTTTCTCTACTAACTCCTCACCGGGTTTAACAATATTTTTTAAAATTAACTTATCTCTGAGTTCAGTTAAATTGACCCCTTGCCCATTGTCTTTATATAGAAAAACCTTCTCCTTTTTCTCCAAATCATTTTTCAGAGAAATAAATATACTAGGGCTCTCATTTGTTGAATCTTCTTTTTTAAACCCATGCGATGAAGAATTCTTTATCAGTTGAATAGCAATATTTATTATTGCTTCTTTTGAAACATGATTTAATTTATTAAAAACCTTTTCATCAAAATTAGTCTTTAAGGAAAAACCTTTTCTTTGCTTAAGGTTGGTTGTCTTCAACGTCTCAGAAATGAAAAAATTCAAATCAACGACTGATCTATCTTTATCACTATCATTTCTTTTAAATAAATCACTTGAAGACTTTTCTTGGTTATTGTCAATGCCAATTTTTTTAGCTAAATCAACGGCATACTTAGCTTCGTTCATCAAGCTGCTTATTTTATATACAATATTGATTGAATCACCCAATTCAAATTTTTCACCTTCAAGATTCTTCGATAACTCATCCTCTACCTTATGAATTGAAGTTGATAATAGCTTTAACTTGAGAACAGAAGCTCTTCCCTTTAGAGAGTGCAGAACTTGAAATACTTCTTTCAAAGTATCTTTAATATCATTACTATTTTTCAACTTCTGGTTAATTTCTCTTAGCTGTTTAACTAAATCAACTAGAAATTCATTCACCAAACTTTTTTCACTTTGGATTAGTTCACTAATTAGAACAATTTCCGTATTTTTTCTCTCTTCTTCTTGCTGTACTCTAATCCTTAAGTTATCTTCATCAGTACTATCTATGATTTGAACTAAAATTTCTTTAACACCATCACCTAGGTTAACTAGAGTAAACTTAAAGTTAAGCCACTTATTTTTACCGTCAACCTCTAGCTTGATTTTTTCTATTGGATTGGCCTTAGCCTGCATATCTCCCGACAAACCACCTTTTAACAAAAGCTCAAAATAACGTCTGACATAAGTAACTTTTTGATCATCAATCTTCAAAACGTCATCAAGGAAACCAAGAAAATTCTTTCCCTGCATGGAGGTGCCTAAGCCAAAAATATCATTAAAACCTTTGGAGTAAGTACTTAAAAAATAGAACTTATCATTTAGAAGTACCATACCATCACTCATATAATCCATTATAGTTTGGTTCTCCGATTGGATCTTTAGTAAGTCTTTTGAAGTAGTCTCTAGCCTTTCCGAAGTTTCACTTAAACTATCTACAACCTGCTTTATATTCCTACCTCTATAAAATTGATAAATAAAGCCCCCTGTAAATAAAAATACATAAATTAAATTAAGTACCGTGTAGAGGACCTCATCAATCCCAAAACTTAAAGACAAGGCGATGATATTAAAAAATAGTAAAACTAAAACATTATAGACTATTCCTAAAACATTAGTCAAAAGGAAAATGGATGCAAAAGGAAAAATAAGGATCAGAAAAAAATTCTCGATATTGGCAATCCGAGCCGCTTCAAAGTAAGCACTAAGAATCAAAAATTTGGAAAGAAAAACAAGGCTAAAAATAAAACCAAAAAACATTACATAGTTGGTATAAAGTACTACTGGTTGTACTTGTTTCCTAAAAAAAATTCTTACCACCTTCAATAAAAAAGAATCATCACCTTTATCAGTGCTTTTTTCTTTTTCTGCTTCATCACCTTCTTGATCATCGATATATTCAGAAATGGGGTATTGCCAAGCTAAAAACAATAGAAAAGCAACCAAACAGTAGGCCGCCACATAAGAATAAGAAATAAAATTGTCTAGTGTAACTGAGGTAAAACCGGGGAAAAAAGCATAAATGAAACTCCAATCATATTGATTAAAAATATATAAAGTGGCGATCCATAGCTCATCTCTACTTTCTTTAGTAAAAAAAGAACCAATCTCTATTAGAGACCATAAAATTATTACAATTAAATAAAACCTAGTAAAATAATAGCCAATCTGACTCTCTACCCTATTGTAAATGGATAAAAAAGAACTACTTCCTGAACTACCTCCCTCTGGATTATTTCCTGTTAGGGTATTTTCCGATGCTACTTCTGTTGCCATGTTTCCTATTTCTAGCCTACTCCAAAGAATTCTTATATTTGAATAGCTATAAAATAAACTAAATCACTTTATAAGATAAAATAACGCTCAAGTCTCCAATCTCACTACTGAACGGTATCATTATAAGAGGGGTCTTACTTTTACTATTTGAATTTATGGCTGAAAGTGACTTCCCAGTTATAACACTAGGCAAGGAAATATAAATTTTATACTTTTCAATCCCCTGCTTAGCATTCCCACTAATAATATTAACCAGTTCAGCAATGGTGTCAAAAACTTCTTCATTGAAATCAACAATTTCACCTCCCCAATACTTCTTAGTAATGGCAAGAGCAATATCTTTTTTAAACGCCATGATTACCGACCCCTTTACTTCGCCACTGAGACCAATGATTGATACTATATCAAAATCCATCTCATCACCCTCTTCAATTATATAGGGGAGCTTTTCATTCACATCTATCTTAAGTGTCTTACTGAAGAGATTCTTAACCGAATTAACAAAGGGAATTACAAATTTATTATCGACCATGATTTTTAATTATATATCTATTTTTTTGAGTACTTCAATGATTTCGCTTTTCACTACAGGCTTGATCAAGTAATGATTAACCCCATTCTCCAAGGCCTCAATGATATTATACTTAGCTGCTTCTGAAGTTACCATTATGACGACAGGGTGAGAATTTTCATAATGATTGGAATGAACTTTTTTAGCTATCTCAATGCCATTAACTTTAGGCATGTTCCAATCAAGGAATAAAATATCTATCTTGTTGTTAGATAAAATTTCATCTGCTTTTTCACCATCTTCAGCTTCATAAAATTCACAATCTTCAAGGAAAGGCACTTCATCAACCATACCCTTGATAATCCTTCGCATTAATTTTGAGTCATCTGTTATAAGAATCTGTTTTGCCATCTTAATAAAATCCTAAAATATATTATCTATAAGCGGGGTTTTCAAAATCATACCGACATCCCGCATCCCATTCGCTCCTTTGGTTCCCATGGGCTGGGAAACCACCTGCTTCTTTGAGCATCCTAGCTAAATGAAGCAAATTCCAGGTCATAAAAGTCGTATTCCTATTGGTAAAATCGTTTTCTGGCCCACCACTTCCTTCATCTAGGTAACTAGGGCCTGGTCCCGCCTCTCCTAGCCAATCAGCATCAGCTTGAGGAGGAATGGAATAACCTAAATGCTGTAAAGAATACAGAATATTCATAGCACAGTGCTTTCCCCCATCTTCGTTACCGGTTATCAAGCAACCTCCCACTTTTCCGTAATAGGCATATTGACCTTTCTGGTTAAGATCACCCGAACTAGCGTAGAGCCTTTCAATGACCTTGGTAGCAACAGAGGTCTTTTCTCCTAACCAAATCGAGGTTCCAATAATAAGAATATCAGCCTTTTTAACTTTTTCATAGATCATAGGCCACTCGTCTTCATCCCATCCCTTTTCCTTCATATCTGGATACACACCATAGGCTATCTTGTAATCAACTGGCCTGAGCAACTCAACGCTCACCTTATTTTTTTCCATGATCGCTTTTGAAATATTTATAAGGCCTTCCGTATGAGAAAGTTCACTGCTTTTTTTTAGAGTACAGTTTAATATGAGACAATTTAAATTAGAAAAATCCCAACTTGATTTAGAACACATATCTTCCTGTTTCTGATTTAGTTTTGCTTGCATTGATACCTTTGTTATTATCTTTAATTTATAGTAAACATTACCAAATTGTACAATTTAAAATATTATTTTAAACTATTTTTTAATTTATTAAATTCAATTTTAATGAATTCTGGCAAATAGTTTGGAGTACAACCTTTAGGAGTAGAAGCTAACTCCTCCTGGTAAAGCCCAGTACTTTCTCCTAATTCAATACACCGTGACTGATATTTTACTTCGTGGATGCCTATTTGAGCTGCACAAAAATTCATAGCCCATTGAACTGTTGGCTTTTCTTTAGCTAAATTTTTCTCTAAAAAAATCAATAAATCAAGTGAATTATTTAAAGAAGCTCGACCAGTCCACCTTAATCTTGCTTGGTAATACCAAAAAAGCCTGCGTAAAATTGGCATTTTATGGTTCTGCCAAGTTTGTAAAAGAGATATGGTCTTTTTATCTTTCATAAGTTGGTTTGCTAAAAACCAATCAGCTATTTGGTTAGCCTTGTTAAAGTCGTGTTGGTCTAGATCAAAAATAATTTTCTCAATAAATTCTTGATCAAGCTTTTTTTTATCCATGATTAGAACTGATAAAAGTCGTGGATGAACTTCTGGAACTTGCCAAAGCTCTAAGGCTAATTCGTGGTCTTTTTTTATTTCTTTGGCAAAACGTTTTATTTCACCCAATTTGATAGAATCTTTACAAATCTTCAGATAAACATCATTTGCTTTTTTTGATAATTTCATTGATAATTTCATGAAAAACCTGGACAGTTAAAAACAACCTAACATTGCCTTAGTACCCTTAAAAAGCCCATATCTAAAGCCCCTAAAATGCTTGGCATATAAATCGTATTCCCAACGACCATTAAACCTTTATCAAGCTATTCTCACACTGGAATGAGATTCTCTCTAAGTATCACTCCATCAATACATATTAACGCATACATGTGAGTGGCCTATTTCACTGAGTTTTGAGGATTAATCTATCTGTTACTTCTCTGATGTTTGTTTCTAATTTCTGTATCAAGACATCTATCAAGAAACCTCCGGCACTTCAGAAAGGAATTTCTCTAAGTCAATTGGCTCAGCTATCATTTCCAGCTCGCCTTTGTCATTGCGAGGCCATTTCTCTTTGGGGTAATCATAGTAAAGCTCCACCCCATTTCCATCAGGATCATCTATATAGGCTGCTTCACTTACGCCATGGTTCATGAATGCATTGATCTTGATACCAGCTTTCATTACACGACGTATAGCATCGGCTAACTCCTCTCGATTGGGATAAAGAAAAGCAACGTGATAAAGGCCCGTATGCCCCGATGGTGCAGGACTTCCACCTTGGCTATGCCAAGTATTTAAACCCACATGGTGGTGATAATCATCTGCTGAGAGAAAAGCAGCCTGAGGGCCATATAATTGCTGAACTTTTAAACCTAGAACACCGGAGTAAAAAGCAATAGCCCTGTCCAAATCAGCCACCTTAAGGTGAACATGACCTATTGTAACTTTAGGATGGATTGGTTTCATGGGGTAATTCTAACACATTTTTAAAAAAAGGAACTCAAAAAAACGAATAAAAAAAAACTTATAATCAAATTCAGATAAACTGGTAACTTAAGAAAAATAAAAACTATAGGTATAAGGATTAATAAAAAAACATCGTTAGTATCTTCATTTGCTCTAACTATGCCCGGAAAAATGAGCGAAGTCAAAATTGCTAAGGGGATGACTTCAATAAAATTTTTCCAGAAACCTTTTAAATTTAAATTCTGTAGCAAAAGGGGAAGGCACCTAATGAGTATAGTCCCGGCACTAATGGCTAAAATAATTCCTATTGCTTCACTCATCATTTTGCTACCTTTTTAAAAACTCCCCGACTATCAAACCAAGTATAAACTAAAGCCCCTAATCCAGAACCCACGATGAGATTAAGGAAAAGTATTTCTTCATTTAAAAAAAAGGTCAGAAGGAAATTAAAAAAAATGGTTAAGCCCACTAAAAAAACATATTTCATATTTTGTCTTATAGACTCATAAAGTAAGATTATAAAAAGCAGGTAATACAAAGCATGCGTATTTTTTTCAATGACTTCAGGGATGGAATTTAAAAAAAAAGTTCCAATCCAGGTGCCTAAGTTCCAAAAAAAATAGCATAAAAATACCACTAAAACTAAATCCCGGTAGGACCAACTCTTGGTTTTATGAAGGTTGAACAAAATATAGTTTTCGTCAGTTATGCCAATGAGAATAGATATTTTTTTAAAGAAAGATAGCTCTTTAATTTTGGGTAAAAAAGTAAAACTATAAACTGACATCCTTAAATTAACGATTAAAGCCGAAAAAATTATTTCCAAGGCCGGTAAATTATTTCTTAGAAGCTCTACCGTTATGAACTGTGCTGCTCCAGCAAAGACAAAAACTGATAATAAAACAATGTGTTCATTAGCAACCCAAACTCCTCCCCCTTCTCCTTTGGCAAAAAGAGCATAAGAAATGGACAGGAAAAAGTAGCTAATGAATATAGGCAGTGCTAGCCTTAATAGACTAAGGTTCACTTGGTAAGATTCATATAACTGTCATAAAAAATATTGATAAAATCTGAAATATGTTTTTCGTTTAGAATGAGTGGTGGAAGCAACCTGATACTTTTTTCACCAACAGCATTGATGATGAGCTTATTCTTAAAGCACTCTTTAGCTAAATCCTGAGCAGGAACATCTTCTAAATCAAAAGCCAGCATTAAGCCCATTCCTCTAATGTTACTGACTTTGAGGCCCTTAGTTTTTAAGGAAACTAACTTTTCTTTAATCAGGCTTCCCATGGCTTGGCTATTTTCAGTTAATTTTTTTTTGACAACTTCATGCAAGACTTCTCTAGCTACCCGACAAATAAAGGGTTGCCCAGAAAAAGTACTACCATTTTCACCTACCTCAAATAGATCAAATTCTTTCTTAGTCAACATTGCTCCTATGGGCAGCCCTCCTCCCAAACCCTTGGCCAAGGTTAGGATGTCAGGTTTAATATTATAATGTTGAAAAGCAAACATTTTCCCCGTTCTGGCTATACCAGTTTGTATTTCGTCGACCACCAAGAGTATATTATATGCTTTGGTTAACTTCCTAACATCCTTAACAAAACTTTTTTCTAACTGATTTACCCCCCCTTCGCCTTGAATAAGCTCTAAAAAGACTGCCGATGTTTTCGAAGTCAGTTGCCTATTAAAATCAGCTAAGTCATTTATCCTACAGTGCTTCACTCCCGGCAGTTTAGGATTGAAAAGTTTATCCCAATTTTTTTTGCCCGAAACAGCCATGAGAGACAAAGACCTGCCATGGAAACTATTTTTTAAACTAATGATTTCATGGGCTTGTTTTTTGTAGAGACTAGCATGCTTTCTGCACAGCTTCAAAGCACTTTCGTTGGCTTCCAGTCCACTAGAACAAAAGAAAGTTTTACTAAAGCCAGATAGACCTTTTAGAACCTCCGCCAGCTTTAACATTTCTTCATTATAAAAGGCCGGACTACAGTTAAGCAGCTTTGTGCTTTGCTCTCCCATTGCCTTAGCCATGGCCGGAGAAGAATGACCTAAAACATTTGTCCCCCACCCTCCAATCAAATCCAAATAACGATTTCCCTTATCATCATAAAGGTAGACGCCTTCACCTCTTTGAAAAACGGTATCGGGCCTGGGGGTAGTAAAAAGAATATTTTTTTTCAAGGTAAAATCAGCGATAAAAAATTAAATTCAAAACTAAACTCTAATCCTTCGGTAAATAAAAAATGCCACAATCGTAAACACAATGTTACCGAACCAACCAGCCACAACAGGAGGTAAAACCCTAATTTGACCTAAGGAAGCCCCCATGTTATTCAAAATTAAATAAATGAAAGTAAGAAAAATTACATAGGAAAAAGAAAGTATCAAAACTGAATTTTTAGAAAAAGTGGAAAGGGAAACACCTATAAAAAACATTACTATATTAATGAAAAAGAAAGAGATCTTGCGGTGATACTCAGTCCACCAGCGATTGTAGTTCCCTCCTATTATCTCTAATTTTTCAGCTATTTCCCTACTTTGTTTAGCTGATAAATCTTTGGGGTGTAGGTTATTAGCAATGAAGTTATTAGGCACATCACCTAGGTCAAGGTCTTGCCCTCTCCTGGATAAATAGCCTATATCACCTTGGTTAATGAAGTGGATAAACGAATCCTCTAATTTCCACTCAGTATTGGTAATAAAACTAACTTTACTGGTAGAAAGGACCTCTTTGAAACTATTATCTGGGTTAAGATAAATTAAGTTAACTTCGCTGAGTACTTTATCTCTTACGCTATAGTGATTTGCTAAATAGATTTTGTTGTCCTTGCCAAACTGAACTAAATTATTCCTGTCTTCTTGTTTAAAAAATTCTCTATTTTGGAAACGCCTGAAGAGGCTCATATGCTCTTGGTGGGTTTTATAAAAATATTTGTCTTCATAAGTCAACATAAAAAAACTAACAAATAAATTAAAAATAAAAATGGGAATCACATAATACAAAGCTGACTTGCCAGCGGTATAGAAAATAATCAATTCATTCTCTTCATTGAGCTTACCTAAAACATAAACTAAGGCAAACAGGCTTGCCATGGGGAACAGGTAAGTAACGGTAAAAGGGATCTCATACAAAAAAAAATTAATGTAGTCAATAAAAGGAGTCCTATCTGAAATTTCAATGAACAAATTTATCTGCTCAGTGAACTTTATCATCACGAAGAGAGCTATAAACAATAGCATCGTACCGGAAAGGAAAGAAATATATCTAAAAAAAATATAGCGTTGTAGAATAGACATATTTAAAAAAAATTTAAATTAATTTTTACTCCAGTTTTTACTCTACGACCTGGGGAACGACGAAATAGTCATCCTTCATCTCTGGAGCTAATGCTTTAGTTTTTTGGCGAACGGTGGCAAGGTCCGTTTCAAAGCTGTCAGATTTTTCAGCTTTTAGCTCATCAGGTCTAAGAGCCGTTTTTTGTATGGTGGCTTCTTGCTGTTCTAAAATTTCGAAATGCTCACTTACACCATCGGTATTCACATTTTTTATGCTGCTAACCAAATTTTCCAAACCGATCAGGTTATGCAGAAATTTTTCTTTTTCTCCTGCCTCCAATTCTATTTTACATAACTTAGATAAATAATTTATGATTTCTTGGTCCATAGTATTTTTTTTACTCCTAAAATAAGGTAATCTTTTTGTGTAACTTTTCTTGTAATTTTAATGTGCAATCTTTAATATAACTTTAAGTATCATTTACCAGTGTACAAAAACATATTATCCAAAGACTTTTTCGCCTTAGTAATGATAGCATCATCCAATAAAATTTCATCGTTAGGTTGAGGGTTTTCCAGCACCCTTAAAACATTATCTAGATTATTCGATTTCATGTACCTACACATGGTGCAGCTACCTACAAATTTCTTATTAGGCAACTCAACTTTAAGCCTATCAGCCAAACCACACTCAGTGAGCAGTAGATAATTTTCTTTATTGGTTTCCCTTACGTGCTTCATTAGTCCCGAGGTACTTCCAACAAAATCAGCTTTTTCTACAACGCTTGAGCTACACTCAGGATGAACTAAAACGGATAAATCTGGGTATTCTAGCTTGAGAAAATCAACCATTTCTGGATCGTACTCTTCGTGAACATAGCAGCTACCATCAAAAGTAATGATCTCTTTGTTAACCCCTCTTTTTTTCATCTCTTCTATAAGGTTTTGCCCCATTAGTTTATCTGGCAGGAAGATTATTTTATCATTAGGGAATTTTTCTACGATTGAATAAACGTTACTAGACGTTACAATAACATCACTATACGCCTTAATCTCAGCCGTAGTGTTAACGTAAGAAATTACCGCATGCTCGGGGTATTTTTCTTTTAACCGCAATAAATCTTTAAGGGTTATGGAATCAGCTAAAGTACAACCATTTACCTCACTGGGAATATAAACCCGTTTTGCTGGATTGAGGATCTTTGCCGTTTCTCCCATGAACTTTACGGCAACGAAGATAATAATCTCTGCCTCGCTGTTGGTGGCCTGTTTAGCTAATTGATAGGAATCCCCAACATAATCACTTACCCCATAAATGATTTCTGGCGAAACATAAGAATGAGCTAAAATCACAGCGTTCTTGGCTTTTTTTAAATGATTGATCTGATTAATGATGGGGGTTAATGCTTCACACTTCTTCAGGGAATACTTACAGACATTGCCTCCCACTTTTATGCCTTCCAGTCGGTGGTAAAGATCCTCTGGGGTAATGCTATGAGCGATGTCTTTAGCAAGAGTATTTTCCGTTTTTTCCATTGTTTGAATTATAACGTTTAATTTAATAGTTTAGATTTTCTTTGAAAAAAAGTTGGATGGGAATAGTAGAAAAAACTATACCAAGGATGGGGTTCTAAGTTAGACAGGTTTTCTAAATAAAGCTTTTTCAAAGCACTAACTAAATTTTCACCTTCACCTAAATTTTCTTTAGCATAAGCATCCGCCTCATATTCATTTTTCCTACTAAGGAAATTAAACAAAGGAGAAACCCAAAAGCTAACCAAACCAGAAATTAAAACAAAAAGCAAAAAAACCTGAGCAATGTTGCCAGGAGTCAAAAAAAAAGCCGAACCAAACGCCTCCACCAAGGTTAAGTAATGGATTACCTTAAAGGCAATCAAACTCATGAAAATGCCCTGTATAGTGCCGTATAAAATATGCTTTTTCTTATAATGACCTACCTCATGGGCAAAAACCGCCCTCAGTTCCGATAGACTCAGTTGGTCAATTAATGTATCAAAGAAAACAACTCGGCGAGATTTCCCAAAACCAGTAAAAAAAGCATTGGAATGCTTGGACCTTTTGGAACCATCCATCTGCATAATTTCTTTGGCACTAAAACTCAATTTCTGGGCTAAATCATTAATTGAATTCCTTAAACCTTCATCTTCTACCGGGGTTAATTTGTTGAATAAAGGAAGTACGAATTTAGGAAAAATGAACTGCAGTAAAATTTGGAAGAAAGTAAAAATAAAAAATGCTGCCAACCACCAATTGTTGGGCAGTAATTCAATACCATAAAAAATTAAAACCATTAAAGGAGCGAAAAGGATAAAAGATAAAATGATTGATTTCAAAAGGTCGAAAAAGAATAGCTGCTGAGACATTTTATTAAACCCAAATTTGGTTTCAATGACAAAGGTGTTAAACCAACTAAGCGGCAGAGAAACCAAAGAATATAACGCCATGAAACTAAAAATAAAAATTGTGTTTAATACAATTTCAGATGAAAAAAAATTGCTTAAAAAGTGATAGTATTCAGGAATGATTTTAAGAGAAATCACTAAGTATAGAACCACAGCCGAGTAGATGATCTTTGCTAGAGAAAACTTAGCTTTCCACTGCGAATAATGTATGGTTTTCTCCAAGGTGTCTTGGGGCATTACTTCTCTAATCTCTTGATTATTTTTATTTTTTACGATGGTTTTTAAATTGAGCAACTCTAATAAAACTTGTACTAAAGCCTTCGCAACTAAAAAAATCAAAAAAATAATAAAAATTATGCTCAAAATAAAACTTCCTATAATATAATTATATCTTACTTTGCCTCGTTGGTATAGCAATTAAAGACAGTGATTAAAAACAATCACAGTTGTCATAATAATCTTGGTTGATATACACAGGTATTAATATTATAAATAATCTATTAATTATCAAATAATTTACTTTAAATAAACCCATGATTTCGGATAAGTTTGATCACCAAGACATTGACCTGGAAAAGTTGATTGATTTTAAGGGTAATCGCTACACCTTGGCCAAAGCTTGTAGTGAGTATGCTAAAAAAGCAAGGGGCCTTTATCCAGATGAGTATGAAAGTATAAACAACAAAGACTCAGTGCTTGCTCTATCCCATGTATTGGATCATAAGATTTCCTATAGTTTAGAGAAATCCAAATTTGAGGATGACGATTTGGACAGAGAAAGTATTTTATTTAATTCAAAGGTATCTAATGAAAATGAAGAAGTCGAAAGTAAAGATCCAGCAACTGAAGAGAAACTTTAGAAAAGCCAAACTGGTAAATTAAATTATCGCTATTTCAATTATCTTTATTGCTTTTTAGCCTCAGCATCTACTTCAATTTAACATTTTACTTAAGTTTTACCTAAGCTTTTTTTATCAAAAAAGTAGTTTTAATAACAGGCCCAACTTCCTCTGGCAAGACTAAGCTGGTTCACAAGCTAGCCAGCCAATTAGACCTGATAGTTAATTTTGATTCTCAGCAGTTCTTTTCTGAGCTAAACTTAGGCACGGCAAAACCAAGTCGTTATTACCTTAAAAAGTTTAACTATCAAGCGGTTAATTTTTTGAAGTTAGGTCAAGAATTTTCTTGCTTTGATTTTTTGGTCATGCTAAAAAAAATTCTAAAAAAAGATATTTCTAATAGGAAAGTTTTTTTGGTTGGTGGGAGTTCGCTTTATGCTGAAGTGCTAGAAAAAGGGCTACCAGAAGAGCTGCCAGCTAGAGAAAATTTTAATCCTAACGTAAAGAAAAAATTACTCCAAGATTTTGCAGAAAATGGATTAGGAAAACTTTTAGAGGAATTAAAAGAAAAAGATTTTAGCTATTACCAAGAAGTTGACCGCAGGAATCCCAGGCGAATCCTCAGGGCTTTGGAAGTCATTAGAAATGGAGAGAAGTTTTCTTCCTTTCGCAAAAAAACCATCAAGCCAGACCTTGACATTTTTAGAATAAATCTACTACTACCTCGAAGTGAATTGAATGAGCGAGTGGACACCAGTGTAGAAAAAATGTTTAAAAAAGGATGGTTAGAAGAAGCAGGAAAAATTAAAAATAGGCTTAAAAATAAGTCTTTAGGGGATGAGCATTATCACCATATCATAGCCACGATTAAAGCCATAGGCTATCAATTAATTTTTGAATATTTATCTGAAAATAACTTAACCAAAAATATTTCTAAACTAAACGAGCTAAAGTTAAAAATTAAACAAAAAACAAAAAAGTATGTCAAACAACAAATCACTTGGATTAAAAAATCAAGTAAGGAAAATGGGAAGAATTATTTTTTTTTACCTTTGAATAAAGATGAGAGTATAATTAAAAGATACCAAAATGATGAGTGGTTACTTGAATTATTCCGTGAAAAACCTAAGTCATTTTTTTCTGATTTGGATGAATTAAAAGAAGAGATTAATCATTTTTTTGAAAAAGGCACCCCTTAAAAAACTAAAAATCATCATCCTCGCTGGAGGGCAAGGCACCAGGTTATGGCCCAAAAGTACTTATGAGACTCCCAAGCAGTTCAATACTTTTTTTGATGATGAAACGCTTCTCGAAAAAACTTATCGTAGGGCCCTGACCTGTACTAACGAAGAAAACATATTTATAAGCATTAATCAAAAGCATAAAAAAATATTTAAGTCCATCCTTCCTAACTTCAAAACCTCTAACTTAATCATTGAGTTAGAGAGCAAAGATACAACATCAGCCATACTCTACGCTACCCTACACGATATTTTTGACGGCGACTCTGTGTTGCTTTTCTTGCCCTCTGACCACTTCGTGCAGAAAGAAAATTTATTTGCTAAAGATGTAAAAAAAGCCTATTCACTAACCCAAAAAAATGGGAAGATGACTTTGTTTGGGGTAAGGCCCACTTACGCTGCTGACTGCTATGGTTACCTAAAGACCAAGAAGGATGCTAATGATCACCTATTCATAGAAAAGTTTATCGAAAAGCCGAATTTAGCAAAAGCTGCTAAACTTATAAAACAGGACGCCAACCTGTGGAACTCTGGCATGTTCATGTTCCTAAAATCTGAACTCATTCCTTTAGCCAAAAAGCATGCCCCGGAACACTATGAAAAAATAACTAATTATTTGAAGTTAAAAAAACAATCCCGGCAAGCCCAAGATATTTTTTCTAGTTTGACTAAAATATCCTTTGACTACTCCATTATGGAAAAGATAAAAAACATGAACTGCGTTAAAGCAAACTTTGTGTGGAATGATATAGGCAGTTGGTCTTCTCTTCATCAGCTACTAGATAAAGATAAAAATAAAAACCTGGTCCTGCAGGGCGACAATAATCCAACATTAGAACAAGTAAAATTTTTTTCATCTTCTAACAACTTAGTGAGTTGGGAAAAGCAAAATCAGAAAATTATCTTGAATGGGGTAGAGGACCTTTTTATTATTCAAGCAAAAAACTATATTTATATTGCTAATAAAAAAAAGGAAAGTGAAATCAAAAAAATAGTTGAGGAGGTAGTAGATGAAAAAGATTAATATTTGTATCCTAGGTTTAGGAAGGATCGGTTTTTTACATGCCAGTAATGTTTTGAGGTACTTTCATGACCGAGTAAATATTAAATACATAGTGGATAATTTCATTTCTGAAGAAAAAAAAAAATGGGTAGCTGCTAATAATATTGAGCTAATCAGTGATCCGGGGATAGCTTTTCAGGACCCAGAGATAGAGGCTGTTTTAATCGTTAGCCCAACCGATACCCATGCCAAATATATCATTGAGGCAGCGAACCACAAAAAGCATATCTTCTGTGAAAAACCGATTGACTTAGAGCCAGAGGTAGTAAAAAAAGCTCTAGCGGCTACCAAGAAGAATAAGGTTCATCTGCTCATTGGTTTTAATAGAAGATTTGATCGCAACTTCCTTAAACTAAAAAAGTTACTAGAAAAGCATTCCTCTTTACGGCTAATTAAAATAACCTCCCGGGACCCAGCTCCTGCTGGAATTGATTACCTCAAAACCTCTGGAGGAATTTTTATAGATATGGCGATCCACGACTTTGACATGCTAAATTTTATTTATCCCGAGGAAATAGCCGAAGTTACCGCCCATGGCTCTTGCTTGATTGTCCCCGAGCTCAAGAAGTACCAAGACGTTGACCTAGCCATAACTTATGTGAAATTTAAAAATGGGGTTCAAGCAATCATAGATAATTCCAGGGAAGCAAGCTATGGCTATGACCAAAGGGTTGAGGTACTTACCTCCAAAGGGATGGTCTGTGCCCAAAATGAAATTTCCAGTAGCGTGGTTGAGTATGGTAGTAAGAGCGTGCAGCATGACGTTCCCCCTTGGTTTTTTTTAGAGCGATATCAGGATTCATTCATAAAAGAGCTAGACTTTTTCTTTTCCACTATAAAGAAAACAAGCCCAGGAAAGAAAAACCAAAAGCTACTATCAGGGGAAAATGGGATGACTGCTCTTTTAATCGCTTTGGCGGCAACAAAATCCCTTAAAGAAAAAAAGACTGTGAGGCTTAAATGACCTAGGCTTTAAATTTAAGCTTTGAATAATAGCCTTTAAAATAAATTCCTTGAAATATCCTTGCCTAATCAATTAATCAATTTAGCTAAATTCTTTGACTTAACTTCGGCCAATTTGATTAAGAGCATGCTTGAAGAAAAGAATATTTTTTCTAGTTTGAGTGGGGAATACGCTAGTAGTGTGCTACCGATTAACATCGGCAATACAATTTATTTAAGGGTATTTGAAAACGATATAAATAAGTCTTTAGAAATCATTAACCCTTATGAAAAAAAAATGGACTTTGAGATTCTAATTGATCTAGCATAGTACAAAAATTAATAAAAAAATTAGCATTAAGGAAAAATGAAATTTGTTTTTCAGTTCATAAGAGATGAGAAGCCTCTATTTGTCCTCAATTTAATTTTTATATTTTTAGGAACATTTTTTTTAATTTCACAGATTTTTTTAATTTCTAACCTAACTAGCTTTACTTTTAATATAGATAAAGCTAGGCTATTGGTTCAAGATGAGATCGCTCCTTCCTCTGGCCTGTGGAATACCATCGAAAACCTTTACCAAGTTTATAGGGCGGAAGGCAACCTGGGGCTAACCAAGTATGTGGTGATGCAGAGGGATGTTAGCATCATCGTTATCTTAGCTAGCTTATCTCTTCTCTTTACTATTATTTCTCAAGGGGTTCTTTTCTTAAAGGACTTTGTCTCCAACTATTTCACGAGGAAGATTGGCTCCAGGATAAGGATGCATTTTTTTGACGAAATGGTTTTCTTGCCCATTTCTTTTTTTAGGAAAAAACAAACCGGAGATATTATCTCCAGGGCCACCAATGATGTGAAAGACATTGAAAGTGAAATAAATACTTTTTTGGAGTACGGAGTTTTTGGGGTTTTTTTCATACTAGTAGCAACTGGAATACTTTTGTATCTAAACCTCAAATTTACCTTAATCCTTTTCCTTATCATCCCCATTATCATTCTCATTATAAACTTTACCGCTAAAGTCTTTAAAAAGCTAACCACCAACATTCAAGAAAAACTTTCAGATATTACTAATAAATACCACTTCCTTACCTATGGCATTGATATTATTAAAATATTTACGACTGAGAATTACGAAAGAAAGAAATTTAGCAAAGAAATATTTTCCTATCTAAAAAGCGTAAAAAAACAAATTTTCTTAGAAAAAATCTCTAGGCCTATTAATGAAATTTTTATCATTATCTGTATCATTACTATAGTTTCCTATGGGAGTAGTTTAATTTGGCATGGGGAAATCACCATAGAAAATTTATTAACTTTCATATTGGTGCTTATTTACATTTCTCAATACATTCAAAGACTTAACTACGCCGTTTTCTTTGCTTTAACTAGGATTTCTGTTTCGTCTAATCGACTAACTTCTCTACTAAAAGAAGTTAAAAAAGAGAAATTAGATTATTCTCCTCTGAACCTTTCAAAGAAGATAGTTACTTCCCAAATAAAAAAAATAAAGGGTGGTATCGAATTTAAAAATGTATTCTTTTCCTACCCCGACCAAGCTCATCTTTTAAAGAACATTTCTTTTTCAGTAAAACCGGGCGAGCTCGTGGCTTTGGTAGGAGATTCTGGGCAAGGCAAAAGTACCCTACTAAATTTAATTCCTTTTTTACTTTATCCTGATAAGGGAGAAATATTTTTTGATGGAGTAAGCAGTAACGAAATCTCACTGTTACAAATTAGAAAAAGCATAGCTATTGTAACTCAAGAAAATATTCTTTTTGCGTCAAGCATAAAAGAAAACATAAGGTATGGAAGCGAATTAGATATTTCTCTAGAAGAAAAAAATGACTTGGTCGCTCATAAACTGCAAGAAAAAAAAATTAAAGCAGCAGCAAAGGCGGCCTATATTGACTCATTCATTAAAACCCTGCCCGATGGCTATGACACTCTGATTGGTGAGAGAGGAACTAAACTTTCTGGGGGGCAAAAGCAAAGGATCTGCATAGCCAGGGCTATTTATAACCAACCGTCCATACTGCTCTTAGATGAAGCAACTTCTTCCTTGGATAGCAACTCAGAGAAGAAAATTCAAGAATCATTAGAAAAAAACTTTTTTGGTAAGGTTACGACTTTCATTATATCCCACCGACTTTCTACTATAAAAAATGCCGACAAAATCCTCTTGCTAAAAAATGGTTCCATCGTGGAATCAGGAAAACATCAGCAGTTGATTAAAAAGAAAGGCCAATACTACAAACTATTTAAAAACCAGTTAAATGAAAAAAAATAATTCTAATACTCAAAATTGCTTTAAGATGCAGTTTGAAATTATTTAAGATGCGGTTTAAGATGATTTGTTTCTTCTAAAAAATAAGTACCTTTAGCCACTAACTTAGCCTCCCCGGTCATGAAAACCTCGTTACTATTTTGCCAAAGTATTTCTAGTTCTCCGCCTTTCAGTTTTACCAGGACCATTTTTCCAGGGACTAGTTTTTTTTGAATGCTCGCCACCGCTGAGGCACAGGCCCCGGTCCCACAAGCCAAAGTCTCCCCTACCCCGGCCTCAATCACTCTCATCTCAACTTTATTATTTCCCATTAGTTTAACAAATTCTACGTTAATGGCCGAATAAGCTTTTTGTATTTCGTTAGCCTTTTTGTGATAATCAAAATTAAAATCATCAACGAAAAGAACCAGATGCCTATTACCAATTGAAATGAGTTGAACCCCCAACTCAGATCCTTTCTCCCAATCTCCTAAGTTTAATCCTAACTCCTCAGTATTTTCTAAGTGAGGTATGCCCAAGTTAACCTTAACCCTGGCTTTATCTACTTCGTTCTCCAATAAGGTTGTATGAATCAAACCGCCCAAGGTTTCAAAGGTAATTTTTTTCTTCTTCAAAATATCTTCATCATAAGCATGTTTAGCTAAGCAGCGGATAGCGTTGCCACACATCATAGCCTCGCTCCCATCCGCATTAAAAATATTCATCTTCAAATCAGCATCAAACTTATCTTTGGATGAAGCAAGAGAAAGTAGGACTAGTCCATCAGCTCCTAATCCGCTGTGCTTTGAGCATAGCTCTTTACTTAAAGAATTAAGGTTAAAGTTAGTAGACAAGTAGTTGGATAAATCATTCATAATAATGAAACTATTGTGAAGCCCGTGCATTTTACTAAATGAGATTTCTATCATGGTTATATTAAATTTTTAAATTATCAATTAATCTTGCTTTACCTAAATGCCCTGCGAAGAATACCCTAGCACTACTTAGGTGAGCGACCCTAGTCTCCAAGATGGGGGCTAAGTTCCTTTGGTCAAGTAACTCAAAATACTCTAGGGTAATTTTTTTTTTCTTGAACGCAGGGGTCATTTCTTTTTTAAGTAAATCAAAGCTACTCCCTGTTTTTAATTTACTCCTAACTAATTTTAGGGATGCATAAATAAATTTAGCCAGCTCTTTCTCCTCCCGAGAGAGGTAACTATTCCTTGAACTTAGGGCTAGCCCACTAACTTCTCTAACCGTTTTACCCAAAATGATTTCAACTGGCAGGCACAAATCTTTTACCATAGATTTTACCACTAAAAACTGCTGATAATCTTTTTCTCCAAAAACTGCTTTATTGGGTTTCAAGGTTTGGAAAAGTCTAAACACAATCGAAGCTACCCCATGAAAAAAATGAGGCCTACTTTTACCACAAAGAACTTTAGACAATTTATCCGGGACTTGAAGGTTAAAAATATCATTATTACTTAAATGGAAATCTTCAAGGTTTTTATTTCTAATTTTTTCTATTCTAATTTTTTCTAATAAAGGGAAAATCTTTTTATTGATTAGATTCTGTTTGGGAATAAATAAATAATCAATATTTTTTTTACTTAACAAATCAATGTCGTTTTTAATAGTACGAGGATAAGCAGAAAAATCTTCATTAGCAGAAAACTGTAAAGGATTGACGAAAATACTAACTACGACTAGCTCAGCATTTCTTTTAGCTAAGTCAACCAAAGATAAATGCCCTGGGTGAATATTCCCCAAAGTGGGCACTAATGCAGTTCGTTTACCCTCCTTAGCTAAAAGAAATTTTTCCAAGTCTTTGGTAGTTTGAATTAATTGCATGGGAATTAAAAAAGTAGCAAATGACTAGAATGATTCTTCTAAAGAAGGGAAAGTTCTATTTTTTACTGCTTCCACATAACTCTTTAAACCCAATTCCAAAGCACTTTTATCTGGGTCAACCGCACTACCCATTGAACTTAAATTTGAGATAAAGTCCCTGGTGAATTTCATTTTCTTTTTACCCATTCCCATCAGGTCGTAGTGGACCAAGATCTGCCCATCGGTTGAACTCCCACTACCAATGCCTATGACAATCATATTGGTTTGCGGTATAATCCTTTTAGTTATCTCGTGAGGCACGCACTCCAAAACCACCATTGTAACCCCCACTTTTTCCAAATCTTTTAATTGGCCATTTAATTTTTGGTAGTTCTCTTCACTATTCTTTGCTATGGAGTATTTTCCGGTTTCTAAAATTGCTTGAGGGTTGAGGCCTAAATGACCACAGACCGGAATATGATTTTTCGTAAGGAATTTAATTGCCTCTAAAATATTTGGTTCGCTTCCTTCTAATTTCACCATCTTTGCTGAACCTTCTTGGATTAATTTACCGGCATTCTTCAAAGCTATTTCGGGATTACTATAAGTCAAGAATGGCATATCAGATATGACATAACTTTTTTTTGCAGCCCTGCTTACACACTTGGTATGATAAAGCATGTCTCTCATCGTGGTAGAAACAGTGCTTTCCTGACCTTTCACATTCATGCCCAAACTGTCCCCCACCAAAAGCACCTCCACACCACACTTTTCAAAAAAGCTAGCCTGAGTAGCGTCATAAGCCGTTAAACAAGCTATTGGCTCGGAGGAGCTTTTTAAATCCCTAAGATGCTCTAAAATAATTTTCTTCATCAGAAAGGTATTTTGTTATGGTTATCTCTTGAACATAAAAACTACGTTATCTAAGTTATAGAACTACGAACTGCTTGGTTCCTATAGGTAAAATCGGTAAAATCAAGCAATACCTATTTTTGCTTGCTTTAACTTCAAAGCTAAATTTATATGGGCTAAGTGATGCTCACCATGCCAAGCATAAAAAGCTACGTTATGAGAAAGAGCCACCTCAGCCTTCTCTTCCGGATGATAAAACCTTCTTTGCCAGGCAGAATCACCCAACGAGTTTAAAAGTAAAACCCATTTTTCATGGATGGCTTCAAGTAAGTTTAAAGAAATAGGAACGGAAGCAATGGTCGTATCTCCAAGCTCATTCCACAGGTCTTCTCGGTAAGGCCTAATCGTCGGGGTGTTTTCAGTCAAAGCTAACTTAAAGCGAACATAACTATTCAAATGACTATCAGCTAAATGATGCACCACTTGACTTACATTCCAACCCCCTTCGCGGTAACTAAAGTTTAGCTCCTTATCGCTAAGAGCAGAAACCACCTTCCTAACCTCAATTGGCAGCTTAGCTATTTTTTCTATCGCCCCTTGTATCTTTGCCTTTTCTTCTTGGGAGGTTAAATCACTCCCCTCACTTGAATAAGAAAATTGTCCAAGAGGATACTTAGCCTGATATTTAGCTTGATTCTCAGCAGAACGACTGGCCCCCGTGGTAACATCTCCACTATCCATAAAGCTATCACCTCCTAACACCATATTGGTAGCTTACTATAGCAACTTATTGGCAACTTATTGGCAACTTATTGCTAATAATTATTACTGAAAAATTAAGAAAAAATACTGGCCGACTCAACCCTGAGTTCAGGGTCATACTCGTCCTGTAGTATACTTTCAATGGCCATCAAAGTTCCACTGGTTGCGGTGGGACAAGTGGTACATGCTCCTTCGTAAGAAACAGTGAGTACCTTATCTTTGTAATCCACAATTTCTAAATCACCACCATCGCCTTGCAGACCGGGACGAATCGTCTTATCTAAAATGAGGTCTATTTTCTTGAGCTCGCCGGTCAACTCTTTTTTAGAGGAATTGCTTAGGACTTTAAAGTTAGGGTTATGGTGGTCGCCCTCAGCTTCTAAAAAACTTACGATCTTTCCTTCCAAATCTTGCCAGTCATAGCCGTCCTCTATGGATACGGTAATGGAGTTCTCGAAAAAATGAATTTGCTTCACCCCAACAATCTCCATGAGTCCTTTAGCTAAAGGAACCAAAAGGCATTCCTCCAGTGAATTGATGGTAACCTTACCTTCGGATACCATGTCTCTCTCGGTGATGAATTTTAATGCATTGGGATTGGGCGTGCCTTGAACTAATACTCTCATGCCTAGATTATAACAATAATCACCTAATAAGTCAATAATAGAGCAAAAGAAATCAGGTAAAAAACCAAATAGCTCTGAGAGATATAGTATAATTCCTTTTCATACTTTAGAAAGGAAAATGACGCTATGAAACAACAAACTACAACAAACTACAACAAACTACAACAAACTACAACTTCTAACTTTTTTATTTCTAATCTTTTCTCTGCTAAGTTTTTATAACTGCAGCACAGACACAGAGGCCACATCTCCAGCAGGAGAATTACCTAGTCCACCACCTCAGGGACCAGTCGGCCCCGCCATCTATCTGATTACCAATAGCTCTATACTTCTGCCCATCGACTACAAAGACCGACAAGGCCCTGCCACCCTTACCAATGACGCTATGGGCAATGGTGTTGTCGATGCTAGCACCCGGGTAACCCCAGTCCCCTTTCCCATTTCAGGCCTGGTCAGGACCAGGGAAGTAGGGTCAGCCATAACCTACACTAGTAGTGATACTAACTTCATCAGGGTTAGCGACCAGGGGGTTATCAATGTCTCCACGACGGCTACGCCCACCGTGGGGCAGACGGTCATCATCACCAATGCTTTAGCCAGCGACCCCACCCAAAGCACCAACATCACCATTGAGTTCGTGGCTAATGATTTGGGAGGCAAAGATGGAGTCATCTCGCTTATCGGAGAGAGGTTAGTGGGAGAAAACGGTACCTGTAAGTTGACCGCCTCCTACCTAGCCGTACCTCGTAACTTCAATTTTGATTACACTTTTTATGTGCTTACAGACACTGATAATAGCTTAGGCTTAGGAAATGTAGTGGCAACTTATGGATTATCCGGCTCTGATTTATTGGAACCAGAGAGATTTAACACAGATGTCTACCCTGCAAACCTAGTAGAATTTAGTGACGTTGTAGGTCAAAATTACGTGTATAACAGTATTTCTACTAGCCCCAGTGTGATGAGCTTAACTTTTACCATACCCTCAGGTGGTGAGGATGTCTACCAATTAGTGATGAGGAGAGATGCTGTAGCAGCCTATACCCGAGGCTATGAAAATTGTGCTTTGGCAGAGTAGGTTATTCTCTATGAAATAGTTTATTTGGTTAGGATTCTTGTTAAGATTGTCTTAGAAGGCGACTGAAAGGAAGCTACTAAAAAGAGCAGATAAGACCAGACAGCTAAACAGGAAAATTAGTCTGGCTCGGTTTAGCTTCCTCTGCCTATTCGTCTCCCTATTCTTTTCTCTAAAAAATTCTTTGTAATTTTTTCCTCTCCCTTTTTATCTAAGTAGCCCGCTATCTCCATAAACCTACTCTTTCCTACTCTTTATAACTAATTAAACTAGATTAATGATAAATAAAGCTAACAGAATAAGCTAATGAATAAACTAAAGAAAAAAACTAGAGATCAAGAGTAGAGCTTTAAAAATAAGGCTTGATTTGATAGTATAATTTCGTTATATTTTTTACTAAACTTCCAACAAGCGAAATATAGAGAGAAATATACGATAAAAAATATTACTCCTAATAAATTCTAAGAATAAACCATGCTTAAAATTTTAAACAAACTTTTTTCCACCAAAAATGAAAGAGAAATAAAAGAACTACAACCAGTAGTCGAGAAAATAAATTCCTATGCCAAAGAATTTGCTGACTTGCCTAATTTCCGCTTTCCCGAAAAAACTAATGCCTTTAAGAAAAGAATCCAAGACGGGGAATCACTACAAAAAATCCTCCCTGAAGCCTTTGCTTTAGTTCGCGAAGCCTCCGCCAGGGTGCTTAAAATGAGGCACTTCGACGTTCAGCTCATCGGAGGCATCATCCTTATGCAGGGCAAAATAGCTGAGATGAAGACGGGGGAAGGCAAAACCTTGGTAGCAACCTTAGCCGCCTACTTAGTCGCATTAGAAGGCAAGGGCGTCCATATAGTAACCGTGAATGACCACTTAGCCAAGCGAGATGTAGCTTGGATGGGACCTATTTATAACTATTTAGGGTTGGAGGTTGGGTGCATCGTTCAGAACATGAAACATGCTGAAAGGAGAGTTGCTTACCATAAGGACATTACCTACGCTACTAACAACGAGCTTGGTTTTGACTACCTCAGGGATAACATGGTACTAGCTAAAGAGGAACAAGTGCAACGGGGGCACCACTTTGCCATAGTGGATGAGGTTGACTCAATCCTCATTGATGAAGCTAGAACACCTCTCATTATATCGGGGCCTTCTGAATCAAATGTAGAAAAGTATTATTCTATCAATAAACTAATTCACGATTTAAAAGAAGCTAAAAAAGACGAGAAAGGCAAAGAGATTCCTAATACTGGGGATTATATCATTGACGTTAAAGATAGGAACGTGATCATCACAGAAGATGGAGTCAAGACCTTAGAAAAAGTCTTAAATATTCAAAACCTCTACAGTTTAGAAAATACTGATCTCCTGCATCATATTTCTCAAGCCTTAAAGGCCCATAAACTATTTAAAAAAGATGTCGACTACCTTATAGAAAATCAGCAAATCCATATCATTGATGAATTCACCGGTCGCAAGATGGAAGGTCGGAGGTTTTCCGATGGCCTGCACCAAGCCATTGAAGCTAAGGAGAATGTGAATATCTTAGCAGAAAACCAGACCATTGCTACGATAACTTTTCAAAACTATTTCCGCCTCTATAAAAAACTTTCGGGGATGACGGGAACGGCTGATACTGATGCTGAGGAGTTTAAGAAGATTTATAACTTAGATGTAACCGTTATCCCAACCAATCGTGAAATTAAGAGGTTGGATGAAAGCGATAAAATCTACCGCACTGAGAAGGAAAAGTTTAACGCCATTGTAGAAAAAACTAAGGTCGCTTATAAGAAAGGACAACCCGTTTTAATTGGTACAGCATCGGTAGAAAAATCCGAGCTTCTAAGTAGGAACCTACAAAAAAGTGGCCTGCAACATGAATTACTCAACGCTAAGCAACACGAAAAAGAGTCACTCATCGTTGAAAAAGCTGGACAAAGAGGGAATATAACCATTGCTACTAATATGGCTGGAAGAGGAACGGACATAAAGCTCGGGCCCGGTGTAAAGGAATCCGGAGGCCTTCTAATCATTGGCAGTGAAAGGCATGATTCTAGGAGAATCGACAACCAGCTTAGAGGTCGTTCGGGAAGGCAAGGCGATAAAGGAGAATCGGTTTTTTATTTGTCTTTGGAAGATCACCTTTTGAAGAGGTTTCAACCCCAGCGTATTTCTGATCTGATGGTTAAGTTGGGCATGAAAGAGGGAGAGGAAATTCAACATCCTTGGATTTCCAAACAAATAGAAATGGCTCAGAGAAAGGTTGAAGGCAGGAATTTTGATATTAGAAAGTACCTCTTAGAATACGACGATGTGATGAACGTTCAAAGGCAGTACATTTACAAAGAAAGGAATACCTTCCTGGAAAAAGAGAACCTACAAGAAGAGATATTTGAGCACTTAGAAGAGGTTGTAGAAGAGCAAGCTCTGTTATTTTCAGATGAAAAAAAGGAAGTGGGAGATGAGTTTTACGAAAGGATGGTGTATTGGTTGAAGACATTTTTTTTGGTGAACGTTGCTGATCTGGAAAAAAATAAAGAGAAAAATTTATCCCTAAATTACCAAGCCTTTTTAGGTCTAATCATTAACAAACTGAAGGCAATTTATCGGGAAAAGAGGGAAATTTTATTAGAATCTAAATATTCATTAGAGAAATTTATCTTGCTTCGAAGCATTGATAAGAAATGGAAAGAACACCTACTTAACATGGACCACCTCAGGGAAGGGATTAGCTTAAGGTCTTATGGTGAAAAAAAGCCACTGGTAGAATTTAAAAGGGAAGGGTTTCAGCTATTTAAAGAAATGATATTTAGCTTTAAGTTTGAGGCTATTGAACAACTCTTTAAAGTTATTAGTCAAGCCGAAGCGGTTAAAAAAGAAATTTCTGATAAAGAAAATCTAATCTCTGGTTCTAGGGTTAATGATTTATCCTTAGCTAAGGAAGAGCATAATAGTGCTTCACCCTTTTTAAACCCTAACCAACCAACCAATGAACCTAATTCCTCCACGGGGACTTTAGCCAGAAAAAAAGTTAAGATTGGGAGGAATGACCCCTGCTTTTGTGGTAGCGGAAAAAAATACAAAAACTGTCACCTAAAAATAGAAAGTCAAAATTAATTTGCTAAGATTTTTTTTTATTTTCCTTTTTACTAACTTTCTTCTTCATTCACTACCCAGCAATAAAAACCTTTTTTCCAAGTCACTAAGCGAAGAGATAAATAAGATCAATGAAAATCCTAAAAGAATAAGAGAAAATAAAAGAAACTTATCTCACCTCTCGGTGCTCTATATTTACCAAGAGGAATTTGAGAAATCATTTAAAGTTTTTCAAAAAATTTTTAAAGCCTCCCCTAAAGAGCCAATTAGTTTATTTTACATGGCTTATACTAGAGGTTTTTCTAATTTGCAGGAAGCAGTTTATTATTGGAATAAGTATCTTCTTCTTAAAACCGTGCAGGCCAATAGAAAAGTTTGGCTTGATTTAGGGATACTCGTTAAGTCAATTATCAGCAATAACGTTAACTATAAAAAAAATAAAAAACAACTCTTGGACGCCATATTCTTTTTTTACTTCAACCAGGCCTATTACACGTCTATGCTCAATATAGCCCTTTTTGAAAAATATTTTTTGGATGAAAATAGCGAGTCTTATCAAGATGATTTAAACCTCGTAGTTAGAATAAAAGCAGGCATACTGACTAAAATAAAATATAACCTGGATGCAATTAAACTTTACGAGAAATATAAAAAAGAGTTCAATATAAATGATAACAATTTGGTAAAGCTAGGCATTCTCTATTTTAGAAATGACTTTCCTCTGCAGGCACTAGAGACCTTTAGAGAAATAAAAAACCCAAAAGAGCAGAATTTTTTTTATGAATACTTTTTAGCCTTAACCTACAAAGAGTTGAAAGATGAAACTAGTTTTAAAAGCACCAGGGAAATTGCCAGAGGTAAAATAAAAATGCCTAATCACCAAAAACTTTTTGATAAGCTGAGCTATGACTGACTCATGAATAAAGCTGAAAATAAAATAATCAGCCTTAGCCTTTTTCTGGTACCAGTACTAGGCTCAAGTGTTAGCATAGCTCTATAGTTCCTATAGTTCCATTAACGATTAAATAAGCCCTTGATAAAACTTTAATAAACCCCTTTGAGCTATTTTGCTTTAGATCACCTAAAAGACATCACCGCTTATCAAGCTGGGGAACAGCCGACCGGTAAAAAAACTATTAAATTAAATAGCAATGAAAACCCTTATCCTATCCCTGCCACTCTATCTAAAAAAATAGAAAAAAGACTTTTAAGCAAAAACTATTTAAGCCAACTAAAAAAATATCCTTCCATAACCAAATCAGAGTTGCTCCAAGAAATTGCTAAATCTTTTGCTCTAAGCACAGAGCAAATTATCTGTGGCAATGGCTCTGATGAAATCATAACCAATATTTTTCGTTGTTTCATAGGTTCTTTTAAAAAACTCCTTTTAACCGAATATACCTATAGCTCCTATTTTTCTTCGGCTGCTCAGAATAATAGTTTGGTGAGCATTTTTAGCATGCCCGATTTTCAAATTAAACTCGATCAACTAAGTAAATATAATTTTGATGTTTTTTTTTTGGTGAATCCCAATGCCCCAACTGGCGGCTTATTAGAAAAAATAAATATTATAAAAGCTGTCAGAAAATACTCTAAGAAACTATTCATCATCGATGAAGCCTATATAGACTTTTGTGAGTTTGGGCAAAATGCGAGTTTAATTGATGAAGTTAAAAATTTCTCTAATCTCATTGTTTTAAGGACCCTTTCCAAAGGTTATTCTTTAGCTGGAATAAGGTTAGGCTACGCTGTGGCTCAAAAAGAAATAATTGATGCCTTAAAAAAGGTTACCGACCCCTACAACATCAACTCCTTCACTCATGACATAGGGACCTTAGTTTTTAAAAAAATTTCTCTATTCAAAAAAAATATAAGTTCTATCATTGCAACAAAAAAAAACTTCTCTGCTTCACTTAAAAAAATTGGCTTTGAAACCATGCCGTCTGAAACTAACTTCATCTTTACCAAGCCCCCTAAGATAAATGAGGGGAATAATCAGTGGATAAATGAAGGGAATAAGGAAAATAAGAGAAGCCATGAACAAAAACAGCTTGACAATATTACTACCAAAACTGACCCAAGAACGACCGTGGCCTATGATTTATTTGATTACTTAAAAAAAAAACAAGTTTATGTTCGCTATTTCAATCAGGAAAAACTAAAGCACTATCTCAGGATCACCATTGGAACTAAAGAGCAAATGGAGCAGGCCCTTGCTCTAATAAAGGAATTCTACCAAAGAAATTCTACCCAAAAAAATTTCCTCTAATTAGGACTTGGTGGTTTTATTTCTATAAGCTCAAGAAGCATCATAAGAACCAAGCCTGGGTTCAGCTTAGAATCAGTTCAGAATCAGCTTAGGTTGGGTTTTATCATTTTATAAGGGTCTAATATTTTTTTAGCTTCCGCTTGTGAAAGAATTTTCTTCTCAACCACTATATCAATTATTTTTTTATTAGTGCGTAAAGCCTCTTTAGCTATCTCCGAAGTTAGTTCATAGCCGAGGTGAACATTCAGCGTCGTAATGAGCCCAGTGCTTCTCTCTACTAAATCTCGGCACCTTGCTTCATTAGCAGTGATTCCCTTTATGGTAAGCCTTTCTAAGGTGTCCATGGATGTAATGAGAACTTCCATAGAAACCAATATATTATAAGTAATAACCGGTGCCATCACATTTAACTCTAACTGTCCGGCCTCAGCAGCTAAAGTTATAGACAGGTCTCTACCTATCACTTGAAAGCAGACTTGATTCACTAGCTCTGGGATAACTGGATTAATTTTTCCTGGCATGATAGAGGAGCCGGGCTGCCGAGCTGGGAGGTTTATTTCCCCTAAGCCACCCCTTGGGCCACTACTCATCAAACGTAAGTCGTTACATATTTTTGAGAGCTTTACCGCCAATCGTTTTAGCGTACTCGAGAATGCTACATAAGCTCCCATATCTGATGTTGCTTCAATTAAATTCTCAGCCCTTCTTAATTTTGCTTTAGAGATTAGAGACAATTCTTTTATAGCTATTCTAGAATACTTAGGATGAGTGTTAATCCCAGTTCCCACTGCTGTTGCCCCTAAATTTATTTCTCTAAATAGTTCTACTTGGTTCCTGAGTAGTTTAGACTCTTCTTTTAAGGTCGTGTGGTATGCCTTAAAGGTCTGGCCCAGAGTCATAGGAACCGCATCTTGAAGCTGGGTACGGGCTAGTTTAATGATTTTAGCAAAAGACTTACCCTTTTCTAACAATGAAAGAGATAGGCTATCTATTTTTTGGCATAGCTCATTAAAGCTAAGCAAAATACTTAAGCGAGAAGCCGTGGGATAAACGTCATTGGTTGACTGCGAAAGATTTACGTCGTTATTGGGATGGAGTACCTTATAGCTACCCAATGGTTCGTTTTTTAATTGACTAGACCGGTTGGCTATGACTTCATTCATATTCATATTAGTGGACGTACCAGCACCACCTTGAATAATGTTTAAAGGAAAATATTGATGCAGTTTTCCAGCAATAATCTCATCAGTTATTTTTTCTATTAATTTAGTTTTTTTAGCATCAAGCAGCCCCAGTTTGTTATTGGCCCTAGCTGCAGATTTCTTAACCATGGCCAAGGCCTTAATGAAATTTGGGAAGTTAGAAATAGGAAAATGCCTTAAAGGAAAATTCTCAATAGCTCGGGCAGTTTGCCCCCCATAAAGCACATCAAAAGGAACTTTTTGCTCGCCCAAAGAATCTTTTTCTACTCGATAGTTTTCCATAATATTTTCACCTTTAAATTAAGTTTAAAATAACCATTTTAATTATAGCCATTAATTATAACTATTTTTTCACCCAGTGAACCATTATTAGTAGTTCATTAAAATTTAATCCTACTATTTTAAGTCTCATCGTCTAGTCCTTGATTTAGCCCCAATCCAAATACTTTTTTGTGCTTTAAATTTATATTTCTATCTATTTCATAGTATAATTTTTTAGTAAAGTTTTATTAGTTTTTTTAGAGAGACCTAGATTAAAATAAAGGTAAAACAAAGCAAAAACTAAATTATCATATAATAAATTATATTTATAAATTACATAGTAATCGTTAAAATGTTCACAACCATCGTAGAAATAAAAGGCAAGCAGTATCCAACCAAGGCTGGAGACACTATTTTAGTAGATAAAATAAATGAAGAGAATGACAAAGAATTTAATGATATAAAGGTCTTACTTCACAAGAGCAATGATGATGTTTTGATTGGAACGCCTTTCTTGGAGAATGTTAAAGTAAAGGCAAAGGTCCAGGAAACCATTAGAGGTAAGAAAGTCAAAGTAGTGCATTATAAGCCTAAGAGCGGCATTCGAAAAACCCAAGGGCATAAGCAGAGCTATACCTCTCTTCATATTGAGAATATCGAAGTTAATTGAGGTCGAATAAGATTTTTTAAATTTGCTAATTTAGTGTTGGTAATTTAAATTGTTCAAATTAGCAAGGGCGTGGTAAGAGCAAAGGCTCTTGTAAATGAAAGAGGTCAAATCGTCTTTTATGAATCGGAGGGACATGCTGGTAAAGATTTTCCAAGTGATTCTCCCCAGGCTTCTTCTAACAAAGCTAATAAAAACAGAGATAACAGAGAGCGTTTAGCGGTGTGTAATGCAATTTCAATCCTGGAATATCAATTCCTTTTTGGAATTAAAGAAATTTTTGGAAATGAACTGGTCGAAGAAAGCAGCATTAGACCTGGTTACTTTAAGCTAATATTAGACCTAAAAAACAACCAGATTGATAACCAGGATAAAACTGGCTCAGACTTTGATAAAAATGTTTCTCTTTTGTCAAAATACTTTTTAATTGGGATTCAACTCATTGAAAGAAAGAATCCCCAACATTTAGAACTAACTATTAAGGATAATTAAATTATGTCAAGTAAAAAAGGAAAAAGCTCAACGAGTAATGGTCGCGATAGTAATCCCAAGAACCTTGGAGTAAAAAAATTCTCCGGGCAATTGGTCAAGGCAGGAATGATTCTGGTTCGTCAGAGAGGAACCAAATTTTTTCCGGGGAGTAATGTTGGTATGGGCAAAGACCACACTCTATTTGCTAAAATAAATGGTAAAGTGAACTATATCAATAAGAACAAAAGAAAATACATCGTAGTTGCTTAACTAATTAACCAATGAAAAAGCATCATGTCAAACCAGCACTTTCTTCAGCTAAACTAGTCAAGGAAGAACAGTTAGCCTGGCTCATAGCCCAGGTAGCCACCGACCATAGCCCAGAGATCTTAAAAGAATGCCAAGAAATGGTAATTGATAGAATGATCGATAATGCTTCTGTGGCCCTTGCTTCTATTAATCGAAAGCCTATTATTTCTGCTCGAGACATGGCACTACCTCACTCGGTTGAAAGTAATAATGCTAACAAAAAGGGAGCTAGTTTATGGGGCCTAAAAAATACCAAGGTTAGCCCAGAGTGGGCAGCTTGGGCTAATGGAACAGCAGTGCGCGAGCTGGATTTCCATGATACATTTTTAGCAGCTGATTATAGTCATCCCGGAGACAACATCCCCCCGATATTAGCGTAGCTGAGCATTTAAAAAAAGATGGAAGGATTTGATAAGGGGTATTATCACAGCTTATGAAATTCA
This sequence comes from Trididemnum clinides, assembly GCA_963675345.1. Classification (NCBI taxonomy): domain Eukaryota; kingdom Metazoa; phylum Chordata; class Ascidiacea; order Aplousobranchia; family Didemnidae; genus Trididemnum; species Trididemnum clinides. Next base: position 241,903 of record CAVLYW010000095.1, read on the forward strand.
AGTTACCTTGGTTAAGTCAATTTGTCTGCATAAATTTGCCATAGATCATATCGCTCACTTAGGGGTGAGTATGGTCGCAGGAATAGCTTCCATGCTTAAGTTAGATACAGAAACGACCTATCAAGCTATACAACAAATCCTCCACGTAACGGTGAGTACCAGGCAGTCTAGGAAGGGAGAAATTTCATCCTGGAAGGCTTTTGCCCCGGCCCATGCAGGCAAGCTGTCTATTGAAGCATTGATAGGGCCATGCGTGGGAAAGATCACCTAGCCCCATCTATGAAGGAGAAGATAGTTTTATTTCTAAAATACTAGGTGGCATGGAGAGTGAGTACTATGTTGAACTCCCAGAAATTGGTGAGCCAAGAAAAAATATCCTGGAAACATATACCAAGGAACATTCGGCAGAGTATCAATCCAAGCACTAATTGATCTAGCATTTTCTTTGGGAAACAAAATAGATGATTTTTCTAAGATTAAAAAAATAACTCTTTTGACCAGCCACCACACTCATAAGGTCATTGGTACTGGAGCTAACGATCCCCAGAAAAGTGACCCCAAGGCTTCTAGAGAGACCTTAGATCATTCCATCATGTATATTTTGGCGGTTGCCTTAGAGGACAAGGCTTGGCATCATATTAAATCTTACTTGCCAGAAAGGGCTCAGAGAAAGTCTACTGTGGAGCTTTGGCATAAAATTGAAACCAAGAAGAACCTTACTGGACCGAGCTTTATCATCACTCAGACCCCAATAAAAAGGCTTTTGGTGGTGAGCTAGTAATTGATTTTGCTGACGGTAGCGTTTTAAGAGAGAAAAAATTAGTTGCCAACGCCCATCCCAATGGAGTAGCCCGTTTTCCCGGCCCGATTATATAAATTAAATTTAAAACCCTAACGGAGAACGTTGTTGCCCCTAACGAGCAAGAGAGATTCATTGAAGCGGCTAGCAAAGCACCTTCGGCTTCAGGTGACGAAATTGAAAAAATAAATGTGTTTTTAGATGAAAGCACAATTGAAAAAAACATTACTTCTGTATCTTTTAACGTCTTATTAGGTTCAATACTATAGGCTTCATAGGTAAAAAGCATTATGATAAAAAAAGTATACCCTCTGCAGAAGAGAGCTGAACTAAAAAATCAGTTAGCTTCGGGTAAAACCCTTAGGTTCATAGGTGCTTATTCTCCTTTGGTAGCTACCCTGATTGAGAAGCTTTCCTTTGAGGGAGTTTATGTCTCTGGAGCAGTGCTGGCTAATGACTTAGGGCTTCCTGACATTGGCTTAACCACTCAAGATGAGGTTGCCTACCGAAGCAGACAAATAAATAGGATTACTTCATTACCTAGCTTAGTCGACATTGATACTGGATTTGGTGAGACCATGAACTTTGCTAGGACTATAGAAAAAATGGAGGATGCTGGATAGCGGCCGTTCATTTTGAGGACCAAACCAATCCCAAAAGGTGCGGCCACTTAGATAATAAAGAACTGGTGCCCGCCTCAGACGTTGTGAAAAAAATCAAGGCTGGGGTTGAAATAAGGAAAGACAAAAATTTTATCCTAATGGCCCGGACTGATGCTGCTGGAGTTGAAGGTATAGATAAGGCCATTGAGAGAGCAAAGAAATATGTTGATGCTGGAGCAGATGCTATTTTTCCTGAATCATTAAAGAACTACAAAGAATTTGAAATGTTTAGAAAGCTATTGACGTTCCCCTTCTCGCCAATATGACAGAGTTGGTAAAAGCGAACTGCTTAGTTTTGATGAGCTATCCGCTATTGGCTATAATATCATTTTATACCCGGTTACTACGCAGCGATTAGCCATGAAGAACGTTGAGATGGGCTAAAAGAAATACAAAAATCTGGTCATCAAAAGAACCTACTGGATAAAATGCAGACCAGAAAAGAGCTTTACGATCTAATTGAATATGAGAAGTATAATAAGTTTGACAAACAAATTTATAACTTCGAGTTAGATTAAACCTTCTATCCTAATCTTTTTCCTAAGGTTCATCTTTATATTTTTATAAAATTTAATTAACTTTTTTAATTAAGTTTTACTAAAATTTAACTACTCTACAAACGAAAATATATGTGATTATGAGAGTAGTTTTTTTAAAGAAGTTATGCTTAATTATATTTTTTTTTAGTCTTTTCTCCTACAACCTTTCATATAACCTTTGGGGGCAAGACCTAGAGCAAATAGTTCCCAGT
>CAVLYW010000096.1:0-40049 GCA_963675345.1 Trididemnum clinides
TGTAAGATGCAAGGCTTTCGCTGCCGCTGACAGAAGTGATAAAGATCGCCAGGCTTACATCTCTGCTTCTCGACACGCCTCGTCAGTCATCGCCAAGGCCAAGGCTAAGGCATGGCAGACGACTTGCTCTTCTCTTTCACCTAAATCTAACCCTAAATCCGTGCACTCTCTTCTTTGCTATATCGCTGGCCCTCCTTCCTCGTCTTCTTCCTCTCCTAACTTCCCCAACTGTTCTTCTCGCAGGGAATCGGCTTCGGTCTATGCCGCTTACCTGCGATCCCACTTTTCCGTTTCTCAGCCAAAGGCCCTGCGTAGCAGAGCCAGAGGCCACCTCTCTGAGCTCCACCGAGCCAGGTGCCTTGAGGAGTCCCACTCGTCCTTTTGCTCTCCTTTCTCTCCTGCTAAATTTCTTGCGGCTGCCTCCAACTTTTCCTCGTTCACTGCCATTGGCCCAGACAAAGTTGCCTATCCCATGCTAAAGCATCTTCCTCGCTTTGGCATGGATTTTCTTCTTCACGTCTTCAATCTTTCCTGGTCTTTGCATTCTTTTCCTTCCATCTGGAAGACATCTTCTATTATTCCCATCCACAAGATGGGAAACCTCTCGACTCTCCTGCTTTCTTCGGCCTATCGCTCTCACCTCCTGCGTCTCAAAGCTGTTTGAACGCATCATTCTATCCCGTCTACTTTTCTTTCTGGAATCTAATTCCATTCTCTTTCCCCGCCAGGCCGGTTTCCGCCCTGGACGGTCTACGTTTAATCAAATTCTATACTTTTTTCAGTCCATTTCGGATGGGTTTAACAAACCCAGGCCGGGCTCTCGGACGATCCTGTCTACTATTGATTTCTCTAAAGCTTTTGACTCTGTCTGGCATCCGGCTCTTTTCCACAAACTTATTTCGGCTGGCCCCCCTCCTTGTTTTGATTGTTGGACTCAATCTTTCCTTTTCTGATAGGCGCGCTTGTGTGATTTATCAAAACCACAAAAGTCGTTGCTTTTGAGTCCGTCGAGGTGTTCCACAAGGATCCGTTCTTGGCCCTGTACTTTTCTCCCTCTTCATTAATGATCTTCCTGCTTCTCTGCCTTCTTCGGTCAGCTGCTCTCTTTAAGCTGACGATCTGGCCATTTGGTCCTCCTCTCCCTTGGTCCCCACTGCGGTGGAAGCCACACAAGGAGCTCTGTTTCAATTGGACCGCTGGTGTCTTCCTCTCAATTCGAGCAAATGTGAGGCCCCCTTCTTCTCGGTGGATCCCCACCAAGCTAACCTCCAGCCCAACCTCCTCCTACTTGGCTCCTGCCTTTGTTTCAATCCCACTCCAACTTTTCTTGGGCTCACCTTCGATCGCACTCTTAAATCTTCGCTGAAGGCCAAATTCTTCCCACGTCTCAAGGCCCTACGCTGTATCTCTGCTTCCTCATAGGGCACCTCTAGGAGTCCCTCTGTCTGTTCTGTATAAATCTTTTCTTCGGCTTGTTCTCACTTATGCTTCACCCGGATGGTTTCCTTTTCTAAGCGCTACCAATTCTACCAAATTGGAACGCCTCCACCGAGCGGCCAGTTGTGCCATCATCGGCTGCCTCTCGTCCTCCCCTATCCCACTTTTTCTCTCCAAGGCTTCTTTACCTCCCCTACGAGTCACCCTGACTCGTTTCACTGTTTTGTCTTATGAGCGGGCTCTTCGTCTCCCAACCTCCTTTCCTATTTCAGGTTTGGCCAGACTTGGAGTGAAACCAAGACTCTGTGCAGATCGTTCTGGAGAGCTTTTGCGTCCACTCACCCGCTCATGCTTCCTTCTACCTCTTCTTGCTTGCTCTCCCTTTCCTCCTTGGAATTTGCCTTCGTTCACCGTGGAGTCCACCCTTTCCATTCCATGCTCCCGCTCTGATGCTCTTCACTCTCGCCAAGGTGCAGCTCTCGCCCGCCTTGACTCTCTCCCCCCTCATGATCTGGCACTCTGGACAGACGGCTCTGTTCCTTTTCTTTTTGGCAAAGGCGGCTCCGGCGTTCTTGCCATCTACTCTCTCTGTGGCACTGAGGCCACTCTTTCGTTTTCAGCAGGCCAGTGTATTCAAGTTTTTCCGCTAAAGAGTGCGCTATTCTGCACGCTCTTTGCTGGTCTCGGCAACACAAACAAGTCTGCCATTTTTCTTCTCTTACTATCTGACTTTCGTTCTGTGCTCACCATCCTGTCCTCCATGTTTCCTTTTATCTCAAACTCAGTGGCAGATCTGGCAGGAACTGTCTTCTCTCTCCTCTTGTTCTATCAGACTACCATGGGTCCACGGACACTCGTTTCTCGCGGGGAACGTCGCGGCTGACGAGCTGGCTAGACAAGGAGCACTACTTGTGCCCTCTGCAATCCCTTGTAGTCTGTCTCGTATCCACTCTTCTCTTTTCTCGGACTGGAGGGGTATGGTCTCATCAAAATTTTTTGACACACAGGTTCCGTCAACTTTCACCGAGAAACTTGTGCTCCCTCGTCATACTCGTTGTGTTCTCTCTCGTCTTCGCTGCAACGGACACAGCCTTCTTTTAAGTTCTTATCTCTCTAGGATTGGCAGAATCGAGAATTCTTCTTGCAGCTCCTGCGGACACTTCTCATCTCATTCTGCACTGTCCAGCTACGGACTCTTTGCGCCACTCACTCTTTGGCGACTCTCTGTTTCTCTACGACCTCTGGTTCAGGCCTTGGGGAGTTGCCCGGCTTCTGGGGCTCCATGGTCTCCCGCCATGCCCCCATCCTTTGGAAGGGGTCGGGTAACCAACAACAACAACAGCTAATACATCCCGTTATACCACACAATTCCAAATTTTGTGCTTCGTGCGTCAAGAATTTGCTGATAAAATTCGGCAATGAATGAATTACAGCACACGTAACGCAACACAATTTTTGCGAGGCTCTTAAATGGTTTGGGTTCTGAGCTACAACCCTGTCCGTCCAGCTCACTGATCGGAGATTGCAAGTTTGTTTGGTAACCAATATCGGGTAAAACTGTCGGTTTCAAAAAGTTGATATCAAAACAAGATACTTGGCCCTCTCTCCATTGAAAAATATTTGTTTTTAATTACACCACTGGTTGTCAAGACCTGCTTTGGAGTTACAGCATCTTATTACTTTGAACACATTTCCTGCTTGTTAGAATCGGGCAAACATTGAAAACTATTGCAATGTACGTGCGCAGATCGATTAGTGAGTTGTCCCATTTTTTACTGCGCACAGAGAGAAATTAAATTTTTAACCGAAAACTTCTACATTTATCTTATAGGTGAGCAGTTGTTATCCCGGGACTCGGCCCAAGAACTAAATCCTTTTTTTATTTGTATTTTGCCAGCATCGACTTTTCAAGTGATAACATTTCACTTAGACACTGTACTGAAAGCCTGATTGTGCACCACAGTCTTCGGACATTTTTTATACTTAAAATTCTTGCAGTTGTTTTCAGCAAACCCATTCTATGGAGAACCACATATTTTTATTACCTTTTTTCTTTCCAGGGTTAAAAAGAAATAGCCACACACGCAGTGGGATTGTGCATAGAAAAAATTGCCTAAATTGCGCACCAGTCTCAAGGCGAATAGTCCGTGTAGAGCTTGACTCGTTTTTAAACAGCAGGAAATTTAACACAGCAGGAAATTTAACAAAACGAATACAATTGCAACACTTACTCACTAAAGAAAACTTTCTTTTTTAAATACCATCAGTACAGAGCAGGTAGTTACAAGCAAACCGTAGTCTTTACTGTTAAATTATTAAGGAAAAAGACGTAGTACTAGAGAAAGTCTTTTGGAGCAAGAAATTAAAACAAAAAAAAAACCGAAAAATTCTTTAAGCAGGCAGGCCCATTGTTATATTGAAAAATAAGGTTGAACTAGAACTGGCTAGATAAAATAGTATGATCAGATTCATTGGCTTTGCAAAGGAGAAGTCGCGGAGAAACCTCAGAACATTTGTGTCAAAATCTACAATGGCTAAGTTTTGATTTTGACCTGAAGCTGCTTCCCAAGGTGAGCATAAAAGTGATTTAAAAAAATTTTAGCACATAACTACATGTAAACGGAAGCAAATACTAGATTATGTTCTAATCAAATAATTTTTTTTCTTTCAACAACCAACATATTCTTTTCACTTACAATATATTGCCAAAGATTTAATGCACATACAATTAAATAACACAAAAAAATGTACTAGCCTCAAATTTGAAGATATTCTTCGTCACTTGTTATTGTCAAACAGGTTTCACATGTTGAGGCCAAAAATGAAGGCTTCAGAAAAATTAAATTGTCCAATCACAGTAATGAATGAAATTGAAAGCTTGTAAAGTATTGAAAAACACACACATTATGTTACTAAACAAATTTTGACCGAATTTCAAAAGAATAATTGCGCAGCATTACATTTACAGAAGTTCACGGACAACAGCTCACAATACTATACAAAATAACAAGTGCCTAACAAAAAACAAACATACTTTTCAAAAAAATTGTCTAAAATATACGTTGTACTGTAAAAGACGACTTAAAATTGTTTACAAATACTACTACAGTGGTATGCTTGCGACTATTGCAATATTCGCCTAAACTAAGTTATCAATTCAGATATAAAATGTCAAATATATAAAGTAAAGTGCAGTTCATCAACTAAGAAAAACCACCTACACGTTAATAGGCTGTCAACGGACTGACGAAAGAGCAATCCAGTCAAAACCTCTGGGATACACGGGCACAAACACTCAAGTTACCTTTATGACATTACAGCACCAAATAAGACAAAAAATGTATACGTTTGTTACATTTGGCATTCACAACCTTACAAAATAGGTCTTTTCACAGTACCTTAATGGGCATGCGCGGGAAGCTTTGTCATACGTTTAACAGCCATTTAGTAATAAAGAAAATGGATATGCAATATACAAGTGAAAATTTGCAAGTAGCATTATGAGTAAATGAAGCACATAAGGCTTGTATAGGTCTGAAATTAAACATGAATGTATTTCTACCATTCTAATATAGTAGTCTGGACTACAACAGTGTCTACAGCCACTATTGAAAAGGTTTATCGGCATTTTGAAGGCAAAAATACGGAGACTGTAGAATAATTTAACAAGTAGTCAAAATCGCGTCACTATTTCTGAAATTGCAAGCCATCAAAATTAAAGATATAACATTTAAAAGCACCGAACAAGCTTGGCTTTATACTGGCAAGTTGGAATAATTGCACATTTGCATTTATTAGCACCGAAGCATTGACTAAAAACAGTGAAATGTAGTTACAAGATAAGCAGTAAAAGATTAGGTAAAGCTAAATGCGTCTACAGTGTGAGAACTAAAAAAGTTGTGGTAAGCCGAAAATTCAAGAATACTCTGAATCGTGATGCACAGCAGTCATGTTACTAATGATACCAATTGAAGTAACTGCAGGTTATAAAAAATATGGTGGGTGGTGCAGAAAGGAATACATTGCACCTTCGGGAAAAATATGGCTTTAGTGTGTTATCAAGTCAGAAAACATGTTGAAATAAGAAGACTGACAAACAGCAGTACATGCATAGTTAAGTTGCAAATACGAACCATTAAGCCCAATATTTAGGGTGGGCATTAAGCCATTTGGTTAGTTTTGTAGGATAATCAGTCATTACTCCTTCTGCTCCGAGCTGGTAAGCCATTTCGTAATGCTTTTCCTCATTCAAAACCCAAAAATATGTCTGCAAATACAAAGAATATATTACAATAAACATTGCCAGCAAAAGCGTTGGTGAACAAAGTGAGCACACTGCGTAAATTCTTCTCACTTAGTGTTGTTGTTGTTTACCCGACCCCTTCCGAAGGATGGGGGCATGGTGGGAGACCATGGAGCCCCAGAAGCCGGACAACTCCCCAGGGTCTGGACCAGAGGTCGTAGAGAAACAGAGGGTCGCCAAAGAGTGAGCGGCGTAAAGAGTTTGTAGCTGGACAGTGTAGAATGAGATGAGAGGTGCCCTGGACAGCAGGAAGGATTCTCGATTCTGCCAATCCTAGAGAGATAAGAACTTAACAGAAGGCTGTGTCAATTGCAGCGAAGACGAGAGAGAACACAGCGAGTATGACGAGGGAGCACAAGTTCCTTGGTGGAAATCGAGGGAACCTGTGTGTCAAAAAATTTTGATGAGACAGTACGCCTCCAGTCCGAGAAAAGACGAGAGTGGATACGAGAGGTTGGAGGAGAGAGACTACAAGGGATTGCAGAGGGCGCAAGTAGCGCTCCCCGTCTGGCCAGCTCATCAGTCACGTCGTTCCCCGGGAGAAACGAGTGTGCAGGTACCCATTGTAGTCTGATAGAACAATAGGAGAGAGAAGACAGTTCCTGCCAGATCTGCCACTGAGTTTGAGATAAAAGGAAACATGGAGGACAGGACAGAACGAAAGTCAGATAGTAAGAGAAGAAAAATGGCAGACTTGTTGGTGCAGCTGAGACCAGCAAAGAGCGTGCAGAATGGTGCAGTCTTCAGCGGAAAAACTTGAGCATACTGGGCCTGCTGAAAACGAAAGAGTGGCCTCAGTGCCACAGAGAGAGCAGATGGCAAGAACGCCGGAGCCGCCTTTGCCAAAAAGAAAAGGAACAGAGCCGTCTGTCCAGAGTACCAGATCATGAGGGGGGAGAGAGTCAAGGTGGGCGAGAGCTGCACCTTGGCGAGAGTGAAGAGCATCAGAGCGGGAGCATGGAGTGGAAAGGGTGGACTCCACGGTGAACGAAGGCAAATTCCAAGGAGGAAAGGGAGAGCAAGCAAGAAGAGCCTCCCTAGAAGAGGTAGAAGGAAGCATGAGCAGGTGAGTGGACGCAAAAGCTCTCCAGAACGATCTGCACAGAGTCTTGGTTTCACTCCAAGTCTGGCCAAACCTGAAATAGGAAAGGAGGTTGGGAGACGAAGAGCCCGCTCATAAGATAAAACAGTGAAACGAGTCAGGGTGACTCGTAGGGGAGGTAAAGAAGCCTTGGAGAGAAAAAGTGGGATAGGGGAGGACGAGAGGCAGCCGATGATGGCACAACTGGCCGCTTGGTGGAGGCGTTCCAATTTGGTGGAATTGGTAGCGCTTAGAAAAGGAAACCATCCGGGTGAAGCATAAGTGAGAACAAGCCAAAGAAAAGATTTGTACAGAACAGAGAGGGACTCCTTAGAGATGCCCTATGAGGAAGCAGAGATACAGCGTAGGGCCTTGAGACGTGGGAAGAATTTGGCCTTCAGCGAAGATTTAAGAGTGCGATCGAAGGTGAGCCCAAGAAAAGTTGGAGTGGGATTGAAACAAAGGCAGGAGCCAAGTAGGAGGAGGTTGGGCTGGAGGTTAGCTTGGTGGGGATCCACCGAGAAGAAGGGGGCCTCACATTTGCTCGAATTGAGAGGAAGACACCAGCGGTCCAATTGAAACAGAGCTCCTTGTGTGGCTTCCACCGCAGTGGGGACCAAGGGAGAGGAGGACCAAATGGCCAGATCGTCAGCTTAAAGAGAGCAGCTGACCGAAGAAGGCAGAGAAGCAGGAAGATCATTAATGAAGAGGGAGAAAAGTACAGGGCCAAGAACGGATCCTTGTGGAACACCTCGACGGACTCAAAAGCAACGACTTTTGTGGTTTTGATAAATCACACAAGCGCGCCTATCAGAAAAGGAAAGATTGAGTCCAACAATCAAAACAAGGAGGGGGGCCAGCCGAAATAAGTTTGTGGAAAAGAGCCGGATGCCAGACAGAGTCAAAAGCTTTAGAGAAATCAATAGTAGACAGGATCGTCCGAGAGCCCGGCCTGGGTTTGTTAAACCCATCCGAAATGGACTGAAAAAAGTATAGAATTTGATTAAACGTAGACCGTCCAGGGCGGAAACCGGCCTGGCGGGGAAAGAGAATGGAATTAGATTCCAGAAAGAAAAGTAGACGGGATAGAATGATGCGTTCAAACAGCTTTGAGACGCAGGAGGTGAGAGCGATAGGCCGAAGAAAGCAGGAGAGTCGAGAGGTTTCCCATCTTGTGGATGGGAATAATAGAAGATGTCTTCCAGATGGAAGGAAAAGAATGCAAAGACCAGGAAAGATTGAAGACGTGAAGAAGAAAATCCATGCCAAAGCGAGGAAGATGCTTTAGCATGGGATAGGCAACTTTGTCTGGGCCAATGGCAGTGAACGAGGAAAAGTTGGAGGCAGCCGCAAGAAATTTAGCAGGAGAGAAAGGAGAGCAAAAGGACGAGTGGGACTCCTCAAGGCACCTGGCTCGGTGGAGCTCAGAGAGGTGGCCTCTGGCTCTGCTACGCAGGGCCTTTGGCTGAGAAACGGAAAAGTGGGATCGCAGGTAAGCGGCATAGACCGAAGCCGATTCCCTGCGAGAAGAACAGTTGGGGAAGTTAGGAGAGGAAGAAGACGAGGAAGGAGGGCCAGCGATATAGCAAAGAAGAGAGTGCACGGATTTAGGGTTAGATTTAGGTGAAAGAGAAGAGCAAGTCGTCTGCCATGCCTTAGCCTTGGCCTTGGCGATGACTGACGAGGCGTGTCGAGAAGCAGAGATGTAAGCCTGGCGATCTTTATCACTTCTGTCAGCGGCAGCGAAAGCCTTGCATCTTACACTAACCGCACTTTCCACCTCAGCAGACCACCAGTCTTTAGGAAGACGTTTGATGCGGCTGAAAAGAATGGACGATTTGGCCGCATTCAGTGCCAGAGAGATAAAGAGAGCAGCAGCAGAGGAAAGAGAAAGAGACGAGTATTCCGCTGCAGATAAACAGTGACGGTCAAAGTAGGAGGCAAAGTCATTCCAGCGAGCTTTCTGAAAATTGAAGGAAGGGGGGCACTCGTTGGGGCAATAGGCCGGGGAGAGAGGACAGATAGAAGAATTGGTAGGTGGTCAGAACCAAGGTCTTGAAGCACCTCCCAGGAGCAGGAAAGCGCAAGAGAGGATGGAGCAAAGAGATTTCAGAAGAGGAACGACTGCCAGAGGAGCGATGGAGAAGGGTAGGTATGTCAGGGTCATTGAGGGGGAGGAGATCAGAAGAGATGACCCAGTCAAATACTTCCTCCCTGCGGGAGTCAGAAGTACCTCTTGAGTCCCAGAGCGAGTGATGGCAATTGAAGTCCCCCAGAATGAAGAGATTTCTGGAGGAGGGAAAAATGGAGGGAGAAAAGGAATCGGTTCTGCCATTCGTTGGGGAGGAGCAAATAGAGGGGGCATACACATTAAGAAAAGAGAGCAAGGAAGAGTTGTTAAGAGAGATGTTGACCCCTACATATTCAGAGTAGAGATCAAGCGAAGAAAGAGAGGAGGTACAAAGTTCACAAAAGTATAGGCCCTGCCTGACGAAAATGACAATGCCGCCGCTAGCATGCGTGGCATCACGAAAGAGAATGCCAGACCGGGAGTGGGTGCAATCAGATCGCAGAGCAGAGAATCCAGGAATTTGGAAAGAGGAAGATAAGTTAAGATTGGATTCCTGAATGCAGATAAGGTCAAAAGGATGGGACGATAGAAAGTGAAGTAGTTCAGTGCTCCTGGCTTGAAGACCTCCACCATTACATTGAAGAACCCTGAGAGAGTCAGGGGGGAGCATGGAGGCAGGAGGCATAGAAGGACAGCCAGGAGCAAGGGACGGTGGTGAGGGGGCGGAGGGAGAAGATATAAAATGGGGAGATGGGGAAAAGAGGTTTAGAGACGAGGGTGGGAGAAGAGTGTAGCATTAGCAGAGGGGGCCCAGATTGTACAGTGGAGATATACATGTCGGAGGAGTCAGAGGAGGGAGTCACATTGTCAGGGCAGGGGGGCAGCTCCAAGAGTGAGAGCTGCCTAGAGCTCTGAATTTGGAGAGGGAAAGTTGTGAGCACCTTAGATGGACCCATTTGTAGCAAGTGCAGCATTGCACTGACTTGGCCCGCCAGGTCACATTTTTAGCGCACACAGAGCAAGGAAAGATGGGGCCAGGGTTGGGATGAACGTTACCGCTCATCAAGAGAAGAAGAAGAATGAGGAGACGAAGAGGGGCAGGAGAAAAGAAAAAGAGAAAATAGACGACCGATTTTGAAGAAGCTGTGTGCTGCCCTCCTGCGGTCGTTCAGATGGCAGCATAGCGAAAAAATGAAAGGGAGTGTTAGGGGTACCTGGAACCCTCGGGAAGGCCAACAGCCATTTCGACCCAAGCCAAACGGGGTCGGGGACCACACCACCACGTTGAGGCGGGTGTTGATTGGTGCAGTCTCACTTAGTCGTATTAGTACACATAGTTATGCGCTGTCGATTAGTCGAGTTTAAGTCATTTTTCTAATGCTTCGCAAGCTGAGATGGGCTGATTTAGTGCAAGATTACCATTATACACCCAATCTCAAACTGAACGTTTTGCTGGAGCAACGCAGCACTTTCAATTCATTTCCTTTATTACAAATACCAACGGTGCTTTTATAGAATTTCGAACTCCAGACCTTATTGTTCCGAAGTCTGGAGCTATTACCACAATATCATGGCGGCTGCTGCAGAGAACAATATGTAGTGCGTCAACGACAGACTGCTTTTACGCAGCTCATCTTAGTTTTAGATAGGTTGCGCTGTCATTTCAATCGGTTGACGTTACTGTACAGACTGAAAGCATAGTGGAAGGTCGCTCAGCTGTAACTAAGGCCCTGAAGTTTCATAGCCTTTAGCTAGTTTAATTTGATCCACTAATTTTATGTCACTTGAAGAGCCGAATGATTACAACAAAATTTTGTATCTTAAAATCCACTTTTCTCAATTATTAGCAATACACTTAGTTTGCCATTTTATAAAGAAAATACGCATTTACATTAGCGGTTTCATGGACCCTCACGTTCTTTCAATTGTCTACTATACACGTATGCCGAATACTATCTTTGCACTGCTATCTGCCAGTCTTTGCCGAGTTATAATTGTGAAGCTGCTTACCCAGCAAGTTGTATGAGGTGCCTCAATGGTTAGCCACTAAAAGCTGTCCGGCTGGTTGGTGGATAACCTACCAGGTTATATTTAAGGCAGGTCGAAAGTAGCCGCCGTTTTCTTCCACTCGATCGGCAGCAAGTCCGCCCCCGGGCACCGCGGACTGAGCGGCAAACTTGTAATCGAAAGACTGCGGGTTCAAGTTGCATGACCAGTGGATTCGGCGTTAGCATAAAGATTACATTTCGGGTTCATAATGGAGCTTGCACCGATCACATGTACGGGTGACTGCTGACACTGAGGCCGTAAGGTCATTTCGCAGTTTCCCACACTTTCCCTTCATCTACTAGCTCGATTAAATTTGCAGCATGACGCCTGGATCTGCGGTTTGACAACGTATCTTCATCGCAAGAAAGAGGAAAGATTATTATTACAATATCATATTTGCGACCTCCCACTGACCTCAGGCTATAAATCATGGATACAAACCATTAAAGTCCGTCAAGGCGTCGCTCTAACCATTTCGTAGATAGCCACAGAGTTACTGCTGCTACAGCTCGCGGTACAAACCGAAAAAATTAGGCGACCATGTCAGGGTAGGCTGCGTAAATCATAACTAGCTTACTTACTCGTTCGATTTAAACTTGGACTTCAAACTGCAGGCTTGTATTTTTCTAAGCCAGCAAGTTGCTGATCAGCCTATATTGAAACCAGCGGGTCTGAAACCAAAGTTCTAAGTAGACATTTCAATAGTTCAAAAATGTGTAAGTTCTAGCTAAGAAAGGCTATGCTTAAAAAAGTCTAAAGTGCATAAATAATAAACTTACCGAAATTCCACGCTTTTTCAGGTGCTCTATCAAACTCTTACTTTTCAAGAGGCCGCCGAACCACTTCAAAACTAATTTGAAGCTTTTGGAGAGACATGCACTGAAAAAAAATTGTCACTTAGCTTAGATTACTGATGACATTTAGGTTTGAATTTTTTTGCCATGCCCATCACGCACACGATAGCTGTCGAACCAGGTTTTCAACAGACAAGCACACAACCATGAGGTTTGGAATCGGGGCAAGCTACTTTTCATGTTTGATGACATCTACTCCTACGTATTATGAAGCTACCTAGCGGACCGACCATAAATGGCATAAGTTTGGGTTTTCTAAACCACGCAGAGACCAGTTACACCAGGCTAATATTGAACATAAACTAAAATGAACGAAGTTAACTCTAGTATTCTGTTTTTGACAAGTTCCGTTTAAGCTAATACTACTCTTTTGTTAAACAACCAATTTCTATCATAATATCTGAAAGCTACTTTGTGAAAAATTTCTTTGATATTTCGTTATCTTATTGCGAAGATATCACTTGTCAAAAAGTGTCTCACTTTTTTATGACACGTGATACAATACTTCATGATTTTCCTCTTTGCCACAACAAAATAAGTTTGAGAAGATCAGCCTACATGGCGATCCAGCTTCAAGAACTCTTACTAGGGCGATTTAATCAAACACAAAATAATTACGAGAAATCGCATCATGATAGGTAATGGGTGCAATTTCTTATGATATATTTTGCATGGCAAGTAGATAGCAATGATTTAATGCACCTACATACCATTGAGAGATTTCAGGCAGCAAAATTTCAAAATGAGTTTCTTTTAAGGATACAAAAGGTAGTAGGCCGGTATAAAAGTAGAAATATAACCATAGCACTCGACGAGTTGAAAAAAATATGGGAATATCTCGATCCTGAAACAGAGAAAAAATTTTGGTCTTTTGCCAAGCAATTAAAAGATTGTTGTGTTGATACTTCCACCATGCTGTAAAAAATCTATCTTTAAAATTCTAAACACCTAATCAGACAGTACTGAATACTTCAATCCGCTTAATTTACATAAATGAAAACATGTTCCATGACAGTTGACCTAAGATCAAAAAGTGCAAACCTCTAAAATTTCCGTTGCAATTGCGTAGTTGTTAGAGCGTTTGCTTTGCAGTCGGTAAATCTGGGTTTAATTCCCTTATCGAATCGTACCAAAGACTTTGAAAACGATAGTCACAAATTTCTTGCATGGCTCTAAGCAACAGGAGTAATGTGGAACATAAAATATGAAGCTGAACTTTCACATGTAGCCACTGCTGGCACCAAACCATCCAAAAGGTTAACCGACAAATATGGGTACCCGTGCGATGGCCTAGTGGCTAGGGCGTCTCCAACTTTATGTGGCAGACAGGTGGCTTACCCGGACTTTATCGGGTTACAATAGTGAAGCTGCTCACCCAGCATGTCGTAAAAGGCGACTCTTGGGTACCCACCTGTGGCAGTCCGCCTTGTTGGTGGTGGAGCTACTGGTCATTCATGACTGGTTCAAAAACGGCTGCCATCTTTCCCCTAGCCTAATTTCAATTAGGTTGACGGCATGAACCTAAACTGCCGTTCGTGCCGCACCTCCATCCCGGGGAAGAGGAGGGGGTAATCACAACAACAACAAATGTGGGTATAGTCAAGGAAGCGGACCACCGATACTTATTAATCAGCAAAGCTAGATTTGACAAGCACTATTTCTGCACATGCTAACTGATACAAACGGCAGCAATTTATTGAATCAACTTCCTAAAACTTACCATGTTATACATCTTCTCACTGATTTCAAATAAATGACTTCCCCAAACAGTGATATGCGATCTACGATACTTTTTAATCAACTCATGACACTACAGAAAAAAAATATGATAACCATAAATGAATAAGCAGTTAAAACAGGTTCGTAACGCACATGCGGAAAAAGTAGGGATTGATCAAAGAATCGGTGCCAGCTCCGAACGGAATTTTAGCCCCAGTCCGACCGGAGCTCTTTCCAATTAAGGCCAGGGCCTGGGATCTTTCAACCATGTAAAAGGTACTGTTGGGCATATATGCCGTTTGGTGGGCAGGCTCGTCCCACAGAAAAATTTTGAAACTTCGTAACACATAAAATAGTCTGATTCAGAGTTGTTTGTGAACCCCGATTCGGACCAGAACAAAAATCACAGCCTGGCTCCGGCCTTTTCCTAGATGAATGCAATATACAAAAAATATTTACTTTTTATTCATTAAGAAAAAACAAGTCGCGTTCAGGGGTGTGGAGAGGAAAAACCAAACCTTTACTACAAGTGAAAGTGTTGAGCCTCTGTCCTTGTATTATAGGGGTGCACAACGTTTTACTATTTGAGGCCGCACTACAAACTTAATTTTTATCTACGGCCGTCAGTAAGTCAAAGTGAGGTTTTTTCAGTTTACGCAAAAACGAAGATCTTTTTTTGGTATCAACTTTTCGAATGCAAACTTTCTGACCTTGAGCAAAATTGTTTTTTTCCGTTCATGTAAAGGAGAAAACCTTTTTCTTTTTGGAGTGGGGGATTAACTCCAAATATGCAAACACTTTCGCACAGCCTATCACGCAAGGCCACGTGCTGCGGTACTGCCGCAGGTCGCGCATACCTGATACCTGATTTGTCAAAAAGGCTTTCAAGCCCTTCATACATACGGTACCTTACGGATGAGTTTTTCGTTATCTTCTTTGACGTCAATATTTATAGGAATATCTGGAAAAGTCTTGAACACCGCTTCCAGTGTTGGCATTTTCTGCTCACCCCCTTCATGATGAACGTAGGCAGACTTGTAAAACGTAACTTGAAGATCTCGCTTGAGTGGTGGCAAGTCCTGTGGCAAAAATACAACAGCATGAAAACGTTGTCTACTCTCTATCATAAACAGTTTGCGGTGCCTATTGCAGGGTAACCATCACAGCGTATGCTTTGGAGTTTTCCACTGAATCGATAAAAACGTTGCTCTACCAGGCATCCAACCACGCCCTATCGAGTCTTGATGTGAGAGTGGAGAGCGTTGCGTGATCCACAGATCCTTAAACAATGAGGGAAGAGAAAAGGTGGAGCATGGGTTGGGAGATTCTAGTATCTCTCACGTCCTTTAGCGCGTTGCACCTTGCGGGCTTTAGTGCTTTTCTTTCGAAAGAGGTGGATTTCACTATTTGCGACCCCGGCCCATGTCGCGGTACAAAATGATGTCACAATTGGCACAATCCCAGTGGTTTCACCCGCTAAGAATCGCTGTTTTTATTCAGAGCAAGCGAGTCGAGCTATAGTTTCATCAACCTGTTGAGTCGCACATCAGCAATTCGATTCTCCATTCAACATTTAGTAAAATTGACGCGACGTACTGTACCGCTTTTAACTGCCTGACGGCAAACTGTCCGAGACCTCACTACTATCAGCAGCAAATCATCTAGCTACCAACAGTAAATTAACTTTTGGCTGCGTCGCATAGCAACCTTGCCAGACACCGAAAATACAAAAACACTGGATATGAGGCACCAGGAGAGTTGATATTATTTTCGCGCTCCATAACAACTTGTTGAAATATGAGGCTCTACATGTGCTTCCATTTTTAACGAATGCTTTGCTTCGTTTTTACTGCTTTTACTTCGACTAGTAGATACCTGCATTTGAATAAATTTTAGTGGTTTTGCAAACTTTTTGATTGCAGCTTGATCAACAGCTTAAATCTTTTCAACATTATTTTTGGTCTAAACAGGATTTATCTGGCTCAAAAGCTCATAGTTAATTTCTAAAATACACGGTCTCGGTTTCTGCTTTTTACTGCATTTAATCCAAGAAAATCCTTGATTTATTTTTACAATTTTCTTCTTTTTCACATCAGTATTTCACGAGTTTTTCATTTTATACTTTGGATAATTCAAATACTTCACCTTTACAGTATAGATATTATACCGCCAAATCTTTGCCACTCACCAAGTCTAGTTTCAATTACATTTCTGTAACAAATCGATACTACGAAAACAAGAGGTATACATGCTTGCACTTATAGTTAGGTCCATACCGCTGTCACCACAATGCATTACCACAGAAGAGATATTACCACAAAATACCTTTACTCAAGACACAACGACGAGTCATTGTGAGGATTAACACAAGATGACAACCTGCTTGAACAGCACTCCAATTCACTGAAACTGGCATTATTGGCTCTAAGCAAGTAGTTCTCAAACTGGTGTCCACGGACACCTGGGGGTCAGTGAGGAATTTTCAAGTGGTCCGCGAAACATCCTTTAGTTTTTGAGTAATACCAATCTTTCCAATAATCAAAGTTCATCTAATCCCGCAATCAAATCCCATCGTGATTAGTGCAAAGCTTGCAGAGAAACAATGCCAGCAGAGCAAAGCTTTACTTTATTAAAAAAGTACCGTTTCAACACCGAAACCGAGCCCATAGAAGCGTTGCTATTTAAAGCCGTAAGCCATCTTCCAACATAAAACGTGTTCATTAATACGGAGCGAATTCGCTTCTGCAAATGTTTCATCGAGAGGTGCAACGTTAAAGCGATACTAATCTCGTCAATAGGGTCCAGTACAGAAACATTAAATTTATCTTTCATTACAGATTTATTTTGACCCGATAAAGTCCCAAAGAGAGAATGAAAAGCTTTGGCGGTTTTTGTTTATGCTTTGTTACGTTAACTCTAATATGTTTAATTTAGTGCTGCTCTGGATATTCTTTAAGTCATTAAATCATGGATAACATGAGAGTGCAATAAGCCTCAATCAAAGAATGGTCTGAGCACATAACTAGTGTTCGCGCTAGAACAATAATAAGCCCATAACTTGTACGTCGTTTATCTATTTATCCTACTCTCAATAACAGTTTGTGCTTGTATCAAGTGTTACGCTGTTTACTCACAGTGCAATGTTGCATATTTCCGTTGTGCTTGGCTGGTACCGAATTTGCGCCTTAAGTTTTTAAGCCACTACCTTTGCCACTACGAGAATCATATTGTTCTTTTTGACGCGAACTACACTGTGCTCTGAGACGATGCAACTTTCCTGCTTCCCAGCTTTGCACTTCCTCGGCTTGGTATCAGTTGTACAAAGCAATGCATTAAATCAGTGGTCCCCAAACTTTTCAAGAAGCGACCCCAATTAAAAAAAAAAAAGAATGGCAAGTACTCGCGACCCTTACGTTTGTGCAGACTGTTTGCATATAAATAAAAACATGTTCCAGCAATTTAATATTAACACTGGTGTAAAGAATGCGCCTGCCTAGTTTCCACAAATTTCTGAAACCGTGGCGTGATTTTGCTTAAACTCAAGCGTAAGTCATGTTCTACATCTAATCAATTTCGATGCTTAGTTTCTATAACACTCATTGCACTAAATGTTGCTTTGCAGAGCCAGGTAATCGCAAATGGAATAAGTTGTTGAATCACTTATACCGACACAGCCGGATAACTTGAATGTATTGAAACCAGGGCTGGGGAGTCGGTGGTCTGAACTTCCGACTCCGACTCCTGGGAATATGAAAGGTCCGACTCCGACTCCTGCTTGTTAATACTAATAGCAAATATTCTTATATTTTCATTTGCCATCTATATATAAATCAAATTTGCATGTTATTGTTAAAACATTTTACCTTTTCACAAATGGTTAAATATCCTGATTTCATCCCATATGGTTGCTAATTATAATAAAAATATCCCTATTAGGGGGGCTAGGACCTCCCCCCAGATGCACCTACACAGTTAAAATGACAAATTCACATTGTACATCTGTATCAACATCTGCATACTGAATTTTATTACATTTTTGGGGCTTCAGGAGTCGGAGTCGGCCAATTTTTGCCAACTCCGACTCCTGAAGCCCCCAAAATGCCCCGACTCCGACTCCCCAGCCCTGATTGAAACCCAAAGTTAATATTCGCTGACATTTTTGGATGTTTTTCTTTAAACAAATTGAAAGAAATTTGGCTCGCAGGTTCAGCCGTCATTTCCGTAAATTCTTCCGTAACACGGAGAGGTAGTTCTAGCAAATTAGTAACGGCAAAAAAGATCGATTATCCAGTCTTGTTCAATGGTTGGTGCTAGGACATTACCATAATAATGCTCCATTTTTTTGCTCAGCTTCTCTAGGTGTCCGATTATGGCGTCTTTTACAATCAATCTTTTTCTAGCAATATATTTTTCTAATTCAGGAGGCAAACTAAATTCATCTCTATCTACATAAATTTGCGTCAGGATAAGTTTTTATAGTAATTTTGGCAGCGTGATCAATATCAGTAAACCCAGTGCCCCGCATAGATTGATTCAGAGAATTTAGTGAGTTAAATATGTCAGCCAGGTATGCAACGTTTGCGATAAACCTTTCCTGGCTAAACTTTTGAGACATTCTATAACACAATTCAGTGTATGATGCAATTCCTCAGATAAACTGTTTGCTACAAGTGCTTGTCTATGGAGAAAACAATGCGTTCATTGTACGTTTATTGCTTTACCTTTGACTCGTTTTACTGCTCCCGAATTTATGCAGTGCTTGCTGCTGCACCGTCGGTACAAATTCCGGCACATTTATCCTAAGATATGGAATTATCGTTAAAGAATCCATCAATAATTTTAAAGATGTCTTTACCTCTAGTATGCAACTCCAGGGCTTTGCAAAACAGCTTTCTCATACTCTTCCCCATTGCTGATATATCGAATAAATATAGATAGCTGTGTTAGGCCTGCAATATCTGGGGATTCATTCAGTTGAATTGCATAAAATGGAGAAGTATTCATATGACTAACAATCTGTTTAAGAACGTCATGAGACAAGTCTAAAATCCTTCGTTTTGCTGTATTGGCAAATAGTGAGACTGAATCTAATTTTTTTCTTTCATTTTCTCCAAACATTATTTTTACCACGTCCTTCATAATTGGTATAAATAACTTTTCGCCAATGGTATAGGGTTCTTTTGCTTCGCAATTTGGTATGATGCGACATACGAAGAATAAACAGCATATTTATTGGCTCACGTAAATGTCATAATACTTTTGTGTGACGCACAATCGATTGCAATTTACGTTCAAAAAAGTGGACTGGTTTATTGACGCAGCCTGGATGATTAGTAGTTAAATGATGTTGCAGTTTATTTTTCTTCATTGATTCTTCAGATAAAATTTTTGAAAAAATGACCCATTTCGGCTTGCCATTTAATTCAGTAAAGCCAAGCTTTAAAAAAGATTCATCATATAATCTTTTGCTTTTGTTTTTAAAAGTCATTTTTATATAATTTAGTCACCGTCGGTCACAAAAATTTAATGAAATAATCAGATTTTGCAATTAGTTAAAAGAGTAAAAATATTGTTGAGTAGTATTAACAACATTTCATACATAAACTGAGACATTACTAAAGGCCTATTTACAACCTTTCTACACTACCACAGTTTTGTTTCAGGCTCACAAACGTATTTTTAGTTTATTTCATTTTCTTTCAGCTCGAATGATCGCACGTAGCTTGCTCAAAATGCTCAGCCAAATGTCCGTGTAGGTTTGAAAATTTTTTTGATAATCAGCGATTCGTTTGTCCCTCGCGACTATGTGAACCTAGTATTTTGACAGTTGACATGATTTTTTCTGGGTACTTTTATGCTTGACCTGTTTTGCTCGTGTTATTTTTGCACAGTGTAGACATTTGGTGGCTTTGGGCTGATACTATCATTTTAAGCTCGCTCTGAACCAATTTGTTGTGTAGACTGAAATTAAGGGCAACAAGAAACTGCTGGCATATGACGACCCCAGAAAAGTTTAAGGCGACCCACAGTTTGGAGAACACTGCAATAGATGATTTGCAAAAAACGATTTGTGAAGCTTATTAGTAGCTGCAAATTATGCACTTAGTTTCTTTTTGTCCATTATGTCTATTCGTGCACAACCAATTTATTGCAAGTAATTGCATTTATTTTTCACATCAGCTACGATAAAAAAAAGTTATTACCCCGCCTGCGACGTCTAATTGGTACGTAATATTTAGTTTTTAACTTTAAATTCGTAGCTTTTCAGTGTTGTATACTTAATTATTAATTATGGTTCATACCTGTCTTAGCGAGGGTTAACGTGAGACAGGCTGCGCTGTAAAACGATACCACTTGTATCAGTTTCACAAGCAAGTTGTTCTTGGGCGTGAAGCTGGACTTTTGGTAATGAAAATGCTAAAAATAAGTCAAAGCTAAGCGATGCAAACCTGATAATAAGAATCACCAATTTTTCCTTTAAAACCGGTGCTTCGGCTCAGATCTGGATCATGGCTCACAACCACTTGCTCGTCTTTTGAAAAACAAACATCAAGCTCAAGCATTTGAGTTCCACACTCAACTGCACTGCAAACACAAATCAAATGAATTACTGGCAATGTAATCTCGATCAGCCGCTACGCAAGCCGTAATCTAGGCTGCTTTATAAAACGATGTTTGAGTAAAGACGCAAATTTCTCCAAAAACAGAAGATGAATACATACGTTTTTGAAGTTATACAATAAAAAACTTACTGAAAATATGCTTTTAAGGTATTTTCAATATTTTCCGCAGATCCTAAAAGCAAAAAGTAAAAAAATTTAAGAACACTATTGACTTTGTTCAACGCAAGCTATATACGAATTAGGAAAATTTTGGCAAGCTGCAAAAAAGCCTCCATGTGTAGGACACGTTCTGCTTACAGCATCAAGTACCGTATATGTCATTGGCTTGGTGATGCCAGATATGAAAAATTTACCTCAAACCCAACGTTTTACAGAGCATTTTTTTTTAGAGCAAAGCAGTTGTTCAACGCAATGTGCCACATTCCCAACATAAAAGTGAATAATACATACAGTAAATTTTTCAACTGTGGTTAGATACCACAAAATAAATTTTACATGAAATAGTCTAGGCGTGATATTTGAATGACAGAAAACCGTTGGAATTTTAAAAGCTTCAGCCAACAACTTCTTATCTTTTGTTGAAAGTCATGAGTATACTTGAGTATACTTCAAGCTTTCGTTTATTGCTTGAAGGATAGAAATACTTTAAGTAGTTTGTAAAAAATGAAGCCTTTAAAATCACAGCTTTGAGATATTTTCTGGTGGGGCATCACATGCGATTTGAAATGTATAAAAATGAATGTAGTGCTCAATTGCAAGCATGTACAAATGAATCTACATTTTCTGATTAAACAAAAAATAATGACATACTGGAGAATGTCGACATTGCTATCAAAATAGTGGATGCACTGTTCAAGGGGAAAATGACTGCATTTGAACCTCATTATGGATTCCATATTCTGCACTGGAAAAAGAGACTTTACTCTAATTTTTCCTGAATGCCATAAAAGTGCTATGAGCCAGCAGTATTGGTAATTCTGAGCAGGCCTAAATACTTCAACTTTCCGAGCGACAAGGAAATAAAAATCTAATCAATGAATCCACTCAAAATACATAATCATATTGGCTTAAATTTCGATTTGTTTTGATACAGCTTGCTGCATTGCAAAGTTGGTGGTCAGCAACTATTTTCCATACAGAGCAACTGTCATTACATCTGACTTGTGCTACATTTAAAGTAAACTACTCATCAAAAAAAGATATAAAAATAACTTTTGTTTAATTAGGATTTCTACGAGAATGCTTAATGCCTGACTAGTTACCACATAAAATAAAATTTCTTCCATTACAAAATAAAAATGTTACCTCCTCTGTGGCTGATGTGAGATGCGTGGAAATATTTTTTCTTCTTTTTGTGCAATATTTCAGGATGTTGAAACAATAGATAGGATGTCAACAAATACCCACCACAAGCAGCTAACACTGAATAATGCCATGATGACTTCAACATGTTAGCAACAATTGAACAACCCACACTTACACATTACACACAATAGGCGACTGTATATGCCTAGCCTATGGTTTAATCACTCTTACGATCATTCTAAACATAAATACAGACCTGTGATTCCTTAGAACAAAAATAGGGCAAATTTGCAAAAATGTCCAGTGAATTTGCAGTGGTAATTTAAAAGTGCGAAAAAATTCTGGTAGCTTCTGGCAACATTTTTGTGGTTTAGCAAAGGGACATGCAACCTGCAAAATGAGACTTGTGGACTGCGACCACAGATGACATTTCCAAGTCAACTTCAGTTCTATTGGGGTTGACCTTTTAAGTTGATCCCCAAACAAAAAATGTAAAACATTTTACCTGTACTTACAAACGCAATGATACTATACCAACACCACTGGATTCGCATGCATACCTGTAGCATTGGAATAAGAATTGAGTATAAACATTTTAATTTAAAAATTGGCATTTTGATAGAATTGGGTGGAAATAAGAACTATAATTGATAGCTACAATATCAGTTTGCATTTTTACTAGTTTTGAAGATGTGCACCCCTGCTTTTTATTAGTAAATTCTTCAAAAATATTCAGTCATTTTTCATTTGTAGATGCAAACTTTCTTGCCACATTTTAACATTTGACAAATTTAATTGGGTTGCACATTTGTCCAAAGTGTCATAAAAAGACTGTAGAGTACGTTTTTTGGAGGGAACGGCTTCTGTTTATGGAACAAAGAGTTTCTGGGGGAGGAGAGAGCAATAACCCAGGTGACCCTAGTTGGTGTCATACCTGAGCCATATAAAATAACAGCAGGTTTTACAGTTGATGCCAAAGTGCTGTATTTGGAGAAGCATAAAATTTAATTGGTGGCAATCGCTTCCAAACATCAAAATTGTTTCATATTTCACAAAGTATGGGTGTTTAATGCATTTTTTCTGGAGCACTGCTTCCATATGGGGGCACAATACTCAATTTGCAGATGCATGCTTTGACTCGATGAGGTGTTTTGGGACTGAAACCATTACTAAATTTTTTTGTAGTCTATCAGGCTATGTAAATGAAAAAAATAGACAACTACACCTTTTCACAATGCAAAGCAATCATATGCACTAATACATAAAAAGGCACTTAGAAATCTTGGGGGTATCCAGTCCCTCCAAGCCCTTAGATCTCAAGGCTCTTGCAGATACAGTATAGTCTTACTTCAATATTTACTATAAGAACCCTGAACAGGCTCATGAAATTTTCCACTACTGTAAAATTGGTTTATCTACGAAAAGATTAAACACCCTTGGTTTCATACAAACTTTACAATTTTGCAAAATTTTTAACCATCTGTTTTAACACATGGTAGAGAGGAATCAAAATTTGGTTCTCCCCTAAATTTGACTAACATCTTTTTGTAGGTCAGTCTCATCTCTTATGTAAACATTGCATAATCAAGATGTAACAGTGAGTAAAAGCAATGTAACTTTGTAAGTAATGTGTGCTGTTTCCACCCTTTTTCTATTACCAATTATCTCTGTCAAGCAATTAACCAAAAACAAGGTGAAAAAGCTGTGTTTTCTTTCTTTATCAGCCAATTTCATTTGCTACTAATCAGCAAGAACAGTGAATAACTATCCACATCATTTTTTAAGGAAAGTCAAAGCTGAAATTGGGCAAAATCTTTATTCTTTTTATGTTTGAAAACTAATTTCACTCATGATTGTTAAGTTGTGAAAGCATAGAGCTCTTGGCTTCAGTTCGGCATAAATATGTCATTTTTTTGAAAGAATGATCATGAATTGCAAACAAATAGCTTTATCACTATTACCAGTCACAAAACTATGAGAAAAAATTTAAATTTCAAATAATTCTAGTTCTAAACTCCTTCCAAAAAGGATGCTTCATATTAAAACAAAGCTGACAAAAATTGCTTGTATAGCAATTTCGTGATTGAAATAAGCCTTGAAATATAGTCATGATTGAAATAACTCGTAAAACATCAAAAAAGTATGACTTCAAGATTTGACCTCTTTAAAAATATTTTGAGATAACTTAATTGTTTAAGAGGTTATTTGTTGTTCAGTAAAGTTTGCTCATACTGTTATAACTGCAAGGCAGTGGCTATTTTGCAGGCAACGGCATTTTACCCTTGGAGACTATCTTGCCGTAAGCATTCACGTGTGTTTATATTGCCATGTTATCTACATTTAAGCCAGTGACACTGTGGTGTAGTGCGCTGGTCTTGATATACCATGGTTGCGAGCTCAAATCTCAGCTGGCAGGGCATTAAAAGAAGGCAGTAGCTATTTTGCCGTCGACGGCAATTTACCCTCAGAGACTATTTTGCCGTGAGTTGCTTGTGATTGGTCAATCTTAATGACGTACTAAACATGTGACTTTTGGTCGTCTCTGATTGGTCAATTTTAAAAACCAAAAAAAAAATTTTGCACCCCCAGGTCTCTATCCCCCACCCTGCACACTCCCTTGCAGTGTACACTGCCCCGTACATTTACAAACCGGGCCTGCCCCTTCAGTGTACACTGCCTTTCTTTTAAAGCCCTGGCCAGCTGAGATTCGAACCCGATACCTTGGTATCTCAAGACCAGCGCTCTATCCACTACACCACAGAGTCACTGGTGCGATAATAGCAAATTTGGCAATATAAACACACGTGAATGATCACGGCAAAATAGATTCCAAGGGCAAATTGCCGTCGACGGCAAAATAGCCACTGCCTTAAAAGAAAGGCAGTGTACACCAAAGGGGCAGGCCTGGTATGTAAATGTATGGGGCAGTGTACATTGAAAGGGAGTGTACAGGGTGGGGGGTAGACACTGGGGGTGCCAAATTTTATTAATTGATTATTAAAATTCACCAATCAAAAACGGCCAAAAGTCACATGTTTAGCAGTCATTAAGATTGACCAATCACAAATAACTCACAGCAAAATAGTCTCTGAGGGTAAAATGCCGTTGATAGCAAAATAGCCACTGCCTAACTGCAACTCCATAGTAAATTGATAAAAATTGCTACTCTAGATGAATCAGTAGTCAACCAAGTAAAAACTATGTCAAACCTATCTTCTAAGCTGTGTTTATCCAATCAGGTTTACCACTGTAAAAACTGATCAACTGGCAAAACTCATACAAAAGCCTTCCAAAAAGGGAAATTTCTATAATATGTTATTGTGTTTGAGCAGCTTTTTATTCTTTTACATATACCAGTACTTTGTGGGGCCAAGTAAAAGGGGGCATTTATTTCCCAAAACTTTGAGTGAGGTAGGGCATCTCTCCCACAATTTTTCATTACAACTATTTGATTACAAGTGGAAATTATACAGGTAATCCTGTGCTTTAGTGCAGTAAATTATTTAAGCTGAAAGGGCAGTGTACACTGTAGGGCCAGGCCCGGTATGTAAATGTACAGGGCAGTGTACACTGGAAGGGAAGGGAGTGTACAGGG
The DNA here is from genome assembly GCA_963675345.1 of Trididemnum clinides. Lineage (NCBI taxonomy): Eukaryota > Metazoa > Chordata > Ascidiacea > Aplousobranchia > Didemnidae > Trididemnum > Trididemnum clinides. The sequence goes on from CAVLYW010000096.1 coordinate 25,038, forward strand.
TGGGGGAGTATACACTGGGGGTGCAAAATTACACTCCTTTCTAGTGTACACTGCCACGTACATTTACATACCGAGCCTGGCCCTTTAGTGTACACTGCCCTTTCAGCTTAAATAATTTCCGTACATAAACAATAGATGGAGCATAGTTGACAAACACCATTTCATTGTCACATTGATCACAATGGAAGTTATTTTGAATAAGTCCCATTCGAGCACAAAATAACACCCACTCATGCTTTTCACGAAGCTCAAACAAAGTCTGGCGTTTTTTATTTACCGCGCTAAAGTACAGGATTACCATTATACAAAGGCAGTGGCTATTTTGCCGTTGACGGCAATTTACCCTCAGAGACTATTTTGCCGTGAGTTGTTTGTGATTGGTCAATCTTAATGACGTACTAAACATGTGACTTTTGGTCGTCTCTGATTGATCAATTTTAAAAACCAAAAAAAAAAATTTTGCACCCCCAGGTCTCTATCCCCCACCCTGCACACTGCCTTGCAGTGTACACTGCCCCGTACATTTACAAACCGGGCCTGCCCCTTCAGTGTACACTGCCTTTCTTTTAAAGACTTGGCCAGCTGAGATTCGAACCCGATACCTTGGTGTCTCAAGACCAGCACTCTATCCACTACACCACAGAGTCACTGGTGCGATGATTGCAAATTTGGCAATATAAACACACGTGAATGATCACGGGCAAAATAGAGTCCAAGGGCAAATTGCCGTCGACAGCGAAATAGCCACTGCCTTAGACAAACTATAGGGTAAACTAGGAAACGGGGGCAATAAGTACAGAATCTGGGGGCATTAGGCACCCAGGCCTGAAAAACTCTCCAAAAGAGCTATATTTAACCTACTACAGGCTGTTGGGGCAATAAGCCCTCACTTAAACAGTTACTCTTCCAATCAGAAAGCTTAATTCAGCATTTTTACCCAAGGGAGGTCATTCTATGGGTAAATAAAGTTTTGTGTAGGAGCAAAAATTATTTTCACAGGTCAGCCATTGTTAAACCTAAAAGCAAACTTTTCGGCAGTTAACGCAACAGTTGGAAAACTTCAATTTGCACCTGAACAGAGCAAGTAAACACCTTCTCCTTTTGCTACTGTGGGAACTACTTTCTTTGGATTTATTTGTTCGTTAATCCATGGGATGTTTTGTTTAAATTTATTCATGCGTTCATTTTGTAGTTTACCTTTAAGTTGCGTAACATCACCTCATTTTAATTTACTTTGTTGATTATTTTGCCTTTTTTTATCACTTCGAAGTTTTTGTGCACGGTCGGCAAATTAGTAGGTGATGTAGTTTAGTTCTGCATTTTTTTCAATCAATTGGAGATTTGCGTAGTTTGAGCTTGGAAACAATTTTGGAGTTTAATAAAAATTGTTTTAAGACTAATTTTGAATAAGCTATTCGTAGTCTTAAGATACTAAACCGCTACACTACCAAGCCTAGAATTGCAATATGTAAGTATTTGTAATTTGTTTTTACCTTTGTTTCAAGTATTTAAATGACTTTGTCTTGATCACATGGTCTTTGCTGATGTAGCGTGTCGCGCCTCGCACTTCATCGAGCTGCCATGCCAAACATCTTTTTGTCTTTCTTTACATTTTTTTATTAGTTTGCTTTCAGTGGCTTAGCACCTTGCTCCCACTGATGTGTGTGATTCTAGTTGTTTACTGTTAGAGCTGCGTTTGCTAATTTGCAACTTTGTGCGTCCCCAGTTTGACGCCCAGCTCGCGCACCTTTGCTGTTTTACCCTATGATTTTACTGTAATATTAACTGACGAAGTACATATCGTCACGTTTGTAGCCGCTCGGCTATCTCCGTTTAAAGTACATCGTGCTCCTGTAGTTCGCACGCCTGGCAATGTAACCTCACGCCAGGAATCTAGCCTGCATGGCTTTCCGGCAACCTAGCCGTGATATTGCAACGCGTATTGTTTATTATTATTGTATGCGTCTAAAATCACACACACATATTTTTATTTTTTTATTAGGGCTAGATTATGTTTATTTTTGTCTTCTCTTGGTAGCTCGGTGATCGGCTTGCCTTTCCCGCCATTAGGTTGTTTATCCGTTATTTTTTGTTAATGTGACGTGTGCAGTGCCCTGTTTACATAGACGTGTGCAGCGACCTAATTCCTGGTGTCGCATGCAGATTTTGTTACCGACCATGTGGTCGGAGATATTGTGCTCTCTTTCTTCGTTGATCGCCGTGGCGGACGGACGTATTCTGGTTGTCTGTCATGTTTCTCTTTGGTTGTTGATCGTCGTGGCAGAAGGATGTGATTTTTGATTATCTGCAACAGCTGCGTAAATTGATGGAATAAAATAATGCTGTCGTGCTTTCTTCCTTATGACTGCCATAGTTCCCAGCAATTGGGATTCAGTCAGCACGTTATTGCTCTAAGTAACATATTTCCTACAATGGTGACCCCGACGTGATTGAGGGAAGAAAGAAAGAAAACAGCAAAAATAAAGAAGGAATTAATTCAACCGCCAAATTTGCAGAAGAAAATTTACAAATCGTCGCAAGAATTTAAAGTTAAGTACTTTTCTCTAGTGTTTTTTTGTATAGTTTCCACGTAACCATACTAAGTGTAATGTGCCGAGGTAAAACCATAATACTCCTGGTTCATGACAGCAGATCGACGGAGTTTTAAATTTATTCTCGTCCTGGGCATGACGTAAAACTGCATCCGACCTTCGTCCTGGGCATGATATAAAACTGCTTCCCGTTTTTTCATCCTAAGCATGACGTAAAACTGCATCCCATTTTTGTCCTGGGCATGACGTAAAACTGCAGCCACCTTTTTGCTTGTGCTGGTACACCCTTTTATTTCTTTCGTGTTAGTCCTGCAGTTATGTTTTATGCTTCATTTTTGGGAGAAATTTTTTTTATTAGCCCTAGTCAGAAGCTATCTTCAATTATGATTTTAACATATGCCTGATCACTGCCATGCCTTACCATTTTGTAAACACATGTATATAACGTCTATGAGCCGCACTGATGCGTGTTTGCATTTTTTCCAGCCTACCGTACAGTTATCCTGTGCTGCTGCTTTTCATTTTTTGAACGCCTGAAAGACAAGCCGGAGATCGACAACGATATCTTCTTTCGTCCTTTCGCACGTCTCCGCTGGCTGCGCGTGCTTGAGGGGGGAGTTGTGTAGCGTGTCGCGCCTCGCACTTCATCGAGCTGCCATGCCAAACATCTTTTTGTCTTTCTTTACATTTTTTTATTAGTTTGCTTTCAGTGGCTTAGCACCTTGCTCCCACTGATGTGTGTGATTCTAATTGTTTACTGTTAGAGCTGCGTTTGCTAATTTGCAACTTTGTGCGTCCCCAGTTTGACGCCCAGCTCGCACACCTTTGCTGTTTTACCCTGTGATTTTACTGTAATATTAACTGACGAAGTACATACCGTCACGTTTGTAGCCGCTCGGCTATCTCCGTTTAAAGTACATCGTGCTCCTGTAGTTCGCACGCCTGGCAATGTAACCTCACGCCAGGAACCTAGCCTGCATGGCTTTCCGGCAACCTAGCCGTGATATTGCAACGCGTATTGTTTATTATTATTGTATGGGTCTAAAATCACACACATTTATTTTTCTTTTTTATTAGGGCTAGATTATGTTTATTTTTGTCTTCTCTTGGTAGCTCGGTGATCGGCTTGCCTTTCCCGCCATTAGGTTGTTTATCCGTTATTTTTTGTTAATGTGACGTGTGCAGTGCCCTGTTTACATAGACGTGTGCAGCGACCTAATTCCTGGTGTCGCGTGCAGATTTTGTTACCGACGATGTGGTCGGAGATATTGTGCTTTCTTTCTTCGTCGATCGCCGTGGCGGACGGACGTATTCTGGTTGTCTGTCATGTTTCTCTTTGGTTGTTGATCGTCGTGGCAGAAGGACGTGATTTTTGATTATCTGCCACAGCTTGCGCGCATTGATGGAATAAAATAATGCTGTAGTGCTTTCTTCCTTATGACTGCCATATAGTTCCCAGCAATTGGGATTCAGTCAGCACGTTATTGCTCGAAGGATCTTATTTCCTACAGCTGATGTACAGGCACAGTACAAAAGTCAGTTACACCAAACTCACATAGATAGATATAACACACTGATAAGACACCATAATGCAATTTTAATGTTTAAATTGGTGTTTTTCATATATAGATACTAGCTGGCGTCGCCCGGCAGAGGTACTCCATCAATAATGTCGGGGTTTAGTATTTCGGTTCAACCGGCTGCAAAGGCTACATCCCGCTCTTGTGTGAGCAGAAGCGAAAAGTTAATGAATTTTATGTACTTTCACAATTTTTGCACACGAAATTAGGATCATCATATTCTCTTAATCATGACTGCCGATGCTCACAAAGAATCTTGCAACAAATTATTGTTAACACTTATGAGGGAGCAGGGATTGTACATGTGATCAAAACTGATTGTAGTGGCAAATGGTGGTTGCTTTCACAGTTTAAAAAAATAAACTATTTAACGATAAACCTATTTGCCAATTGGTGCTGCCTTTTTCCTATTTATATTTGTAGAATCAAGTTTCTAACTTGGCTGCGCTATTGGTCTTGTTTCCGGCATAGCGACAAAAGCAGTTATTGTTCTCTCTATATTCAGTTTTAGAAATTGTTATGGTTATGATTTTATGTCGATTTTTTCTTAAATTTGGGATTTTATTACAATGATGTAAAATATAGACATAAATGACATAAATACCTAAACATGCAGCATATTAACATAAAAAAAATTCTTGCTTTATAGCATATATGACGGCGTCACTGAAAGAGCCCCCATCAGTAACGTCGGGATTGAGAGTGTCGGTTCAGCCGGCCTTGTCTACCAGGTTGCTGTATGAAGAGTCACCAAAAGCTTATGCGTTTTCCGCACATGAGATGTTCACGAATTTTTGTGCTTCTTTTCCCAATAGAATATCTCAATCCAGATCCTGGCTATGCCTTAGGTCTATGTGCTCTGTTCATTGCTGACACCAACCCAAGGGAGCCTTGCGTTTCCTGTAGTTTGGAAATAGGGAACACATTCTGATATTAACCTATTCTGAAGCAAAATAGCAAAAACGTCTTTCGTATGGTGCTATTTCACGTAGTGATGCTGTTTCTTTTGATTTCCCCTTGAACTTTCTCAAGTCCTCGCTGGCTACGCATTATGTAGCATATTCTTTTCTTCCTGCTTGACATGCCCTGGGGAGTTTAAAGTGTCCTTGCTTTTCCTCATATTTTTGGTTTGACCTCGGTACTGTTAAGGATTCACCACTCGAAAGGGATGAATCTTCTATTATAGTTGTCACAGGCGGACGGCCAGGACCTTCCTCGCACTGTTCTCTATCCAAGCACCAGTTTAAAATCAAACAGTAAAATCAATGGGTTTATTGACAGAATAACAATAAAAACTTCGAATAGGCCAGCGCGAGAAAATTGACTAGACTTTTATCCACGATTGAACCAGCAACATTCAAGAACCAAAAATAGAATTTGAAGTAACTTCTTTTTCTTTATATACATAATTAGTAAGAGCCTGAAGCCACGCGTTTTGTGCGCTTAGGTCCGAGTGTAGAAATAGATAATTGTAACAAAGTTAAAGTGCGACAAAACAATACGTGCAATAAGACTCTTGTTCTCAGGGCTGCAGTTCGATTATCGGTGAGTTAAAAAATGGGCATTGGTGCAATAACATTGCGGCCCCTTTGAAACAAGAACACAGGGTGAAGTTTCAAACAAAAACACAATACATATAGAGCACCAAGGACAAGATTAACTTAACATATTCAAAGAACAATGATGCAGTGGTCAGGTATACGTAGTTCTTTTTGATGGTAGTCCACCATCATCATTAACATTCATATAGACGGTGCAATAAATAAAAGAAAAGGTGACTAAACACGTATGCTAAAGGCCAAGTCCGAATTTTCTGATATATAATTACAGATTTTGAAGCATAAAAATGTCAATAATGCTCGGGAAATACAAATATAAAAACAAAAGATAAAATACAATAAAATATTATACGGGAGCAATTTTTGATATATCACGAAGGATGTATTCGATTTTATTTGTACCATCCCCGCAATCTTTCAACACAGCAACAGTTGCTCTACGGACTAACTCTTTTCCGTTGCGCCACTGAGGGTGCACCCGGTGTACACGGCCCAAACGATAAGCCCCGCGCCTTGAGATGTCCTCAGCATCTCCAACCAGGACCAATTGGCCAGTGCAGATATTATTCCGAGTTACCCTCCACTTGTTTCTACCTTGTAAAGTAGGGAGGTAACCTTGCATCCAACAGAGCCAAAATTTATGAGCCAAAGTTGTATTATAAAGAAAGTCACGACGCAAGTCCCCCCGATCATGAAATGCACTTAGAGGTGTATTGGGGGCAAGACCTTGCCCCAGGAAAGACGAAGGAGTGATTACAGCCAAATCATTAGGTTTATCCCTAAGCGAAGTGAGCGGGCGATCGTTTACTATGCGCACCGCGTCTGAAGTGAAGGTCTGTATTTCAATAAGTGAAGGCTTACGTCGAGATTGATCTAAAACGCGATTAAACGCGTCTTTAAATAACTTTACCATACTTTCCCAACTACCTCCTTGACTAGGAGAGTATGGAGGGATTTTAACCCAATTAATGTTACGCTTTCTAAGAGAATTACAGAATTCTGTCGAACCAAGCAACGAGGAAAGCCGATCAGCAGCGGCCCGAAACGTCGAGCCATTATCCGAATAAACAGTGTCAACTGCTCCCCGAAGATTTGTAAATCTAGAAAATGCGAGCAAAAATTCATTCAAGTCAAGACTAGTGACGATTTCCACGTGTATGCAACGAGTGCATAAACACGTAAATAGTAAACCCCAACATTTGCAATTACTACGATTTTGGCGATAAAAATACGGTCCAAGATAATCTACGCCGCAATACTTGAAGGGTTTATTTGTGGCAGTTACTCGGCAAGCCGGTAGATCGGCCATGAGCTGTCGAACAGGTGTTGCTTTTCGCATTGCACATTTTACACATTCCGTCAGGTAACGCTTAACGCTCGAAATTCCATACACAATCCAAAAACGCTGCCGCGTACGCATTAGCCTATAGCATGGACCTGCATGTCCAGCTTTAGCGTGTTCATCGAGAATGATCAACCTAGTAAGTGGGTGCCTGCTAGGGAGTATTAAAGGATGTTTAGTGTCCGTTGGGAGATCAGCGTTTTTCAGGCGACCCTCAACACGCAACATCAAGTTATTGTCCACACAGGGGCGCAGGTTTCGCAGAGTTTTTAATTCAGAGACACGACGGACGTGTTCTAAATCTAACAAGCTATTACCTAATTTTTTTAAAATCAAATCATAAGCATCTGATGACTTCTCCTGGAGAAGCTTAATTGCGGTCCCAAAATGGGTTTTCTGAACAAATTTTACAACTTCCATGAAGGCCTTATCCAAGTAGTCTGCATCAAATTTCGGTTTACAAAGGTTACGCTTTTGTGATTTGGCGACAATATACTGTTTGAAAGCAATAAGATAAGCCACACGCTTTTTTAATGTGTATAGATCGGGAGCGCTTTCAATTATCCGATCCAGGCACGTATTGATTTTAAGAGACAAAAGATCTAAATTAATGCTGGCACTACGAACAACCACGGCGGGGCTCACGGGCTTGGGTTCCAAAGATCCCTGTAAAAGAAATGGAGGTCCTCCAAGCCACAATGCAAAGGAATCAGAGTTCCTTACGCTGCCTTCGCGTGTACCAACATCAGCGGGATTTAAAGATCCTTGAACATAATTCCAGTCACAAGCCGAAGTCATAAGGTGTATTATATCTACACGGCGTTTTACAAATCGCGGAAGATGAAGATCCGGGTTTACAATCCATTTAAGAGCAACTTGTGAATCTGTCCACAAGTGAAAGCTGCAAGACAAATGCTGTAACGATTTAGACACGGCGAACACCAGTTCAGAACAAAGCCTAGCCGCTTCCAATTCTTTTCGAGAGATTGTCCAATTCGTCTGAGACAACAAAACCAGTTTCGACTTGCCATGCACGAAGGCGACGTTCGATTGTCGCCCAATTAAGCGCCTCAGATAGACCACACAGGACAAGGCATCATTCGAAGCATCACTAAACCCATGAAGCTGATAGCTAACGCTTTCATCATCGCCGGTCTCGGTTTCGGCCTCCCAAAAGCAGTAGCGGGGGATCGAAACCTCTGAAATAAGCCGTACAAGACAAAGCCACGCACTCCAATCGATCATCATGTCTTTCGGAAGCTCGTCATCCCAGCCAATACCAGCACAGGCAGCTCGGTGAAGAATTAACTTGCCTCCCAAGAGATAAGGAGCGACAAAACCCAGTGGGTCAAAATGGCCAGCAAGAAAGCGCAGCATTTCGCGACGACTGAGTCTAGCTGGCATAGTCAAATTTTTATTACAATGAACCTTGAGACAGTCCTTTTCCACGTCCCATATTAGGCCCAATGCTTTAGAGTCTGGCATAGAGTTTGAACCAAGGTCAATTTCTCGGATATTAGAGCCGAGATCGCCTTTGGGAATACTCAGCAAAACCGGCTTAGCCAGGTGATTTGCCGACCACTTACACAGTCTGAAGCCTCTGGTTTCGAACAGTGACTTCGACTCTCGAGAAATAACCTTAATATCAGCCAGGGATTCAGCAGTAATGAGCAAGTCATCCATATACCGATTGTTTTCGATAGCTTCCAAAGTCAGTCGACTTGCTTTGGTAGGATTTTCCTCAATCAAACGTTGTATTGCATGAAGAGCAATGTAAGGACTGGAGTTTATCCCCCAGACATGTCTACAAAACCGAAATATTTCGGTTTCACCAAGTTTTATGTCGTTATCCTTAAACCAGACCAAGCGAAAGAGATCCCGCTGGTCTTCTGGAATAGAAATTTGAAAGAAACATTTGCTTAAGTCGGCCATACACGCAAATCTACCCAAACGAAAACGAGTCAAAACGTCAGTCAACCTATTCAAAAGATTAGCCCCTGGCAAAACAGCATGGTTAAGACACACTCCCTTAAATGTGGCTGCACCATCATATACAACACGAGATTTTTCTTGTTTCGTCACAAAGAAAGGCAAATACCAAGTAGGCCCGTTAACCTTTACCTTCTCCACATGCGTTAACCAACCCTCAGCAAGCAACTCTTGAAATGTGTCTGTAAGGGTTCGGTTTAAAGTAGGATCGCCCAGAGCTTTCCGACGCAGAGACATAGTACGCTCTAAGGCATTTGAAAAGTTATTGGGAATCTTTTTAACAATATCCGATCTCAAAGGAACCGGAATCTCGTAACGACCATCTTTTACTTTGACGTTAGGCTCCACCAACGAACACGCAAGCTCCTCACTCCTAGAGGGTTGAGTCTCCTCGCCCTCCAATTCAACTTGTCGCAAAGCCGCCTTTAGCTCAGTAATTTCCTGTCTAAGTTGTTCACATTCGTTTGTGTCACAATCAACGTTTACTCTTGCTTTCAAGACCTGGTGCGAATCCGATCTCACCCCAACGCGACCACCGCTGGCTATAGGACCCAGTCGAGTCAGAACGTAGTTAGGTTCACTCGCATTTACACCCTCTCTTTCCTCCAAAACAGTGAGCAACTCTTTATTAGTTTGTCCTATCAAAATGTCAATCCTTTGCCGTTGAGGAATAGTGGGAATTTTAACCCCTTCGAAATGCCTAAGTTTTTGCGTATTTACGGCATGAGGCAAAACGTTCTCATCATCAATAAAGTCCGGGACAACCAAAGCATTTTTTATAGCAAAAGTTTCTTTATTTGAAAGTGATTCAATTTCAAAGTTTGTAAGACCATCACTGGGCATGGTTTGTTCAGCTAAGGTGCGAATGGTTATTGCATGATCCGTTTTAGTAGCGAGCCCAAGCTCGTCCCTCAAGCTCTTTGAGATCAATGTAGCCTGAGAAGCAGTATCATGCTGTGCATATGCCAAAGTAGACTTGCCTGTCACTGGGTTTATAACCCTTACGGCACTCGTACGAAGCATCACCAAATCGTTATTAAAGGTCAGTTTTCTCACAACTGTTTGTTCAGCATCTGTCTGTTTTTTCCCAGCGTCGGCTGTCACCGAAGTCTGGCAATGCCCAGCGCTGGCGGCCCCAAGGTTTACCGAGTCTGACTTAACATATAGGTCATGCAAGGCGGTAGAATGCTTGGGGACAAAATGTGGCCCGCATAAGCGACATTTCGACGAAGAACTACATTCTCTAGAGAAATGTCCCAAAGAAAGACAATTAAAGCATCTCGCAGCATCAATAACAGTTTTACGCTTTTGCTCAGGAGTTTTGCTTTTAAATTGTTCACAATCAGTTAAAAAATGTTTTGAACGCGGGTCGTTGCATACAAAACACACCGGGGGAGGTTTAGTAGAATGTTGAGTTTTATTACAGCTACGCGAGCTTTCGCCAACGGTCTCTGCTGAGCGAGCGCCAGGACGTTCTCCAATCACAGCAACTTGTCTGACGCGAAGAGCCGTATGTCCGTTGCTAGGCCCACTTGCTCTATCTTTATCGTCTGATTTGAAAAACGACTGCGCATAGTCCGAGGTCATCAAGTTTAGTTCATGCACTACAAATTCGCGCAAAGACTCAAATCCCGGTTGATTTAAATTGATACTCTTTTTGTCAAGGTAGTCAAGGTATCTTCGTTTAAGTACGCCAGGTAACCGATTTGCGGTATCCAACATTAATTGCCCAGATAGCTTATCTAGCTCGTCATGGGCATGTGCATACACTTCAAGGGTGTTTAGATCTTCATTGAACGCTTTTAATGAAGCGATGCTCATTGACACCTTAGGTCCGGTACGGATTTTCGCAATTTTAGGTTCCGAAGTAAGCCCACCAGAAACGCCATATCTCTGACGTAAACGGTCCAAGGCTCTTTCAATGCGCCTAGAGGCACTCATATTTCTCATAGGCGCAAAAAACAAATTGACCATTTCCCGAGGCTGGCCAATGCACGAGGCTCTCAAAACTTCGAGCCGACGTTCATCATAAGGACTCTCGTGCATAAGCCTCCGAATTTGGTTTTCATAAAATACAAAGTCTATGTTTCTACCGTCATAGCCTATCTGTGAGGCAAGATTTATATATTCATTTCTGTCTTGGCGTTCGATATAGGCGAGTAATGCCGGTTCACCATGAGCAACAGAAGGCCGCCTCAAGGACTCGCCATCTCCAACAGCAGGGCCCACAAGCGATTTCACACGAGTTTGCGAATTGCTACCATTTATAGGAAAATCATGTCGATCAGTCACAACGCGATCTAACGCCGATTGAAAATTAGAAACAGCCGATTTATAAACAGTTTTCTCTCGTTTGGGAAATTCAGAATTTTCCCGCGAGAAGCCTGTATTATTTTTAACTCTAACTATATTTCTTTTTACCGATCCTTCTAACAAAGAAGAACTCGTTTCTCCAGCACAATTGGCTAACTGCGTTTTCTTTAAGAGCGGTTTTAGGTCTGCGCGAAACGCCTCACGAAAGTTTGAGCGCCCTCCAAATAAGTTATTCAAGGAATTATTGGGGCCTGCCCTGCTTAAGACAGCCACTGAAGAACCCCTTTCTGAAAGCGCAATCAGCCTCTCTTCCGCATCTAATTCAGCAGCAGCGATTTTAAGTTGCTCTTCTGCTTTTGCGATTTCTAGAGCATGTTTTTGTTTGGCTTCCGCCTCCGCTTTTGCAATTTCGAGAGCATGTTGTTGTTTGGCTTGCGCTTCCGCTTTTGCAATTTCGAGAGCATGTTTTTGTTTGGCTTCCGCCTCCGCTTTTGCGATTTCGAGAGCATGTTGTTGTTTGGCTTCCGCCTCCGCTTTTACGAAAGCATGTCTAGCTTTAAGTTCAGCCCGTTTCTTATCTAATTTAACTTGCCGGGCTATAAAGGTGCTACTTGATGTCGCGCTGACACTTTCAGCAACCTGCGATACACTATCCTCAGGCTCGACATCAATGGTACCATTGTCCTCATGATGGACTGAAAATTTCCTGGGTGAGGTCAACATACCCCGTTTAGCATTTTCATAAAGATTAAAGCATTGGTTAAACAGATCAGCTACACTTTCTAGAAGCTCGTTTGAAACTTCAGGGTCTAAGACGTCGTTTAAAGCCGTTTTATACTTAACGTAGTCAATTTTAATTTCATCAAATTGTTCGAGGGCTTTGGCAAAATGTTCGTGCGATGAACATCGTGCAAGGGCATCACGCGATCGCTTTAAACCCATGGAAAGTTGTCGCTTTGTCGTTAAAAGTTTACGAGTATTTACCTCTGATATGATCGGGTAAGCTTGGGATGCAAGGTCGTTGCCTAGTTCCCCAACTGTAGCAGTTTGGTCACCCTCCACATGCCCTGCGGAAGGCGCTCCATTACATGTCGATTGAATTACGTTATTTTCGCAATTATTAATGTTAGAAATGAAAGACATACTGTACTTTAGTATGTAAGTTAAATATAAAAATTAATTAAATAAATAATATAAACAAATTCCAACCGTTCGTAAGGAAAGGATGATCCAGGTCTTCGGTAAAGAACTGTCGCGCTGAAGATCCGATGTCGCTGATCTCGCGCAATTGCACCAAGGATCTTCGAGAATTCTTCGCAAAAAAGGTGGAATTACACAGTGACTTCAACTTCCTGCAGAATCAGTTTTGCAGAAGAGCCAAGATAAGATGTCTGCCAGTCTCCCAAGTAAAATAGCTGAGTCCTTGACGTCAGTTTCAAAATAAAAATGACTGACAGACGGCACCTTGCAACGCTCCAACTGAACTTGAAGTAAAGATGTTCCTTCAAATCGTGAATTTCCAACTGAAGATGTTGATAGGCCGAAGATTTCTCAAATCGCGCAAACTTTTCCACCAGTTCAAAGAATCCAACGCGAATCTTTGAAAGGGGGTAACGAGCCTGAATCACCTTTCGGAAGATTGCTTAGTCTAGTCAATTTCTTTATGTTAAGGATTCACCACTCGAAAGGGATGAATCTTCTATTATAGTTGTCACAGGCGGACGGCCAGGACCTTCCTCGCACTGTTCTCTATCCAAGCACCAGTTTAAAATCAAACAGTAAAATCAATGGGTTTATTGACAGAATAACAATAAAAACTTCGAATAGGCCAGCGCGAGAAAATTGACTAGACTTTTATCCACGATTGAACCAGCAACATTCAAGAACCAAAAATAGAATTTGAAGTAACTTCTTTTTCTTTATATACATAATTAGTAAGAGCCTGAAGCCACGCGTTTTGTGCGCTTAGGTCCGAGTGTAGAAATAGATAATTGTAACAAAGTTAAAGTGCGACAAAACAATACGTGCAATAAGACTCTTGTTCTCAGGGCTGCAGTTCGATTATCGGTGAGTTAAAAAATGGGCATTGGTGCAATAACAGGTACCAGTATCTCTATAAAGCTATTATAAATCAAAATACCAATAATATTTTAAATGTGGTGCGATTTAACACAGTGACGTTGTTAGTTTTGATTTCGCCGCAACCTTCCTCGTGTCCCTGCAGTCCCACGCATTATGATTCATAGTTGTTTTTCCTTGCTTAGGTATGCTCATAGAAGTTAAATCAGTTCTTGCTTTACCCAAATTTTCAGGTTTGATTCCGGTAGCTCTATAAAGCTATTATCAAGCAAAATAGAAAAAAATGTTTCTCCTAAGTATGGTTTTTACTATAAAGCATTAACCCCTGCAGGCCATGCTATCACCCATGCCGATTTCAAACGTATCAATTGATCCAGCTGCGCCAGCTTCACCATACAAACATTTATTAGAGTAACAACGAAATATTTTAGTAAATATAAGCCATAGCCCCTGTACATGTAATGGTGATCATGTTGGTTTATTAATTAATACTAGAAGTATTCAAAAAGAAAGAACAATGACACAAACTACCATTCGTATATTTTAAAAGTGTAAGGGGAGTGAAACATAGTCAAAATTGATGGTGTCGCCCAAATGGTGGTCGTTTTGACTCATAAAGAAATGAGCTGTTTGGTGATAGAAATGTTTGGCGATTTGTTGGGCCCGCTTTCGTATAAATATTTGAGACATTAAGATTTTTGCCTACACTGTTTGCTTTAATTCGGCCATAGCATGAAAAGAGCCATCCTTTCCTTTAAGTCATACAACCTATTGCAATAGGTGCCTATTAGTCTCTTTTCAAATAAAAACATTCTCTTTTAATCCAGTGTTACAGATTGATGCTATTATTGTTTAATTTTGATCTTTTCTTAAATTTGAGATTTTATTACATTTAACTTTTGCCCCTAATCCAGACTTCCCTACCTCTAAATAAACATTAGTGTTTTGTACCTATAGGCCTATCCCATACAGGTCAACCTCTGCTCCACTTTGCCCTTATAGATTCGGAATTTTTTCCTCACAAACTAAAAAAAACCTTACACGATAAAAGATCAGTTTATAAACTCGATTATTTTAGTTACATCAATAAGCAATAAATGAAATAACAAAATACATTAGATTTTCTTCGATTAGCATCAATAATCAATCAATGTGAATGCTGTTGATAGTAGGCTTTTGTTGCTTCTTTGGCTGCACAAAGCATGTCTTTAGTGGGAGAGAACTGGAAATAACGTTCATCACAGTTATCTTTACTTGTAGCAATGCGGTCAGTGTCTCATATCCCATGCGTTTCATGTATTCAATGTTGATCCTACATACCTGTGAAAACACTCTTTCACTATCCGCATTACTGTGTGGCAGGCAGAGAACCACACTAAACAATTTTTTCATCAGAAGAAATCTAGGGACATTGAGGGATGTGCTCATGTTGAGTAGTGTTCCCCAGAAAGCATCTGTGGAAAGTTTATCTTGTTGCAGGCTAGGAAGTTGTTCATCAATCATCAGCTGGAAATCAGTCCATTCATCTTTTAATTCTTCTTGATCAATATCAAGACGAAATCTTTGCGCTAAACATACAGCATGGCTGTAGTCCAAGT
>CAVLYW010000097.1:0-43585 GCA_963675345.1 Trididemnum clinides
AGGCCTTGCAACGCTCTGCATACGCTGCACGATCTTTGTCCTGCATCATCAACGGGGCATCGAGTGACAGCTGCTTCAGATCCCTGCAGAGACTTTCCTGCTCAGACATCATGCGAGTGGTTTGAGTCAGGTCATTTTCGGCCAGCATCAGGTTGACGATTTGGTCCAGAAAAGCGTCATGCTGAACATTCTCTGGCAGACGACCTCGTTCAAATCTGCCAGAACCTGATCCACGATTTGCCTGTGAGAATATTGCTCCAGAGCCTCTGAATGGCCTGCAACCACCTGGTAGGCCATACTTTCGCGTAACAACCGTATCTGCTCTCTTAATCGTGTGCAGTGATCCCGTTTACTTTGAGTACATGATTCATCCTGTCAAAGGCGAAAACAGGCGTTCCTTCAACCGTTTGTCGTTGTCCATAGAAGGCTGATAGGCGTTTGGATCCAACTCACAGCCATCAAATACATACAACGCTTTAAAGACATTCTCTCTAAATTCGGCCTGCTCAGATGTCATTGCTTTCAATGCCGGGTCGCTGCCGTTGCGGCGTTGCTTCCGGCTGGCCTCAACAAACGTATCACCGAGCAGTTTATACGTTGCATCCACACTGAAGTGTTCATAACGCTCCGGACGATAGGCACTAAGCAACGTCGCTCGTTTATGCTGCTGATCTCTTTTGGATTTAATGATGCTTCTGAGTGGATTCATCGGCACGCTGTGAAACGCCAGCGTCTCAGACGCATCCACGGTTTTAATCGATGCTTTCTCAGGTTTGAACTGACTATTCAAAAACAGTTCATCAGCCCTCGCCTCACAATGTTTGGGAATCCATCGACGTCGTGAGCTCAGCACAGCTTGGACTTCTGGCACCGAAGCCGGTTTGCCTGGGTGTTTACCCGGTTCCAATCCGGCCAGATGCATCAGGAAATACGCTTGCTTCAGTTCGCTCGTCGGGTCATTACTGATCGCGAGCGGTGAAAGTTGACCAACGGAATTCACTTCATACAGAAAATACTGAGGTTTTTGACTGGTTTTTTGCAGCAACAGAAGTGCCGTGTTGCCATTGGCATCTTTCACCGGTATCCAATCCTGTTGGACTGGTTTTACTCCGGAACGATCGTGAAATGGAATCTTCAGATTCGGATGATCAAGAAGCAGGTAGGATCTGCATACCACTGCGAGTTCGCCATGGTTACCTGCCAGCCGCGACGCTTCTCTTCAAACACCAGGGGCGGAGAGCACTGACTGTGCTGCAACTGAAGGAAACGTTGCCCCGTTTTCACATTCTCTTTAACGCTGGCTTTTCCCGCCCCCTCAAAAAACGCATTGAACAGCATCTGATCATTACTGCCCAGATCGGTGACGGAGTAACTGCCTTCCTGTCGTGCAGTCCCGGTTGTATCGATCAGGCTTCGACCTGATGCAGTCTCAAACAGTCCAGAACGGTTCGGTAAGGATGAACGATCAGCGTCTGATCGTTATGAGCCTGCCCCCGCATCCTGTCCGACCGGCTTGCCAGACCCTGCTCCTGTTTCTGACACTCCTTGACCCAGCCAATCAGCTTCTGTCGTTTGGTGGCCTGACTCTTACTGGAAAAGTCCCCTTCTGCCGACTCTACAGCAGCCATTAATAAGCGAGAGGCATTCCGGATTGAAGATCCAACAAACAGGCGTCGTACAACTCACTGAACATGGGTGTATCGATCAGACTGTATTTGTCCCTCATATCTCTGAGCCAGGCGACAGTCGCCTTTGAATAGTCATACCAAGGTCTGAAAATGCCCTGGTGAGAATCCCGGGCACTGTTCAGGAAGGAGACCACATCCTTTGCAAACTCGGGATTTTCAAGAAGATTCACAGCAAGCTGTTGACCGGGAATCCTCCTGGGATCATCCGGTTGATCAGTCCCATCAGTGAACGCCTCTCTGGCCTGGTTGACTTCAGCTATTGTCTCAAACTGAAGCTCTGTGTCTTCCACACTGTTTTGTAGATAGAGACGCGCACGATCTGGCAATGCCTGACCCAGATTAACTGGAAGTTGCGCAGGCAGCATTCTTTGTAATGCTGATTTATACGACAACAGTTTTTTGAGTGCGGCATCATTGTCTTCAACGCTCTCCTGACCAGCTGTGTCAGCTGACCAGCTGTTCATCTGCTGCTTTAGTACCGTTGAAATGGATAATAGAATTCGAGCTGCGCTGTAACCATTCAGTTCTGCTTCAATAGGCATCGATGAGACTTTGTACTGTAAGCTCTGATCTGTAACAAGCCTCTGGTCACCAGTTCATTGGGCAACAATTCACTGTTGTCCAATTCGATTGCAAACGCTTCGACAGTTTCCCTGAAGTCAGAAAAGACCGTTTCTTCAGCCTGATAAAGCTTAACGATCGTTTCAAGGGCAGCCAGTCGCTGACCGATCACACGCTCGTAAATCACTGGATCAGGTTGATCCGGGCAGTATTGCTTAACCACCGCATTGACCTTTTCCCTGCAATGGTTCAACGCCTGAATCATGCTCTGGCGTTTGTTGGATTGGCTGGGTAAGTCGTTGTGATCGTATGAATCGTCCTTGCTGCTCTGTTCGATATCACGCAGCCGGGCTTCACAGTCCAGCGCAGCACGAATCAATGCATGAACCATCTGGTCACTGCTACCTTGCCGGGCAATGGTTGACACCTGATCCGGACTGATTCCTTTCAATGCCTTAAGGAAGGTGTCAAGGCCGGGAGCTTTTGAGTCGTTTGATGACTGACCGCTGTCCGATACCAGCGGCGCCGTTCGTTGTCGGTACTGCTGCCAAATGGCCGTTTCTTCCCGCGCTTTATCTCGCTCTACCACCGCCGTGGCAAACTGCGCTTTTTCGGTTTCCAACTGTTGTGAGAGAACGTCGCAAGCACGCTCTTTTTTCTGCAGTTGCTCTCGTGTTGCCTGTTCCTGATTGGTAAGAGACTGTATTTCAGTCTCATTGTCTTTCACCCGTTCTTCCGCTTTTCTTAATGCTTCCACCGTCTGCAACAGTGAGGCTTCTCTACCTTCCAACTGATTAGCTATTTGGCCCACGGTTTCATTGAGCGAAGCCACTTCCACTTTCGATGCTTCCAGTGCTTTACCTACCGTCGTTTTCTCTTGCATGAGGGTAGTCAGCTGTTGTTGCTTAGCATCCAGATTCTTCTCTGCGCGTCTTAATTGCTGCTCAGTTTGCTGTATGACTTCCCTGGCAGACTCACGTTCAGTGAATAAATCGCTCTCCAGCGACGACAACCGGGCCTGGGCCGCATCGAATTCGTTTTTAACCGTTTCATACGCTTTTTTATTTTCCGATAACTCGGTGCTCACCCTGGCAAGCTGCTCTGTCATTGTCTGCTGTTTGGCCAGCAGTGCTTCCTGCTCACCAGAACTTGAGGCTTTCAAAACATCCAGTGAGGCTTTCAATTGCGATACTTCTTTTGATAACCCCTCTTTCTGCGAGGTCAGCTTGTCACGCTCTTGCTGAGTGTGAGCGAGCTGCGACTTCAGTTGTTGACTGTCCCGCTCCACCGCCTGCTTGTCCGACGCAATACGACCAAGATCGTTTGTCAGTCGATCCGTGTGTTCTTTACTGTCGGCAAGATTGTCTCTCAGTGACCTGATTTCACCGTTGCGCTGATCCAGCTTATGATTGACTTCACGAAGTGCATGCTCGTGTTCACGATTTAGGGTGTATTGTTGTTGATTCAGCGTGTTCAGTTCTGCGTTCAGAGCATTTCGCTGAGTGATCGCCTCTTGTACCGCTGTCAGCTGGTCATCCCGCTCTTTGTGATCCTGTTGATGTCCTGCTTAAGTTGGTCAATGGTGATAGAAAGCCCTTTGATGCCACCATCGCCCTCTTTGAGTGTTTCAATTTCGTGATTCCGCGCCTGAATATCACTTTGCAGTGCGTCTGCGGCCTGAGTTCGGGTGCGCACTTCTTCGAGCAGTTCATGCTTCTGTTCATCCAGTGCCGTCTTTTCTTTGCTCAGTGTGGCTTGCGCCTCTTCGAGAGACTGCACGGTGTTTCTTAACTGCGCTTCATTCTCAGCAGACTGTTTGTGAGCGTCCTGTTCCTGCATAATCTCCTGCTGAAGGCTTTGCACCTGTTTCGTGGCTTCTTCGTGCAAACGCTCTGCCTCTGTCAACCGCGCCAGTGACTGTTTCTCTTTTTCCTGCAGGTCGTCTATTAGTTGCCGTTGCTCGTTCGCTTTACGTTGTAGCTGATCGACTTCCTGCTGCAACACACCGGTAGATTCAGAGCCCAGCCTGAGTTGCCTGGTGGCCTCGTCTGCCTGATTCTGAACCCTTTCCAGTTCTTTTTTCAGTTGTTCAATGATGCCCTGCGCATCCAGTACCCGCCATTGAAGCGATTCGATTTGCTCACCCAGTTGTTCCCTGCGATCCTCTGCTGCTTCGATGTCAACCAGTCGCTGGTCGGCAATATCTTTGGCCTTACTGGCCTCATCCTGCCAGTGACTGACCTGTTGTTTGGATTCGTTCAGTTGAGCATCAAAACGGGCCTGTTGATCTTCCGTATCGTTTGAAAGAGTTTTTCGGCCTCTTGAAACGCCCCCAGGGCCTCTTTTACCGCCGTTTCTCTTTCATCACTGGCTTCTTCAAACAGCTTCAAAGCCTCTTCTTTTGTTCTGGTGACTGACGTGAGTGCGTCTTTCAGGGATGACACTTCCTTTCGCTCTCTGTCCAGTGCCAACCGTCCTTCATCCAGTTCCTGATCCTTACTCTGAAGCTTTGTCTTTGCATCCGACAAATGCTCCAGAGCGTCTTTCAACGCTTTTTCGCTGGCCGCTTGTTTTTCTAACGTCCGCTCTGAGGATTCACGCTGTTCATTCAGCAAACGGTTGTTTTGGCTGATTAACGCACTGTGTCGGGTTCTTGCACGCACCAACTCGTCAGACAGGTTGTTAATTTCATCTTCCTGCTCTTCCAACTGTTGCATCTTGTTGTTTAAGGACTGTTGAAGTCTGCCAACGTCTTGCTCACTGGTCTCGGCACGATAGCTCACAGAATGCAAACGGCTCTTCAGTTCTGCTACTTCTTCAGCAAGTGTCTGCCTCTCAAGGTCTTTGTCCCTGAGCAATTCCTGTAATGCTTCTTCGCGGGAAGGTTCCAGCTCTGGTGACTCTCTAAACGACGATAACCTCTCACTGTCAACCGGACTGTTCGGGGAACGGCGGTCAGGGCTCGAGGGTGAATGGGGCTGAGACGAAAAACCGGAATCCCTCTCCCCTGAAACCGGCGTCGATGGCCTGAACATTGGGTAATGGTCGTAGATTGATTCACGGTTGCAGAAAAAAACCGTGGCTTCTTCCAGTTGTTTTCGAAACTGGGCAATCTGGTAACTGCGAAGAATGGCTTCATGGAAGGCTTCGGTGGTCCTGCCTTTTTTATTTAACTGTTCTGTCCGATCCGCTTCGTGCTGCTCGATTGCCTCTCTCATGGCGTTTGCCATGGCAAGGCTCAGCCTGACACTGCCAGGTTCTAGCTGGTCGGGTGTCAGGCTATGCAAATCGGCTTTGTGGAGTGGCGGCGGCAATGGAAAGTTCAGCGACCGGTGCAAATTCAGAACATTGTCTTCCATAGCCCTGAAGTTACGGATACTGGCACTCAACACCTCATAATGCGACACGCCAGGATCCTGACCTTTTGCCCCGGAGAAATACGGGTTGCTGATACTCATGCCCGGATAAGAAGTCTGGCTGACGTCAGGCGTTACCGGAGGGGTCAGAACCGGTACAACGCCTTTCTTAACCGAAACAGATCGTTCATCCAGGAACGGAAAATCGGGTCGATTCGGGTACGCACCACGGTAATGAGTTGGCTCAACCACATGCACGGGAGACTGAAAAGGCCGCTTCCAACGTGCCTCGCCAGAATCCATAAACCCTGAAATGGGTGAACCGGGGTATCCTGAAGAATCTACTTCCATAATGCGTTACGACGAATCCTGTTTTGATCAAATCATTAAACAAGGGAATAAGCACTACGATCTTGAAAGCAGGCAGGTACAACTGATGGGAATGATCAACCTTCGCAATAAAAAATATTACTGCAATAGCTTTATCTCATTAAAACTACACAATGAGTAAGATAGCTTGTTCTCTTCTTTATGAGGCTAGCAAGCGGAGCATGTCACTTTCTGAGGTAAAGAGATAAATTTCAAATAACGACAGGTTTGAAAATCAGAGTTCGCTATATCAAGACTCTAAAAGATAAAGCTCCCCTCT
Organism: Trididemnum clinides; assembly: GCA_963675345.1. NCBI lineage: Eukaryota > Metazoa > Chordata > Ascidiacea > Aplousobranchia > Didemnidae > Trididemnum > Trididemnum clinides. The sequence goes on from CAVLYW010000097.1 coordinate 6,255, forward strand.
TCTTTATCACCTTCGTCAATGATTTGTTCAATGAGAATCATTGGCTGGCGGTGTTCGTCTTTAGTCAAAGGATTGGTTTCTTTGATCGCTGTTATGTTCTGGATCGATTGCCGCTCAATACCCGGGGCTACGAAAGCATGATTCGCAAAATCCGTAATAATTATCATCGCCTCGATTATCACAGGATGGAGTAAGGCAAAGACCATCGGGTTCAGGTTCTGATTCCGAGTCTGAGTCTGAGATGTCTGCAGTAATCGGAAAGAAGAGTTCATTGAGGCCTCGAGGAACACTCTGGGATCTCCTGATACGAAAGTGGCGTGTTCTCGGATTAGCGCACTCTGAGTTAGAAGTCTCAGAAGAGTCTGAAACTTCAGAAGAGTTCGAATCCTCAAAAAGAGAAGGGTCAAATAAGGAAGAAGGGCCATAACGAGGAGGAGAGCCATAACGAGGAGGAGAGTCATAAAGAGGAGGAGAGTTTGAGTCAGCCATGTGTCCATAACGCCAATAGCAGTCAGTACAATAATAGCGATTGTGTTCTGGTGGTCGTTCGCACAATAGACATTTACGTCGCCGTTCCTTTGGCGGAGCATCATCAGCATCGTAATCTTCTGGAGGAGGCGATTTGTGAATGGCACTGCATTGAACGACCATGCATGAGCCCTGTGCACTACCACTCTCGGTTGCCTCAGGTTGCCCCGCTGGATCCTCACCATACTGTGGCGTTGTTCGAGAAAAAACGATTAATGCGAATGGCAAAAGATTCATTAACTGATTTGTGTTCTCAAAGAACCAGCGAACCAAAGGTTCGAATCCGCCTGCGCAGAAAATGAAATCAAAATAAACAAGCCGAGGACATGCAAACCCTTCTGGAGAAATACGAACATAATACACTCTCTGCTTGTTGCTTATGGGCTAGTGCAGGCTGCATTGATGCCTCTGTCATTGACAGAATCGAAATCTGAAGGCTGCCAGTCTGACAAAGGTAAGAGAGGTATAGTCAAATCTGGTCATTTAGGCAATGATTTGCTGGCCGTTGCGACACAAGCTGTCTGCACGTTGTCAATTCATAGGCAAAACCTGCAATGCTTTTTCCATAAAAGTGATGAATTCAGGCAACAGCGCGTTGTGAACCAACTGGCGTTGTTCAAGAGACACATCGCCCTGCTGGCCAGACCAGTCGAGCTGACAATAGCCACCGCTGGCAAACTGTTTCTGATTCAGCAAATCAGTGGTAGGCACCCAGTCCAGCCGCAGGCTTCCAATGAAGGGTTTGACGGCTTGAAGTCGGTCGACATCGGTGGCATTGGTCAACATCCGACCATGATGGGAATAGCGCGTATGTAGAATGGCAGAGCTGTTGTAGATCGATGCATTGGGTACGATCAAAAAGCCAACGGAAGGGCGTGATGAAAACCAGCGCTCCAGTCGTTTCCAGTCGTACAACGCGTTCTTCTGGTTTAGCCCAACCAGGTCTAACCACTCTTTGGTCGTGCATTCTGCCACTTTACGACTGGCATTCTCCGGGCATGCGTGTTCCACACTACCCAGCACGGACTGAAACAGGTTCAGACTGGTAGCCGCAGATTCCAGATCAATGAACCTGCGAAGCGATTCATACAGTGATGCACTGATGGCGAAGTCTGGTGCCAGTGAAGATTCTGGTGCCAGTGTCATCACTGGCAGTAACACGCCTGAATCAGCCTCACGCAGTGTGGCTAACATGCCTGTCGAGAACTCGCATTGGCCTTGCAATGCCGTCGATTCTGAAAGGACAGATGCAACATCAGGCGGCCCGGTCAATGTCCATTGCTTGCTGTATCGGAGGTTTTCCCCTGTCGTGGGGATAGAATCCGTTTGGCTACCTGATTGATTAAAACCCGGCAGTGTCGGCAAACGGCAGCCTTCCAGAAAACCGATCAGGAGGATGGCTGACAGAAAAGCAGCCCAGTGATTGTTTCCAGACATCACATACCCTTATTTGCTGTTACAGCAGAATAGATAAGTGCTGTAGCGCACGTCCATGTGTTCGTTACATCCAGTGTAAGGGCTGTGTGCCATTAAGAAAACACCACTATTGTAAACCAAGCCCCTCTTCAGGTGGTCGGGTGTATTCTCTTACGGTGCTTTCAACCTGTGTCATCTTCCGGTTCATCTGTTGACGGAACTGATCCATCGACTTAACCGCATCGGCCTGGTCTTTGAGTTGCGCTTCCAGCTGAGCGTTGCGCTTCACCTGTTGATCCAGCTGTTGTTTCAGCTGATCGATCTGGGTTTGAGACGCACTGATTTGCTCACTGATGCTTTGAAGGGTCAGCGTCATTTCAGACTGGACGGCCACCTGTTCCGTGCCGATGGCTTTGAGAATCTGCCCTGTATCATCCACCTCTTTGGTCAGAGCCGCCACGTTTTTGCTGACGGCGTCCGCACTTTTATTGGCCGATTCCGCTAACCTGATCGCTTTGGTGATATTTGCCTTATTGGTCTCAATCCATTTACGGTTGCGCTTGTTCGATACATCCCATAATTTACGGATTTCGGAGTTGACCTCTTTCAATTCAGAACGAAGGGAGGTGTCCCGCTTAGTGAGGTTTTCACCCGTTGCAGAGACTTCACCCGTCACCTGGGTCAGGTTTTCTTCCGTACTGTCCAGTTGAAAACGCGTCTCTTCCAGCTTCTGTTGCAACTGCCAGAATTGCCAGCCGCCTGCTCCACCTATGCCGAGCACTAAAATCAACAAAAACCAGGAAAGCCCGTTACCACTTTTTTGAGGTTCAGGCTTCGGTGCAGCTGAAACCGGTTTTCTAGAGGTGCTGGCCCTGGGCTGGCGTCGTTCAGGGCGTTCATCAGCTGACATGGATAAATCAGGAACTGCCTTTATTTTTTTGTCATCATCTCTCATAGGTTGTCCATCCGGAATCAATGCCGTCATTCTAAAAGAAAGGCCCGATTCTCCCAATACTACCGGCAAAAAAATAAAGGCTCATTATAAAGATGAATGTGAACTGCATCACTGTCTCAAGACCAGGGTAGATACAATAGTCTATATAGATTCGTACAATCACCAATGCTACTATCGCACCTCGTAATAATACTAATAAAACACCTGAGTGCCCGACCCTGTGAAATCAGAGTACTGGGTCGTTATACCTATTAAATGATATTGTGGAGAAACAACTATGGCTTTTGAATTGCCACCACTGCCTTACGCTCGTAATGCCCTGGTACCTCATATCTCTGAGGAGACACTGGATTACCACTACGGCAAGCACCATAACACTTACGTAGTGAAACTGAATGGTCTGGTTGAAGGTACCGAACTGGAAAGTAAAAGTCTGGAAGAGATCGTCAAAACATCCGAAGGCGGCATCTTCAACAATGCAGCGCAAATCTGGAACCACACGTTCTACTGGAACTGCCTGAGCCCCAACGGTGGCGGTCAGCCTTCCGGTGCCCTGGCAGACGCGATCAATGCTGCTTTTGGTTCTTTCGATGAGTTTGTCGCCAAGTTCTCTGACATGGCTGTGAACAACTTCGGTTCTTCCTGGACCTGGCTGGTGAAAAACGCCGACGGTTCCGTTGAAATTGTCAACACCAGCAATGCAGCCACCCCTCTGACCACCGATCAGACACCACTGCTGACCTGCGACCTGTGGGAACACGCTTACTACATTGATTACCGCAATGTTCGCCCTGACTACCTGAAAGCCTTCTGGGCACTGGTGAACTGGGAGTTTGCTGCGGCTAACTACGCGTGATTGATACAATCAAATAAACTAAACGCTGGTCATCATTGCAGCCTGATTCAGATGTTCAGGCTGCAACTGTCGTATTGATTCAATCGTATCTTAATGCATCCACCGGATTCAGTCTTGACGCTTTTCGAGCAGGATAAAAACCAAAGAACAAACCAATCAACGCAGAGAACAGCACACTGACCAGTGATATCCACCACTCAATATGAACGGGCAGCCCGGTAAAAACCTCAGCACCATATAGCCCAAGAACAGCGACACCAATCCCCACCATTCCACCGATTCCACACAGAACAATCGCTTCAATCAGAAACTGCGCCAGTACATCAGACTGCCTTGCCCCCAGGGCCAGACGCACACCGATTTCACGGGTTCGTTCGGTGACTGACACCAGCATGATATTCATAATACCAATGCCGCCTACCAACAGAGACACACAAGCGACACCTGCTAATAAACTGTTAAACACCTGTCCGGCTTCAGCGCGCATTTTCAGACGCTCTGTCATATTGGTGATTCGGAAGGTTGTCCCTGCACCGGGTTTAATTCGGTAACGCTGTTCCAGTAATGCATTGACTTCACTGCTGACCCACTCCATATTGTCCAGCTCTGCAACCTGAACCCAGATGGCGTCCACCGCCGTGGGCAAGCCCCTTCGTACACCAAACAGGCTTTTTCGTGCGGTTTGGATAGGCACCATCATGATGTCGTCCTGATCTGAGCCCCTGGAGTCTTCACCTTTGCTTTCTAATACGGCCTGAACCGTGAAGGGTACTTTATTGATGCGTATCTGTTGGCCCAAAGGATTCTCATGACCAAACAGCTCTTCCGCCACCGTGGTGCCGATGATGACGTCTTTACCGTTGCTGCGAAACACCAGATTCTCTATGTCCTGTTCATAGGCTAACTGCCAGTTGTGAATGGGAAGATAGTCGGCCGTGATGCCGTAAACACGGCTTGACCAGTTGGCATTGCCGCTAACGACCTGGGCACTGCCTGAAATCCACGGAGCAGCGTAACGAACCCCCTGCACTTCATCCGCAATAAATCGGGCATCGGCCTGCTGCAACGTGGCCGCACTGGCCGAACCCTGGCTGACCCCGCGATCGTGACGGCTTGGTCCCCGAACCAGCAGCATATTGGTTCCCATTGAATCGAGCTGGGCTTCCACTTTCTTTTGAGCCCCACCCCCCAGCCCCATCATAACGACCACTGAGGAAACACCAATAATAATCCCCAGCATGGTTAAAAAGCTTCGGAGTTTGTGGGCGGCCAGTGCCGAAAGTGCTGTCAACAGGGTTTCATAAAACTTCATACCTTAGCCTCATCCCGACGGCTTTTGATTGCTGAAGCACTGTCGGACACCAGCTCTCCGTCACGAAACAACAATTGTCGTTTGGCGTACTGCGCAATATCTGGTTCATGGGTCACAATAACAACGGTGATGCCTTGCTGATTCAGCTGTGTGAACAACGCCATAATGTCGTAACCTGTTCGGGTATCCAGTGCACCGGTTGGTTCATCAGCCAGAATCAAGCGTGGGTTATTCACAATGGCCCTGGCAATGGCTACCCGTTGTTGCTGCCCCCCTGATAATTCGGAAGGGCGATGTGTTGCCCGTTCAGCCAGTCCAACCCGGCTGAGACATTCCATGGCCCTGTTTCTTGCCTGCTCTCGATCCAAACCAGCATACAACAATGGCAAGGCAACATTATCCAGAGCCGTCAAACGGGGCAGAAGATTGAACTGTTGAAAGACAAAACCAATGTAGGAACATCGCACGTCGGCCAGCTGATCGGCCGTACATTGCGACAGTGCCTGACCATTCAACGTTATTTCACCACTGGTTGGCCTGTCCAGGCAGCCCAGCTGGTTCATCAGTGTGGACTTGCCTGAACCCGACGGCCCCATCAGCGCAACAAACTCCCCTTCATCAATAGACAGACTGACATTGTTTAATACCTGTAATGCCTGACTGCCCACCTCGTAGATACGACAGACATCTGACGCAGTGATCAACGACATCAACCCTGCTCCTGTATGGCGGAGACAATGATCTCATCGCCATTATCCAGTTTCTCAGACAGTATTTCCGTGTACCGCTCATCACTCAGCCCAATCTGAACACGAACTTTTTGAGGCTCCCCATCATTGAATAGCCAGATATCCGTACCTGTTCGACTACGACTGCTTCGCTGGGAACGAAGATGCTGCATAATTGCTTTGGCGCCGTCTTCACCCATAACGGCCACCAGCTCAGCACGATCAACGCGTGGGGTACGCTCCGCCTGATTTCCTGCGCCGGGGCCAAAGCCAGAAGAGCCACGTTCACGTCGCTGAGTCATGGTTTCTTTAAAGGCCTGGCTTAACAGTGCTTCAACCGTTTGTTTTTGTTCTTCTGAATCAAACAATGCATCAGGCAGGTTAAATGAACGTTCTTGTTGATGGCTTAACAGTTCGTTTTGAAGTTCCCTGGGAATTGAAAACCGTAATGCGCTGTTTGGCACCCGTAATGCATCAGACTGCTGTCCGATAATAATATCCACATTGCTGGTCATACCCGGATAAAGCGACAGATCACTGTTGTCTACTGTGATGATGGTGGTATACGTCACCACAGAGGATGCCACCGTAGCAGCCAGACGCACCTGTTCCACTTCGCCCTGGTACACCCGAGAGGGGTAAGAATCTACGGTGAACCGAACGCGCTGACCTTCTTTCACCTGACCAATATCCGCTTCGTCGACATCGGCTTCAATCTGCATCCGTCGCATATCTTCAGCGATAATAAACAGTTCTGGTGTGCTCTGGTTGGCGTTAACGGTCTGACCTTCTTCGACAATGCGCTCCAGAACCACGCCATCAACCGGAGAGAAAATGCGAGTCCGTTCAAGATCAAGTTGCGCCTCTTCCAGGGCAGCCTGGCACTTCTGCAACTCGGCTTCTGAACGGGTAATCTCGGCTTTTGCCAGGGCTATTCTGGCTTCCACCATGGCCTGTTCCGACAGAGCCCGCTCATACTCACTGTCTGTCGTATGCCCTTTTCTGGTTAATTCTTTAAGGCGTTTGGTTTCACTGAGACGGAAGGTATAGCTGGCTTCCTGTTCCAGCAGTGAAGCCTTACTCTTTTCGACAGCCGCCTGTGATAACGTCAAATCGGCTTCTGACTGACGCAGCCGTGCAATAATAGAGCGATCGTCAATTTGTGCCAGCAAGTCGCCTTTTGAGACAACACTGTTGTAGTCCACAAACACATCGTCAACCCTGCCGGATATTTCAGCCCCCACTGTGACCGTACTCACGGCTTCCAGAGTACCGGCGGTTGCCACCACAGACTCTATCAGTCCGGTATCGACCTGAACGGTCTGGTACACCCATTCCGGGGCAGTGTTATGGTGATTGAAACCGAAGTAACCAGCAACAATAGCCGCTGATGCACAAACAGCCAGAATCCTTTTCTTAAACATTCTCGGTACTTTCTAAAGCTTATCCTTGACAGCCAATGTACCATGCAACCTTGTCACCCGTTAGCCAATTTGTCGCAAATTGTAACAGCCTCGGATATTGATAAGCGGCCATTAAACCCGACGGTTTCAGCCGGGTTATACATTAATCAACATACCCCGGATAAGCCTCACGTAACCGCTTTCTGTTTCGATCGGTCACCACTTTGGCTGCATCGCTGAGCACCTCACGATAATGCTCCCCCAACCTTGCAAGCCTTACCATCACCCCTCGTTCCCAGGGGCCAAGAGTTCCGGCCTGAATAAGGGCTTGATTGAATTCCTCGTCAATGTCCGAATACCTGGCTTTGGCCTCTGCCAATGTTATCCAGCCGTAAGGCCAGCCGGGACGTAACGCAACCGCTTTCCTTATCAAATCCAGCTCTTCAACCCCTCGGGCCAGCCATTCACTGTCCTCTGATGCAAAAAAGGGTCGCCACTGTAGCACTTTGGCTAGCAGCAATAATTGTTTGGGATCTTCCGGTTTCAGGCTGACGGCCCGATGTGCATTTCGAAGTGCGATTTCCAGCTCATCTACGGTGATACGAAAATCGCCTGCCTGTTGCTCATAGCCACTGGCCCAATGTGCAAGATAGCTATTCACGTTCTGGTTATAGATATCAGCCATGAACAGGGTGTAACTGGACTGAATCATCCAGCCGAGCAGAAGCAATGCAGGAGCCACCCATACGATGCGCTTCGGATGAATTCTTTTCATTCCACACTCCCTGCAAACAACGAGGCGGTCAGTGTTGCAGGATGATCAACCGTCAGCGTTGTGGCAAGCGTTTCTCCATAGCGTTCACTCACTGCCTGACGGGCTGTTTCCATCGCAGGAGCGCGACGTTCCAGCCGGTGGGCATCGGATGCCATAAAATGGATCAGTTGCTGATCCAGTAACCAGTGTGCTGTCGAGTGAACAGGGGTACCGAATTCCCCCGTGACAGACCCTGCTGTCAGTTGGAAAAGAACACCACGATCAGCCAGGGCTTGAGCGATTTGCGGGCTTCGGATGATTTCTTTATTTCTTTCAGGGTGGGCAATAATGGGCTGGATATTCTGTTGAAACAGCCAGTCTAAAAGCTTTTCTATGCCCGTTGGAATATAAGCGTGTGGCATTTCCAGCAACACGGCAGAGCGCCCTTGCCACTGACCAATAAAAGGTATGCCACCTTGCGTCAGCTGCACCATAAACTCATCGCTGATGCGAACCTCTGCTGCCATGGCCAGTTCAATGGTTAATGAAGAGTGATCCACTGCCTGACAGAGCTTTAAAAAAGCTTGCTTAATGGTCTGAGCATCATTCACATAACGACCGGCGTGCATATGCGGAGTGCAGACGACATGGGTTATTCCCTGCTCCTGAGCCATAGTCAGCATGTGCAAAGCCATGGCCGTATCTAACGCCCCGTCATCAATGCCCGGAATAATGTGGTTGTGGATATCGATCATTATTATTGTTACCACTCAAGCGTCTGAAGTGCTCAAATTTCCTGTTATCAACCCGATAGAATACACAGGTTCTTTTGGATAAATCCCTGTGAACACCCGTTTTCATACTCTATGGTTGATGACTGTATTCAGCATCGCCCCCTGGTCTGAATCAAGAGTACTGGCTGCCTGCAATTGCGCTGATGGCATGGTGATATTGGGAACCTACGAAACCGCAAAGCTGGAAAACATTCAGTCATTGCCGGTCTCAACCCTGATTGATACCGGAGCCACTACTACTGCCCTTGATGCCCGCAACATAAAAATGTACGTCAACCGTAAGGGGAAACGCTGGGTGTATTATGACTTCCATCATAAACCGACGGGCAAAACCGTGTCTATGCACCAGCCTGTCAGTCGCGTTGCCCGAATTATTACCCATTCAGGCTCTCCCAAGGAACGGGCAGTGGTGCGCAACACCATCAGCATTGGCCAGACTAACCGCTATATAGAAGTGTCACTGATTAACCGCAGTAACTTTCCCCAGCAATTACTCATTGGCAGAAACTTTCTGAATCGGACAGCCCTGGTGGATTCCGGCAAGAACTATCTGCAAAGCAGGAAGCAATAGCCATGTTGCCACGATTACGCAAATCAATGTGTCTGTTAATAAGCCTGGCTTCCATGAGCTCTCTGCATGCCGAGCCGGTTCTGCACCGCGCTGTAGAGCCAGCCCAGATTCTTCTCGATATTACCCTGAAAGAAACAAACCTGACCCTGTTTCTGACGATTCCCACAACGTCAGCCTCTTTATTAACCCCCGAAGACGATATTGCCAGCCTGCTGACCCGGTCGGCCAATCTATGGCGCACAGACCCGAAAGCAGAGTGCACCCTGAACAGCCACAGAATTTTCCAAAATCAGCAGAACACCGACGAACAGCCATTGCCAGATGTTCAGGGATTTTACGATTTTGAATGCCGTAACCCTCAGTCCCTGTTCTCTATTCGCCCTGATCTGCACAGTACCTTACCCGGTTTAAAACAGTTGAATGTCTGGGTGACGACCGATCACTGGCAAAACAAACAGTCTCTGAAGGTTCCCGAAAGTGCCACGATCATGATTCAACCGGGTTCTTAACCAGGCAGGAAACGACCATGAACGAATCACTGGCTATCGACATACACAATCTCAAGCTGGCATTTAACGGACGCAACTGCATTGATATTCCATCCCTGCACGTTCGCCGTGGGGATGCTGTACTGCTGTTTGGTGAAAACGGCTCGGGTAAAACCACCCTGTTGAAGTTATTGTCTGGCCTGCTGGAACCAGACTCCGGTGATATTCAGATTCTGGGACGCGACCTTGCAACAATGAATCGCAGGGAAAAAGACCATTTTCGTGCCGATCAGATTGGCTATGTGTTTCAGAGCCTGAACCTGATGCCTTACCTGACTGCTCTTGAAAACATTCTGCTGCCTTGTGGTTTTTCTTCACGTAAACGACAGATTGTAGATCGTTCAGAGTTCTCCAGAGAGTACGAGGCTTATCAATTCATGGCCAGACTCAAACTGGAAGACCCGATGCGTCTGCGTCATAAAACCGATCATCTCAGTAAAGGTTTGCAACAACGGATTGCCGTAGCCCGGGCATTAATTGGCAACCCCGATCTGATCCTGGCCGATGAGCCTGCGTCAGCCATGGGCAGCTACAGTCAGCGGCTGGTGTATGAGTTATTAATCGACCACGCCAGGGAAACCAATGCCACGCTGATCTGCATTACCCATAACAAAGAAGCGAACCCTTTGTTTGAGCACCATTTAAATATGAAAGAGATCAACCGCAGCGCGGAGATCAACCCATTATGGTAATTCTGCAACTGGTCAAAAACAGCCTTGGGCGAAGAAAAACCAAAGCAATCGTCTCCTTGGTGGGGCTGGCTTTCAGCATCACCCTGCTGTTAGTACTGCTGCATGTGAAATACAGTGTTTTCCAGACGATTGAGCGGGTAACCGGGCAATCTGACCTGATTGTCGGAGCTCCGTCACAACCTGCGCATCTTGCTTTATACGGTCTGTTCAGGATTGGCAATACACCGCCGTCTATTGATTTCAGTGTTTATCAAGCGTTACGTGAACATCCGGAAATCAGCTCAGCGATTCCATTGAGCGTCATGGAAAGTCATCGCGGATTTCCTGTTACCGGAACCACCAGTGACCTGTTCACGCAGTACGACCAGAGTCAGCCACTGACGTTTACAGAAGGTGAAGGCTTTGTGCAACCGGACAGTGTTGTTCTGGGTGCTGACGTTGCCCGGAGAACCGGTTATAACGTCGGGGAAAGAATAACCATTGCCAGAAGTGATGAACCCAGCATTCAGGATGAATACGAACAACCCTTCACTATTTCAGGAGTTCTGGCTCCGACGGGGTCTGTCATCGATAACAGTTTCCTGGTTGCCATGAATGACCTGACCCAGGCACGAATCCAGTTTCAGCCCGAACAAACAGCCAGTGGTATCAACCTGGTGTTACTGCGCCTTCACAATCGGCAGGCACTGTTGCCGATGGAACAGCACATCAAACATGCGATGAACACGCCACTGGAAGTCGTGATTCCTGACCGGGAACTGGATTTCATCAAACGAATGGCCAGTCAGTTTGCCAATATCATGATCACCATTTTGATGCTGACAGGCGTGATGGCACTGATTACAGTGTTTTTCAGCGTTAGCAGCAGCCTGGCGGAACGCCGTAATGAAATTGATACCCTGCGGATGCTGGGAGCAAGATCGCACCAGGTGATCGCTGTAGGTTTGCTGGAACCCGTTCTCATTATCGGGATAGCAACCCTGGTTGGCTTTCTAACGTTTAAGGGAATGATAATCGGAATGGAGGCATTTCTGCCGGAAGAATGGAAAGCATGGATGACAGAGCATCCCGCTTCTTTTGAGGAAGTGAAATTCTTACTGCTGATTGTGTTTGCCGGTTCGCTGCTGGCAGCCATACCGGCATGGAAAACCTACGGTCAATGCACCCGAGTTAAATAGGGCGTTTCTACTGGTGGCCCGGACTGTAGCGGGCTACATAAGCCAGTGCCATCAGGCAGACAAACAGTGCCGCATTCGCGGGAATCTGCAAATTAAAATCCACACTCGAATGAATCATAATCGCTAACATCCCCATAAACGCGCCAAAGCCAAGCCCCGACATTAAACGACTCTTTCGTTGTTTCATTGCAGACATTGCCTGCAAGAAGGCAATGAGCACCAGTAATGCCAGCACCGCAAAAGCAGGCAGACCGAACTCCAGTGGAAACTGCAGAAAATCATTGTGAGCCAGATCATAAAACCCTTGCCAGCTCCCGTTATGATAATTGGGCAGAGCCGTATAAAACGTTCCGCCACCGGTGCCTGTCACCGGATAATCGCGAATAATATCCAGAGAAACCAGGGAGACATCCGGGCGGGTCTCACGATCCAGAGAGGTCTGCTCGATCCGTTCAACGACTTTTTCTATACCGAACCACTGACTGACAATCACCGCATCAATCAAAATCATACTGCCAAACAAAAAGGCCATGCCCCTGGTCAATTGCCTGCGCAAGATCACATAAAGTAACCCACTGATCAGCAGACTGCTGAAAAAGGCCGTGTTGCCCATTCTTGAACGAGACATCACCAGCCCGATGACCATGATTGCCAGCGCACTTCGCAGCAATACCTTATTACTCATCAGGGTATTGAGCCATTGACGTACACGTTCCTGCCAGTCAGACGCACGTTGCGAACCTAATCGTGCCACTAACAGCCCCACGCCAAGGGCTAACGTCATTTCCAGATAACCGGCAAAACTGTTTCGATTCACAAAGGTGCCGGTAGCAACCCCGATATAGGCTTCTTTGTCTGCAAAGAACCGTATTTCCACACCCGATAACGTACTCAAACTGCCAAACACAGCCTGAAAACAACCGGATACAATGATCACCCACAACAACTGCTGAATACGCCGCTGATGATTCACCAGCAATAGAATCAGACAAAAAAGGAGATAATAAGAAAGCGTCAGTAAGACAGTGTGCGCTGTGTCATGGCCTCCTATTGTGATTGAGGCAGAACTCGGGGAAGCACCCGAAATAGCCAAGGGCAACACGTCCGATGCTGTTTTCTGGAGAAAGTAAGCGTTAGGCGATAAGAACTCAACCCAGCCCGACGGAAGCAATAACCCCTGAACCCAGACCCAGACAGACAGTAGAAGAAAGCCACAATGAACCGGCCAGGCTTTGTTAAACGCCTTACTGAACGACACCTGTCCGAATGCATAAGCCAAACACCACAGGGCACTGATGAATGCCACCAGCAGTACCAGTACAGAAGATGCCCACATCGGCTTACTGCCAGCAGGCAGAGGCAACCAGATAAGCAAGCCTGACAGCAGCATGAATAACGCCGTACTGACAGACTGTGAATGTTTCTTAGACCGACGTCGTCTGTACAAACCTTCAGTAGGCATTAGGGTTGGTGAATCCTCTTAACACGGTCAGAGAAATAATTTTTAAATCCAGCAGAACAGACCATGAATTAATATACTGCAAATCCATTTCCACCCGTTTTTGCATTTTATCCAGTGTATCGGTTTCGCCCCTGAAACCATGGATCTGCGCTAGCCCGGTGATACCGGGTTTTACCTTGTGGCGTTTCATATAGGAATCCACCAGCTCCATGTACTCTTCATTATGAGCAAGGGCGTGGGGACGAGGCCCCACAATCGACATGCTGCCACCAAGCACATTGAAAAACTGGGGTAACTCATCAAGACTGCTCTTACGGAGGAACGCCCCAATAGGCGTCAGACGTTTATCATTTTTTACCGCCTGGGTGACAGTCCCTGCCTGCTCCTGATGCACCACCATGCTCCGAAACTTGAAGACTTCAATGATCTGTCCATTCGCCCCCAGCCGTTTCTGCCTGAATAACACGGGGCCATCGGAGGTTAACTTAACCGCCGCAGCCACCAAAATCATCACCGGTGCAATCAGCAGCAAAATGACCGATGCCAGAACAATATCCTCAAACCGTTTCAGTGAATGATTAACATCCACCATCGGTGAGCAGCTTAAATCCAGTGAATAAAAACCACCAATAGGCGTCACCTTATGATTCAGCAAAGGCATATCCCGCATACCCGGCATATATCGAATATCCAGCGTATGATTACGCAGCAGATACATAACATCCTGAACCACATGACTGTCTTTCAAAGGCAGGCATAACCAGCATTCATCAAAATGGCCATCCTTTTCCAGTTGCGCTTCCAGCTTGGGCAATAACTCATCAACATGCTGATATTCAATGCGTATATCAAGATTAAAACCCCATTCATTAGGCCTTCCCATCTCAGCCAGAATGCCGTGAAAATTACGCCCTGTGCCGATCAGCAAGACCCGTTTAGAGTTGCGCCCCAGTAAACGGTAGTACCGGAGTACATTGGAAACCATCGCCCGGGCTATGACACTGAGGCTGATCGCTAACAGGATCCAGGTACCCATCCAGAGCCGTGAATAGCTCTCTGTAGACTTGGTCATTACCAGAAAAGACACCAGCAGAATAAACGACAGGCACCAACTTAAAAAGGCCAGTCCAAGAAACTGCGTTAAAGAACGACCACGCCATGATTGATAAACGCCCACCAGCGATGAACAGCCAACTACCAGTAATGCATGTATCATCCCCAGCGACTGGTAGTGAAAACTCAGCTCAAAATGACCAAAGCGAATCAGGGCTGCCACATTGGCCGCCAGCAACGAGAGAAAAATATCCATTGTGCCAAACAGATAGCCTGGCAGCCGGGAACGGCTGAAAGAAAAGTGTTTGTTCATTGCTCAATCCTTTGAGTCAATATTTTGAGATACTCTTTTGAAATACTCTTTTGAAATACTACACAGTCTCATCAGCAGAAACGGCTCCTATTCTGGCGAGAAAACATCCCAGCACAACACCGGAATACGAAGCTGCAAAATCCAGCCAGGAAAATGCCCGGTTGGGTAAATACATCTGCGACCATTCTTCAACAAGACAGCCAGCGGTGAGTATTACAACAACAGGGCTCAACAACCCCAGACAAGGTGTACGTGAAAAAGCAGGTAACGCTTTGCAGAACAAGAAGGACAAAACCGCAGCCCAAACCACATGCATGATCAGATCCCCGCCAAACTGACGCTCCAGCCAGTTCGAAACGCCGGGAAAACCAAGGCTTTTGCTGATACTCAGAAACAGAAGTGTCGCCAACCATAAAGTCGCGGCCATTAAGTAGCGGTTGAGTATCAATACGTTCTGTTTGATCAGCACTCTGAAAATGCCCCGGCACTGACAATAAAATAGGGATTCAAAAGGCTTTCTTTCGTGTTATATCGCAATGGCTTACCTTCTGTGGTGACAACCATGCCCCCTGCGTTTTCAACAATACATTGAGCGGCAGCCGTGTCCCACTCACTGGTCAGGCCAAAGCGAGGGTAAATATGAGCAACCCCTTCAGCGATCAGACAAAGCTTCAAAGAACTCCCCATGGACACCAGCTCGACGTCTCCCAGTTGATGAATAAACGCCTGTGTTTGTGCTGTTCTGTGAGAACGGCTGGCTACGACGACATATTTTTCTTCAGGTGCCGGTTTTGAGACTTCAAGCTTCTCAACAGGCGCACCATTCTGAATCCTGAAGGCACCCGCTTTATCAGCCACATACCCCACCTTTAATACCGGAGCATAGACAACCCCTAATACCGGCTGATGATTCTCAATGAGTGCAATATTGACCGTAAACTCACCGTTTCGACGTATAAACTCCTTTGTTCCATCGAGAGGGTCAACCAACCAGTACCGACGCCACTGGCGGCGATCTTCCCAGGGAATATCGCCAGATTCCTCAGAGAGAATCGGAATGTCAGGTGTCAGGTGGCTAAGCTCTTGAACAATGAGCTGATGAGCAGCCAGGTCGGCTCCGTTAACGGGCTTTTATCCTTTTTTTCTACAGCGGAATAATCTCTGTCGTAAATGTCCAGAATGACATCGCCAGCTGACTTGGCAATAGTAAAAATGCGATCAAGCATCGAATGATTTCTTTGAATGTAAGAGTGATTCAGTGGTTGGATATTTTATGTATCAACTTCTGCCGCACCATATAATCAATCACCTTTTCAGTACATTCCTTAATGGTCAGTTCAGCCGTGTTTATTTCGATCTCAGCTTGAGAGGGTGAATCATAGGGAGACGAAATGCCAGTAAAATGCTTAATACGCCCAGCCCTGGCTTCTTTATACAGACCTTTAGGGTCACGGCTTTCACAGACTTCCAGAGGTGTATTCACATACACTTCAACAAATTCACCCTTTTCAAGCATTTTCCGAACCATACCCCGATCCGACTCAAAGGGTGAAATAAACGCACTCATGACAATCATTCCCGCATCAACAAACAGGTTTGAGACTTCTCCAATCCGGCGAATATTTTCAACCCGATCCGCTTCACTGAACCCTAAATCTTTATTTAACCGGTGTCGGACATTATCACCGTCAAGCACATAGGTGTGATACCCTTCGGCATGCAGATATTCATCGACCGCATTGGCAATCGTAGATTTGCCCGAGCCGCTAAGACCGGTAAACCAGAGCAGACAGGGTTTTTGTGATTTAATAGATGATCGCTGTTGCTTGGATATTTTTGTCGGGTGCCAGACAATGTAGCTCATAAACAAATCCTTTTGAAATCAGAACAGACTTTACATTATTTTCAAATCACTTCTACTAATACAACCAGAGTAATAAAGACCAACTTTCGGGTAGCTTGAGCGGATCTACCGACGCCATATCGCCAGCGTATTAAAACCAAGCCGCTTCTCAACCATGACAACGGCCAGCAGGTTTGAGAACCCACTGAAATCGCCGTAGCTACTGCGGCACCGGTTACGCCATATAAAGGTATTAACACTAACGCCAGAACCATAGCCAAAGGGCCGCTGAACAAAACCACATTGCGCATATCCCTTTCATGGCCGCTCATGGTCAGCAGAAAACCCACCGAACCACTCATGACACTGATAAACTGCCCGATGGCAAGAATACGTAGCAGGTTGGCACCGGCTTTATACTCTTCTCCAAACAGCCACATCAGCCATTGTGGGAACAACAGCATAAAGCCGACAATGGGCAGGGCAAACAGAACCATTAATTTGGTGCTATGCAGGGCGATAGTTTCAAGCTCTCTGGTTTTGCCTTGTTTATAAAGTGCAGCAAACCTGGGTGCGACCACCAGATTCACCGCCATTAAAATAAAGCTGGTTAACATAGCTGTGCGTTGTGCAACTGCCAGTATTGCCAGTTGTTCCGGGGTTACATAAGCCCCGGAAACCAGTTGGCCTGCCCATTGTACGGCTACGCCCATTAATGCCACCCACCAAAGCGGGATACAGCTTTGCCTGAGTGTACTGCTGGAAAAGTTTGATTGGTTTGCCATAGTATACCGGGCTTACGCTGCCACCATATTAAAGAAATTAACATGGTGAGCAGACAGGCCAGCGAGTAAACACCCGCTGTTGTTACCGCATCATTAGCAAACCCTGCCAGCAATGCGATAGCAACCAGCACCGGTATCAGTACATTCATAGTGCTGACCGACTTCACCACATCACCCACGGCCTGCAGGGCATGGGCATTCAGCATCAGCAAGGCAAAAAACACGACAGCGGGAGACATTGCCTGCAAAGCCGGGGCGACTTCAGGCTTTGCCAGTACATGTGCGGCAAACCAGGGACTGATGAAGAACAGCACAATACCCAGAGCACCTGCAAACAGCAAAGCCCAGAGGCTGGCCAGCTTATGGACAACAGTGGCTTGCTGCCAGTCTTTTTCGGCTTTAAACCCACCGATAAAACGGAGCAGACTATTGGGTAAACCCAGTTGCCCGGTTGCGGCGATAACCTGTACAACAGTAAAAGCCAGAAAATAGTAGCCAGCCTGTTGAGTGAGTAATGCACGGGCGATAACAAGGTTGAGGAAAAAGCCGGATGCTGCTCCAAAAGCCCGTATGAGAAAAGCGAGGGCTGATTGAGTGAATAGCGTTTTTTTCCCGGATGTTAGCCCTGTTTTGATATTGGGTAGCACTGTTCGTATTTTGGAAAGTTAATGCGCAATGAAAGACCTGCACCAGATCCACAGATTGAACTCTGACGATAAAGCAACTAAGCTGATTCTAGTTTAATTAGCTAAATAGGTTTGATCATGGCCCGTTCAACCCGGATTACTGTTGGCATGCACGAAGCCAAAACCCAACTATCAGAACTAGTAAGGAAAGCACTTGAAGAAGACGCCGATGTCATTATCACCTTGCGGAACAAGCCCGTCATGCGCCTTGTTCCCTATCAGGAGAACAGGAAAAGCAGAGGCTTTGGTTCAATGAAAGGGCAAATAGACATATCTGAAGATTTTGACGAAACCCCACAAGGAGTCATCGACAGTTTTTATGGGAATGACTCCATTGAGAACTCTGAACAATGAAATACCTGCTCGACACCTGCGTACTGCTCTGGTGGGTCAATGGTAGTGATAAAATCGGGCCTGAGGCTCTTCATCGACTTAACGACATCAATAACACCGTTTATGTCAGTGCTGCTTCTATATGGGAGATTGCGATAAAAGTCCAAATCGGAAAACTCCGCATCACAGCTGAACTGGGTAGCACTCTGGCCTCTTTGGATCTGTTACCATTACCCATTAATTTTGACCATGCGCAACTGGCTGGCTCCCTCCCAATGATTCATAAAGACCCGTTCGACAGAATGATAGTGGCACAGGCTCTTACCGAAAAAGCGACACTGGTTACGGCGGATACGATAATACCCAAGTATGATGTGCCAACTCTGGAGCCGTCTGAATAAATCACACCATGCATGCTTTTCTAGGTTTTTGCGACACCCTCAAAGGCTTGGGAAAAGAATGAAAATACGCAGAGCAGGGCAAACCTTGCACCCAACAGAGATACGTACCCAATAAAAGAATCAAAAAATTGATATTTTATAAAATAGTTGTCCCGAATTCGGTTTGGAGCATTACCACTCTGAGGGCATTTGATCTTTCCAATCCTGCATAGCCGTTTTCAGGTTGTACTTATACTTATAACCATTCTTTTCAAGGTAGCCGGGTAAAATATTGTTTGATTTTACCAGTTTTTTTATCCTGACCGGGCTGACAGGCTGTGAGAGTCGAGCGACCTTGGCTGCCCCGTCAATAAGGAAAGATGCTGGATAAAGGATACTAAACGGTATACTGGGCACAAAGCGTTTGACTTCAGCAACGCCACAGATCGTTTCAACATACTCCTGCACAGATGGTCCAGGGTTCATGCTCATATTAAAGAGTTTTGTGCCTTGCCATGGTTTACCATTGTTGTCATGAACCCAAAGCATGGCATGCGTCAGTTCTTTTACATAAGTACCTGCCTTCCTTGTTGCCTTGTTGCCGATATAAAAGAAATAGCGACCTAATACAGCCTTGATCAGACGTGAAACATTGCCCCCTTCCCCAGCACCAAAGACAACACCCGGTCGAACGATGGTCAGTCTTCGATCTTTACATGCAGCCTGCCAGCCCATATGAATTTTTTCTGCCGCCAGTTTCGAACCACCGTAAGCAGAAACTGGCACAGGAATAGAACCTTCCAGCTTAGGTGAATCGCTGGGCCCATAAGGCGCAATGCTACTGGTAAAAATAATATTCTTGCAGTTTTTTTGTTCAGCCCATTGGCAAACATTTTCTGCACCTGACAGATTAGTTTCATAGTACTCTTCTGGCTGATGGCCAGGTTCTCTGTGAACTGCAGCAAAGTTGGCAATCAAATCAACCACTTCTTCTACAATATCAACCTGGTTAGCGATGCCCTGTCTGACATCACAAGGAATATAGACAATTCGTCTCGTTTCCAGATGTTTTTTCAAAAATGCATCAAAACGCTTTGAGCAAACTGGTGCGATATCCAGAAGATAAACTTTTTCGTAGTCCTTCTCTTCGAGAAGCTCCTGGGCAAAATAGCTGCCAATAAAGCCAGTTCCACCAAAAAGTGCAGCAATCATCTTTATCTCTCTATAAGTGACTGATAATAATCTGTAAGTGAGGCAATAAACTTCTCTTTGGAAAAACGTTGCTCAGTTTCCTTACGAGCAGCACTAGAGCACTGTATTAAATATTCTCTATCATTAAATAGTTTTATATAATCAGCGGCTTCTTCTTCTGAATTGTATATATAGCCATTTTCAGAATGGGTTACACAATCAGTGTTACCAGGTATATTACTTACCACACAGGGCAAACCTGCAGCCATGGCCTCAATAACTGAAATCGGCATGCCTTCCCAGAGCGAAGTCTGAAGGTAAACGTCAGCTTGTGATAGCTTTTCCTGTACTGCTTCTGCATTAAGCCAGCCAGTAACCACAACACTGGCACTCTTCAACGTCTCAACGTCAGCTTCCTCTCCATCGCCGACCCAGGTAAATTGGATATTACATTCTTTTAACACTCCAGCAATTTTTGCGAATGCTTCTGGATTTTTTTGTGTTCTAATGCCACCTACAGTGATCACATGCAATGCGCCTGATTCCTGATTAAGCCTTTCGAGTCTTTTTTTATACGTAGAAGCAAATTTTTCGGTGTCGCAGAAATTTTCGATATAATGGCATTTGGCGAATGGCACGTATTTTTTGTAGATTTCACTTTCACTCTTGGAGCAGCATAGGACTGTGCTTGAAAAGAAAGATGCAAAATTTTCTAGAAATATGTAGAATATTTTGGTCAGCGCAGATATATCCTGGCGTTCGAAGGATAATCCATGGGGTGAATATACTATTTTTCTTTTTGATCCTAAAAATGGAGCCAATAGCCTTACTATAAATCCTGCTTTTGCTGAGTGACTGTGAATTACATTTGGCCTAACTTTTTTTAAACATTTATGAATTTCTATTGCACTAGCAGCATCATTAACTACTGATATTTCTCTCACCATCGAAACATAGTACAATTGCGTATTAAGAAAATCCTCTTTAAATTCAGTGGGAGTTTCTTCTCGCTTTGAGTATATTATATTTTGTGGATTATGTACTCTACCGTTCTCACAAACACCTAAAACCCATGAATATACTCCTGTACTAAAAGACTCGACTACATGACACACGATAGTTTCATTCATTGACTTTTAGGCCGCCCGAATGACTATTAGATTGATATTTTTTCACTCTATGCTTAAATTTAAAAATATGATCAAGTGCAACTAGGAAAAAAATCTGATATGCATAATACCATGCAAATGTGCGTGCAAAGTTGTAAATTTCAGATCTAAACAACCTAAACATTATGAACATCGCACATATACTTAGAGCGATTTTTATAGTATTACTTTCTGACTCCACTATTGAAAACAAAGCTCCTATGAAAAAGAAGTGCAAATAAACACCAACATATTTTGCATACATGTAGCCTTCAATCACACCCGAAAACCCATAAGTCAACCCTTTAGAATATCTTTCTGAGAAGAATTCTTGGATAAACCAAATTGATAAAGCTTCACCATCTGGATTAACAAAAAACAACCCTTTAAAAGCAAGCCAGTAGCTGTTATATGAAAAATCTGTTGATGTATAGTCTAACTCAATGAGTTTAACACTATTTCTTATCCAATTAATAAACTCTCCAGGATTATAAGACCCATAACCAGCATCTCCTAATAACAAAAGATACAAAAATCCTTTATATGAAAACATTAAGAGAGCCATAAAAAAACCAATAAAAAAAATATTCTTGATTGAAATAATCCGTTTTTTATCGAGAAAATAGAAAAGACAAATAAAATTAAACGCTATCTCACTTCTTGAAATAGTCATGATTGCAAAAAAAAGGTTGTATGTTAAAATAACTTTGACAAGATTTTTATCCTTTCTTCTATTTATTGTAAACATACGAATTAGAGCAAAGATAAGTGCAATATTAACCAGCTTTGAAATAAAGTAAAAAACTTGGTTGTCTTTATTAAAAGCAAATCTTTCAACTCTATCAACAAAGAAAAAATCGTACATTCCTATTTTTAATAAAATAAATGACTGAGCTAAAACCCCGATCAAAAAAACCAACAAAACAGTACCATACAATGGCAAATAACTATTAGATTGTCTATTTTTACTTATCACTTTCAATGCTAAGGTATAAGAAGAATTAAACCCAGCTACAGCAATCAATGACAGAATGGAAATCTTCGTAAGTTCCTCAGTAACATCGCCATCAAGTATATCGTATCTATATATCAAGCACCCAACAACAAAGTACATAAACGCATATGCATTAAAAAAAAAACCAAGAGAAAATATTCTACCCTTGTATTTTAGATAATGCAGTGCACTAGTTACTATCACTGCACTCAATATAAAAATGGTTATTGAAAACAACATTATTCACTAATCTCTAATTATTTCTGTAAGCCTAGAAATTAACTTTACTCTCTTGAACTTGGTCACATAATATATCAGCGGATCAAGATTAAAATAAACTACTCTTGGAGTCACTAAAAATTTCTTCAAATAATATTTTTGATCAGCCAGATCATTAATTTTTTCAGTAATATTAAAATGTCGATCTGGGAGAAACTTTTTTTGATACTCCATTCTAGACTTATCCCCATCTACCATAGAATCTAAGGTATCGCTTATATCCTCTCTTGAATTAATATACCATCCGGCTGCTTGTATTACTGGCATATTCCTCAGATTCAGAATACAAACGGCCTTATTCATCGCAATAGCTGTATAGACTACAGTAGAAGGGGTAGTAAACACTCCTCTAGCATCTACCACTGCTTTTTCAATAGAACAGTCAATCAAGTTACTTGACGCTTCTATCTTTAGTTCATTTACTATTCTACTGTCAAATATTCGAAACTTATAATCAACACCCTTATCCATCAAGCTTAAAACAATCTCTTTAAGAAAAGCTATTAATCGAATATATTCTTTTTCTTGAAAGTATGGTTTATTTGCAGTTGTAATTAAAAAGAAATTATTCATTGACTTACCTGCATCTCTTTCACTCACATCAGCATGTTTTGGGAGATACGTATAACTCTCATCTGAAACTTCTTGATAAAAGCATGTTAGCTCCTTTTCAATATGGAAAATAACACTGTATTCTGTACGCCCTAAAAGCTTATGACCTTTCTTTACTAAATAAGGGTTATAATGTGCATTAGCAAAATCATATATTCCATCCATAATAAACAATGTTTTAACTCCAAGTAACTTTGCATGACCTACGACTAAAACATTTACTTCACTATGGTCTATACAGCTAATTATAAGTCGATACTTCATAATTCAGAAGTTAAATTAAGCCCAACCACAGGCAAGCCACAAATGTATGGGATTTTAACTTTATTAAAATCAACACCTAGCCTTTCAAATATCGCTTTGGCTGAAGAAAAAGGATCATAAGCTTTTAAAATTCATACTTAAAAAAATCAATATCATAAGAATACAATTTTCTAATAATTTCTTTAGTTTCGCGGCTATAATAACTTTTGTAATCAAACCGGTCGCTTTTATTGAATATCGCCAATTGAGATTCAGAACCTAACTTTTTTGCAATATGCATATATCCTTCACTCAAAGATTCATACCTAATCAAATAATCAACTCCGAGGGAGTTATCTATATTCAAAAAGTAACTCTGTGGAATAAAATGTGTCCATTTTAGTATTTTTTTTGCCAAAGCCATATCATTTAAAGCACAAACAAACTCGTTAAAATCTCTATACCTTGCCAAGTACTTATTGTGAAACTCATTATCATATAGTCCCATCCCTCCGCCTCTCAGGTAATGGAATGCTGAAACCACTCTATCCCAAGGATTCCTAACAACACCAAACTTAAAATATGAACTAAATTTATTAGAATCATATGTTTTGTAAGAGCCTATAGGATTATGACCGGTAGCCTTACAACCACACAGCGAACGAATAATCCCGTTGCCTGCATTTTTCGGAACGTGAATGAAAATAAATTTATTTTGATCTTCTAAAGGAGAGAAGGGATTAACAGAGGCACGCGCCATTCGTTCTCGTTCAATAACCGGGATTTTCTCAAAAAACAACCTCGATGTTTTTTCAAGAACTGCACTTTTCTTTATATACTCTTTTGCATTTATCAGTGTACTCATAAAAAGATTTGAACTCCAATTTGGAAGGACTTTCCCTAATTAAGACGACGGTTAACCTGAACTAAACCATCAGCCAGGAAGCTTCGTGAGAGACGAGGAACTCTAAGTACTCAAGCAAATGAAATCGTATATTCCTGACCAAATGAATCAAAAACTCGCTTAACTTCTAGCTCAAACTCCCTGAAACTCATGATCGATATAAGGTTCAGCCATTCATACTTCACTTTTCGCCATAGAATCTCTATCAAATTTAACTCTGGCGAGTAGGTTGGAAGAAAGCAGACTATCAACTTCTTTTTGATCATCCAGTCTGCCCCTCTGGCCCTGAACTTATGACTGGTATGAATGCTAGCATTGTCTATGAACACAAGAGTATAGCGATCATTGGAACTGTACTCAGGTACTTCCATCTTGGTAGCAAAATCCTCAAATACCTCAATGACTTTATCGCTATCTACTGAGCCTATGTACGGGACAAAACATTCAGAAGCATCTGGAAAGTAACTTGGTCGTTCTTTGCGCACCTGTTTTTGAGTACCCGCCGCATCATATCCAGCCCCAACCTGAAGAGGCTCTTGGCTGGCCTGTAATGCCTGTTGAGCGGCAATTGTTCAGCCTCACCGTAGTGCCAATGCCCTGCCAGAAGGCACCATGTAAAAGCGATAGCAAGAAGCCCCATCAATTTGTCCATACGATCTTGCTTCGTCATATGGGTCGATTCCATGTCAAAGCCACGGCTTTTCAAGCAGCCAAACAGCGTTTCAATACCCCAGCGCTCATAATAGTCGCTGATCATGCTGTCCGGTTTTTCTGTGGCTACAACTGTTAACACCAGCCCCAAATGTCCCCAAATCACTAATTCCGAGTAGATGAGGACGTCACCGCCCCCATCCCTCACAGACCCGGACGAGCGCAATTAACGCATCCGGTTCTTCATAGTTATTGGTTCGCTAGCCGAAAGCCTCGTGTGTACTGATGATGGATTTTAGGCTGTAACAAGGGGAAACGCTTCAGAAACAGATTGTATTTCTCCCAAGTCATACGGCTCTTTCGTGATCGGCGACTTATTGATATGAGCCCTGTTTGGTTTCCCACCTTCCTATTATTGCGGGTGGTTAACCTGAGAGCAAGCTGATGAAACTAGGGTTAGTCATGTCTTGATGGATCGAATACTGGCGATGCTCACAAGTCTATATCTGGCGATTCCAGGCAGCCGTAATGCCTCTTGAAGACTACACCGAGGTCGATTGCACTTCTTGCTTGAATTCAGCTCGTACTCATGAAAGTATCCAAAAAATGAATAACCCTCATCAAAAGACGCTACCGCCCCCCAGTTAAAGCCCACACTGAAAAGCTTCTTTATTTATTGCCTTTATAAAACTAATTAACTAACAGAACGCTCTTCTTCTCGATGATCAACGGCCTTGTTAGCCGAAGGCGTTTCACTATATCCGTGATAATCGTAATACCCGTAATACCCATCATCTGCATTACGCCGGTTGGTATTCACTTTATTCAAAACCACCCCGGTTAGCGGCAAGCCATTCTGCAACAGTTTGCCCGTCGAATGGGAAATGGTATTAATGGTTGCCCGTCCTGATTCCACAACGTAAACAACCGCATCGCAAAGCTGGCTGATCATTAATGTATCGCTGATACCTGTCATGGGTGGGCAGTCGATGACTATGGTGTCGAAATGATCAGACAATGCGTTGATAAACTTTTTAAATTTTTTCTCCGAGAATAACTGGGTCGGATCAGGCGGAATCATGCCCGCTGGCATGACTTTAATGCCATCCCGTTTGTAAATGCATTCATTGACGGCAGTATGCCCGGACAGCAGATTGGCAAAGCCCGATGAACCGCCTTTGATGTCAAAGGTTTTATTTACAGTAGGTCTGCGTAAGTCACCGTCTATTAACAATGTATTCGATAGTTGTCCCAGGGCAATGGCGATATTGGCTGCCATGGACGATTTTCCTTCACTGGGTACTGTCGATGTTACGGCTATGATTTTTTTCTTATTGCCAATGGTCGTCAGGCTCAGGCTGGTTCGAATGGTTCTTACCGCTTCGATAAACGCTTTTTCGTCTTCAGAGGCAAATAAACGCCCTATGCCTTGTCGTGCTATTTTTGCGGGCAGTTTTGGCAATAACCCAAGAACCGGAAGGTTGAGTTTTTCCTCTACATCTTTTGCGGTGCGAATGGTGTTATTCAGCATTTCCAGCAAATACGCCATACCGCAAGACAACAGCAAACTGATCAGTGCCGCTATTCCGATAATCAATTTCTTTTTAGGTTTTACCGGGTCTTCAGCCGGGTAAGCAAAGTCGACGATTCGGGCATTGGCTGCCTGCAGGTCGGAAGTTGCACTGGTCTCTTGAATGCGCTTAAAGAACGCGTCGTATAAATCTTTATTGGTGCGCACTTCCCGTTCCAGTGCCTGTAAACGGAACTGTTTGCTGTTGATGGTTTGTACGCTCGATCGGGCATCGTCAACGGCATTTTGCAACGATCGCTCGTTGGCCCTGGCAACTTCGTATTCTTTTTCGACACCACTGACGATTTGCTCAACCTGGTAACGGATGTTCTCATCAATACTTTCCAGTTCGGTATTGGCTGCGATCATTTTCGGGTGTTTGGGGCCATAACGTCTCGCGAGCTCTCTGGCTTTCTGTTCTGCCTGGGCCTGATTCTCTTTCAATTTCTGAATCAGAGGATGAGCCAGTACGGCGGGTAACGATTGGTAGTCCTCAACGCTGCCTGCTTTACTGTTTTGAATCTGGTTATAGATATTTTCTGTCAGTGACAGTTTGCGGCGCACTTCTACCAGCGATTCTGTCAGTGCTTTCAATTCATTATTTGACAGGGTCAGCACACCGGCCATATCCACCAGGTCTTCCTGGATTCGGAAATCGTGTAGTTGTGCTTCTGCCAGTTGTAGTTTTTCAGATAATCCCTGCAAGCGATCCTGCATCCAGGAGGTAGCATTGGTGGTTAAAGAGAGCTTGGCTTCCAACCAGGATTCTATATAAGCATCGCTCATGGCATTAGCGGCTTCGGCCGCTAAACCAGGGTCTTCTGAAATAACATGTATCTTGACAACCTGGGTTTTCCTGACCGGTTCAACTCGGACATTTTGCGCAAAGGCATCGACAGTCCGACTCAAAATCATCCCTTGTGTAGGGGGTTCTTCAGGCAGCTCAAGCCCAAGCAAGGCTCTCGGGTTCAGCCAGTCGCTGTACCAGTTTTTCTCTCGTAGCTCGGCATTAAATTCTGGTGACTGAACAAGGTTCAGTTTGTGTACTACCTTTTCCAACAGCGCACGAGACTTCAGCACTTCAAACTGGGTATTCAGGTAACTGTCCCCACTGCCGATGCCATACACTTCTTCAATGGACACCACTTTCGCCTGTTCTTTTTCAATCAAAAGAATGGAAGTGGCCTGGTATTTCGGGGTTAAACTGAAGACAACCAGCGTCGTCAGAACTGTGGCAGCAGGGTGAAGCCGATAATGGCCCACTTGAAATGCAATAAGGTTTGAAACAATTCGCGCAAATCGATGACATCTTCATCAACCGGTTCCCGCTTTATTTCCTTTGTCTGTTCTGAATTCACTGCTGACTGATTCATTCGTTTTTATTCTTGCTGCGTCAGGTTAGAAGAAGCTCTCTTTCACATTGATAATGTCTCCGGGAAATACTGAGACTTCCAGAGTCAGTTTCCCATTCCTGACGCTTTCCTTCGCTGTCTGTTCGGGTCACCTGAACATTTTTCTTATTGGCCCGCTGACTAAAACCGCCCCGCCAGCGCAATGGCTTTTTCCAGAGTAAGCCCGGGTTCAAACGAAAAACCACCGGGTTATTCACTTCCCCGCGAACAAAGAATTTACGATATTCGGCAATGGTGACATTTACCCTCGGATTAATCAGGTAATCGCCTTTTAAACCACTGATAATAAACTGCTCCAGTTCACCAACCGTTTTAAACCGCGCACCTGAACTTCGCCCAGAAATGGATAGGATATGGTTCCGGCATCGGTCAGGCGGGCTTCCATACTCAGGTCGTCTTCATCAAAGACCCGTATAGTAATAAGGTCACCCGCATTCAGCCGGTATTGAGAAGAGCTGGTTGATGACTGTGCAAGCGTTGTGGAAACACTCGATGACAGCAGAATACTTAACAGCAAAACACCCAGATTTTGCCTGATCCATAAAGGCCTTCGCATATCCCTACACCTTTAAACCTCGATCCCCGAGATAACCGGCAGCGACTTCCTATTCCCTGCTGCCTTTTCGTTTCTTATTTTTATATCACTACATTGCGTAGTCAGCTGTCAACATATAAGCGTTGCGTGAATAGCCATCTTCTGAAACATCCGTCTGTTTGGCTTTTTCATCACGCTTGCTGTTTTCCAGATTCAGGCCAAGGGTCAGGTTGCGCAAAACGGCCCAGTTAACACCCAATGTATAGGTATTGACGGTTCTTTCTTTGTAGGTTGTACCCGCAGCATTTTGAACATCGTCGTTCGTATGGGTATAGCCCAGATCGGTCGAAATTTTCGATGTCCAGTTATGGTTCCACATAATGGACACATTGCTACCTTTGGTAAAGCTGGCATCGGACGGGTTTTCAGATTCAAGGCCGTAGTCACGACCGGTATTCAGCATAATGGTTGAGTGATCGATGGGCTGGTAGATTACGCCGACTTCCCAGCCAGTGTAACCTTCATCATCCACATTATTCACATCACTCTTACGATTGCGGTGACCGACTTTGACCGAGCCGGAGGTTTTTGCAGTTGCATCCCAGCTTAAACCCACCAGATAACTGGAGACTTTAAAGCCAGCATCATCCACATTGTCATAGGAGAGATTTCGCTGCTTGGCTTCCAACAGCAAATCGGTTTTAGGCATTAGCTGATAATAGCCAGTTGCGCCAAAGCTTTTGGATTTACGATCTTCGCCGGAGTCTGTTGCCTGGCTTCCAACCTTGACATAATCTTTGGCGTCGTAATCGGCAAACATATCGATTCGCGCCATGGCCTCCATAGCACCAAAGCCATAATTAAAACCAGCGGTCTGTTGCTTATACTCAGGTGGCGTTCTGTCGCTTTCACCACCAGCGGCTGAACCCTGGTCGTGACCAACGCCATACCCACCCTTGAGATTTAACCGGTTCCGACTGTTAAATTCATGAGTCAGGTCGAGGCCAGCACCATAATCGGTAAAATTATGGTCATTCTCTGAAGAGAAGGATGTATTCTCTGCTTCAAGAGTAAATAAAGAGTAACTGGCTCCAGATTCAATCAAAAACTCAATAGCAGGAGCTAATGTATAAACCAAGGAACCTTTTTCTTTCAACAGGTTACCCGCTTTACCTTCTTTATAAACATTATCATCGTACCCTATTCCGGCTTTTACTGTAGGGGTGACTTTCACTCCCTCCCATTGGACATAACCCCGGATCTTCAACCGCGGCCCAAGTAGATGATGACAGTGAACCAATAGCCACGGCCAGTGACAAAGGAAGACGTTTAAACGCTTTCATTGAATCCTACATTCCCTGTGGTGTCGTTATATTTGTACTGCCCACAATTTTTTTTAAGTTCTACAATTATCAGATTGGTTTACTTTAAACAACGTTAGATTTATATTTTTACACTCATTTTTTTTATTTTAAAGGTGTAACGGAGACGAGTTTTACCGATACGGATATTGTAAACTCACGGAAGGCAATGGAATGAAACTTAAACAACTCGCGGCTGCTGTTTTATTGTCAGGTGCTGTCAGCCTGACAGTCAGCGCCGATCTGGCAAACGATGTCAAAAATCAGGGGGCAGAAGCTGTTATTGCTGACGCCATGCGTCAGGGTCAAAGCCTTGAAACAATTATGGCTTCACTCTCAACGGCATTGAAAGACAGCCCCTTGCTATTGTCACAGGTTGTCCAACAGGCGGTTCAATCCTTTCCTCAGCAGGCGGCAACCATTGTGACGGTCGTGGTTTCTAACGCCCCTGCCCAGGCTTCACAAATCGTTGCTACCACGGTACAGGCAATACCTGAACAGGCTTCTGTGATTGTTCAGGCAGCGGTGACGGCTCAGCCTCAGCAGGCTGCGCAGATTGTTGCAGAAACCGTTTCTTCAGCCCCTGAGCAAGCCTCTGAAATCGTTAGCGCCGCCGTAACAGCAACGCCTGAACAGGCCACACAGATTGTCAGCAGTGCCGTTCTGTCTGCTCCGGACCAAAGTCAGCAGATCACCCAGTCTGCGGTTGAATCCGTCGACTCACCTGCTCTGAGGGCTTCTATAGTACAGGCCTCACAGGATGCACAAAATGAAGCGAAGTTAATTCAGCAGGCCAGTAACGAGCCTAAGTCAGAAGTCGAGGCAGAGAATCAGGAAATCTCAGGCACTGAAGTCGAGGCAGAGAATCAGGAAGTGTCGGTAACTCAAACAGCACCGCCTACTTTTACCCCCCCTGCTCCGGATCGCCCTGTAGGAGTCAGTCCTACTTTGTAGTTATTGACTCTGGTTCAGGGTGTTTATCCTGCCTTTCATCAGTCTGGAACGATGAAAGGCATTTTTTTTAGGGTTTGTCATTACTTGTTTCGCACTGCTCTATTGGCCAATCCGACTACAGAGTTATGATCATTGCTGGTGTTTGAAGGCATGAAGAGGCAGCGCACTCTGTCGGTAGCACTCTTATAAGTTTGCAACTAACAATATGATGAGATCGGTAATTTCACTGATCGACGTGAGAGGATTCGAACCTCCGACCCTTTCGTCCCGAAGGAAATGGACGACCATTTCAGAAGAAATGAGGGAAGACATCTGAGTGTGAAAAGCCCCTTGCATACCTTGCCGTTCAAGCAGTTTTATAGACAATTACCGAATTTCTTACTTTGATGTATTAGCAGACATTACCTTGCTAAATCCGACCTATTCACCCCCCGCAAAATGATCAAATGGCTATCAAAAAATTGACTGAAACAAGTGTCGCTCGCATGACCACCCTATCCTTATATGATACAGATATTACCGGGTTTGCGGTGCGGCAACGTAAAACTGGGAAATTTTTCTGTTTTGACTATAAGTCCCCTGTCACAGGAACAAATCGAAAAGCCAGCATCGGAAAATATGCCACCATCACTGTAGAGGCAAGCCCGCCAAGTAGCAAAAAAACTAGCTGGTCAAATTGCTTTGGGTAGTGACGCTCTGGAAGACAAACGCAGAGAACAGGCTGCGCACCAACTCCTGAAGCAATCCAGTTTAGCCGCTTTTCTGGAAGATGGTTACAAAACAGTGACATCTGAAAAAAGCTATAAGTTTGCGGCGGGTATGATCAAAAAGCATTTTGATTTCTTATTAGCAGCCCCATGTCAGACATAACACCATGGCAAATTGAAAAATGGAAACACAACTACCCAGGTAAAGCTTCAAGTGCTAATAGAACATTGTGCTGCTTAAGAAGTGTGTTGACCAAGGCCGTTAAAGCAGGTCAATTAGAATCATCCCCCTTGTCTGAAGTAAAAAACCTCAAGGAAGACAAAAATCTAAAGATTCGATACTTAAAAGAACAGGAAGAAAAGCAGCTGATTAGAGGTATCAATTTACGGGAAGCCAGAATGAGAGAAGAACGCAACTCTTTCATACAATGGTGTCAGGCACGGTCAAAGCCAATTCCTAAGGGCTACCCTGATGGCTTTACCGATCACATCAAACCCATGATTCTACTTGCTCTTCATACGGGGTTGCGAAAAGGAGAGATATTCAACCTGAAAATAGCGGATATTGACTTCTCGGCTTCAATTTTAACAGTATGTGGATCAGGGGCCAAATCAGGTCAAACCAGACAAACACCTCTAAATAAAACCGTTGAAGAGGTGCTCAAAGTCTGGATTGCCCAGACTGATAGCACATCTTTCGTGTTCCCATCACCTGTTACGGGAACTCGATTCGACAACATCAAGAAGGCGTGGAAGCAAGTAAGAAAGCTCTCAGAACTTCCAAATGTTCGTTTTCATGACTTACGGCATACTTTTGGTACCCGGCTTGCCCATGCCCGTGTTGACCTTGTAACAATAAAAGAACTGATGGGGCATGAATCTCTTGATACAACAGCAAGATACCTTCATACCAGCCATCAGCGAAAATTTGAGGCTGTTGCAACCTTATTTGAGGCTGATTTTAAACAGCCTCTGTATTTCAGCCTTCAGGCAACTAACCAATGTTCAGTCAACCCAAACAACGCCGATTTCAATGCCTGAAGCTCCGTAATTACCACACTCTGCGGGAACAAGCGTTCCACCGAGTGAACATTGATGCCCAGTCCAATCACTTCTATTCCGGATTGCTGGCAACGTTTCACCAGATCAACGACAGGTAAATAGTGGTCTTCATCCGGGGCTCCGTCTGTGACCATGATGACCAGTCGCCTTTCTGCTTTGGCCTGAAGCACTTGGTGAACCGCATTCCAGAGACCTGTTGCCATTGGGGTAGAGTCATGACTGTTTAAAGCGGATAAAACCGCAGCAACGTCAGGTAGACGACTGCTGGGTTTCATCACCTCGAATACGCCACACTCATTCCTGCCCGGATACGCAGAAACAGACACTTCTACACCATTGATCTGGTTCAGGGCATAAGCCAGAGCCAGAACAGCCTCCCTTGCCAGCACCATCCTTGATGACATAGACGACGAAATATCCAGACACAAGTGAACCACTGCATCTATAGTGATGGCTTCAGATCGCTTGCAGAACAAACGACTGTCGTCTACCGCTGCACGGTGTAGCCGTTTTCCATCCAGTTTCCTTCCTCGCTTGCCTGTTTTATCCCTGCACAGGGTTGTCGCCTGAACCAGTCCAGTAAGCTGTGCGGCTAACCGGGCCGATTCTGCCTTGGTTTTCCAGAGCAGTTGCTGTCCTGCTTGACTGTCTTCATCATGGGTTATCACCGTATCCACTGTTGGTGTGGTGGTGACAGCCGATAACCCGCCTTCCTGACACTGACTCCAGCTTCCAAGTTCACCGGCCAGTAACTCTGTAATAGCTTCGGGCCAGTCAGAGTGGCTGGAGTCAAGCACCTTCCTGATATTGCTTTCCGTTGGTTTGTTGCTCTTTGACAGCGATGATTCAGTTTTAAACTCCCCTGAATCGTTGTCACTGTCTTGTTGTTTATCCTGTGTTTGTTGCTCTGGTGTATTTGCTGATTTCTCCTCAGTTCCCTGTGTAGAATTCGTTTTGTCCTCTTCGCAGGGCAGTGGTGCGGTTTTAACGTCTGATTCCTGGTGCACTGAGTTAGTTGACGGCGGTGACACGGTTTTATCATGGCCGTTATTCGTGTTGTCAGCCTTTTCGCTGTTTTGAAACAGGCTGATAATAGTGTCAGCCATACTTTGAGCAGCACGAGTACTGTCCAGATCGGGCACAGTTTTCAGGATTTGATTGAGTTCAGTCAGCAGTAATGGCGGGAAGGTTGCCTCCAAAGTGCGTTGAGCCTTCACTGCTTCCTGAGCCAGTGCTTTCTGATCCAAAACCCGGCTTCGCAGCGTTACCAACAAAGCGTCGTGCAACACTTTAGCGGGCGAATCTCTGACGTCAGGCGCACTGATCCGCTGTTCTGTCACCAAATGCCGAACCACTTCGGACAGAGTAAACGCAGTGCCGGGGTATTCCCGGCTCAGCGCACGTTCTATTCGGATGTCTTCCAGTAAATTGGTCAGTCGTTGTCTGAACGGTGAACCGCTGTCATCCAGATTGAAATCCGTATAACGGACATGCGCTGCTTCATGGGATAAGAAACCCCATGCTTTCACAGCCTGATCCTTGTTCTCAGGATCGAAGGCTGGCAGCACAATACGTTCACCATCGGTAAACGCCTGTTTGCCAGACACTTCGACCCGCACACCGAGTTTCCTGCCCAGTGCTGCACCCACAATGGGCAAAGCACGTTGTAATGTGGGAACCATGTCGTGTTCCTCCTTCTCTCTGTTAGCAAACATAAAAAAGAGACACGGCTCCCACTGCGGAAACCGTGTCCCGCCTTGGGAGTGATGGGCTGTTAAGCCCGTTGGTTCTGATTAATCAGAAATAAAAAGTGCCTGTCTCCGGTTTATCCTCTGCCGGAATGACAGTTGTTTGATCTTCAACAGGGTTCTCCTGAAACACTTTTTTCAGCACCGTTTCCTGCACTATTTCCTGTACCGTTTCCGGTGTTTCCTCTGCATCTTCTGTTTTCACAGGTTGATCCTGAATCGGTATCGCTACCGGCTCATTCACTACCGCCAAACTTTCTGCACACCGCTGCATCTGTTCTGGCGAACAAAGCAACAGCACTCGCTCCATCAGTTGGGTTAATGCTTCACCTTCAAGGGAGCCTTGCCTGGGTATCTGCATTAATCCTGCATCCAGTCGTTGCACGACAGGGGCAATGCCTTTGTCCACAAACGCCAGAGAGTGCAGCTTGTCCCGAAGCCGAATCATCGGTTTCAGGGCTTTGCAGCTGACTTTCTGTTTGCCTGCAAAGGTCTGCTCAAACAGCACTTGTGCATCACGGCTGATCTCGTCCCTGAGGGTATGGCCTAACTGGCTCACTTGGTGTGTTAGAGTCTCCGGTTTGGGTGACTGCGTGACTTTGTAGATGGTGTAGCCAAAGGCAAACCGCTGGCTTACCTGCTGGACTTCCGATCAGCCACCGTCAACAGAGACAGCATTTGCTCCCGTGTAGGAACATTGCCGTTTTGTTGCCGGAAAGCCGTTTGTGCCAGAGTATTCAGCAGTTCATCTTCACGAAAGCCATAGCGTTCCGCAAAACGAGCCACCAAATCATTGGCACCGTCAGGGTTAGACTGATGATGAGTCATGGAAGTTCTCTCTTGATGCTCTTTAAAAGAACAAGGCAGAACTTCACTGCGCATGGCAGATTCGCTCTGCCATGCAGATGACGTGTATTTACAAAACAGTAAACACACAGGTTGGATGACTGTTGCTGTCATCAAGTGACAGGAACAACAGTCCGTTCGTTTCGTCCTGAAAGGTCAGGTGATCCTTTTTTCACAGTATCCTTCATAAAGAAAAAACACTGTTTAAACAGCCGAAGCTGATATTCCATCCGGTATTGCCATTTCAGACTCTACCTTCAGGTTGCCGCCCGGTTGCCTCGTTCTTCCCGAGGCACCTCCACAGGGTTACGCAAGTCATGTCTTCCGGGTTTGCTAACTTAGCTGACCGCTGTGCGAAGCTCAAGCGTTCGACGGGGTACGTCTACTGGCTTAGGAGATTTTATCTGCTGTACAGAACCTATTTAGTGCCGTGTCAGGATCACGGTGAGAAGCCGCAGTAGTGTTATTGGAACACCGACAAACAATACTGGTCGTATAAGTAGTCAGACAAATGAAATCATATATTCCTGACCGAACATATCAAAAACACGTTTTAGCTCTTTCTGGAATTCATCAAAGCTCATAATCTTCATAATGTTTAGCCATTCATACTTCACCTTGCCCCACAAAATCTCAATCAGGTTCAACTCAGGAGAGTAGGTGGGCAGGTAGCAAACAATCAACTTCTTTTCGATCATCCAGTCATACAGCTTTTCCCTGAACTTTTTGCAAGTGTGAATGCTGGCATTATCAACTACGACCAGAGTGTAGCGGTCGCCAGTGCTGTATTTCTGGTCTTGCATCTGTTCGGCAAAATCTTCAAACACTCGGATGACTTCATCGCCAGTCACAGCACCGCAAACAGGGTAGTAAAACAGGTCATTATCGCGATTCATGAACCCCAGAACATTTATACGCTGGCTGCTGACTGAGGGAATTCTCAACTGCTCTCCTTTTGGCTGCCAGGCATAAGGAACGCAGGGTTGCTGGGAGAAACCTGATTCATCAAAATAAAACAGATTTATAAGACCTTTCCGCTCAGCTTCCTGAGCATTCGTCAGCGCTTGATGACAGCGTTCAAAGGCCGCCTGATCACGCTTGTGCTGACAGGATTTGCGTACGCGTTTGTATACCAAGCCGATTTTTTTTGGCTACTCGCTTCAGAGTTTTTAAGGAGGCAGGTTTACCCGTTTCCTCTTCAATTTTTGCTTGTGCATAAGAAATACGTCGTGGCTCTTCTGCAATTAGCTCTGCAAGACGTTCTGTTTCCTGATCATTGTAGATCGTCGGTTTGCCACCTCCATGATTCTTATATAGACCACGTATACCCAGGAACTCCCAGTCATCAACCCAGTGAGATATCGTCTGATATTGAACATCTAAAACATCAGCTATCTGGTTCAGAGAGTATCCTTTCGAACTGAGAAATATCGCATGGGCCCGTTCTCGTACGCAAGGCAGAGGCCCGTTGCGTATGGCGTACTTTAAGGTATCAATAATGGCACTATTAGTGATGGGGGTGACAGTCTTCTTCATTGTGGCAAGCTCAGGACGACGGCAGCATTGGAAATATAGCACCCCATAAAGCCGTACTGTCGTACGCGGTAGAGGTGTTCAATATGTGAAAGCTGTTGTCCGGCTACTTATTGTTTTTTGATTGGATATAGCAGCATAACGCTTGGTTCAGATTCTGCGCCGACGGCGCAGTCAGCTGGAACCATTTGGTACGCCCGACATGGGCATGAACTAATGGGGTGAAAGTCCCCTGTGGGTAAACCAGCATCGGATCTGGTACGGAGTAAGGGGTTTCGCTTGAAACCTCCTTATGTAAGTCCACCGATGATAACCACTAGCTTAAGGCAAGTGCAGCCTCGTGAGGGTCTGTGCGGAGGAAGTCTGACCGCAAAGGTACGAGCCGACGAACAGAAATCGCATACAAGGCCGAGTCCCGTGGGCGAGTGAGCCAAGTAGCGCAAAGCCCTCTGGCTTGAGGGATACGGTAAATGCGGCGGTTGTGTACTGAAAGTTCATGTTCTTATTCGGGGAGGTCTGCCCAACTGGCGACCGTGAAGCATATCCAGTTTGACCACTGGTTCAACAGGTCTGGCACTCCGGCTTCATCAACCGGAATGAGCGAACTCGATGAAACACGGTAGCGCACTATGTACGGGACAAAACATTTAGAAGCATCTGGAAAGTAACGTGGTCGTTCTTTGCGCACCCGTTTTTTAGAACCCGTCGAAGCATATCCAGCCCCAACCTGAAGAGGCTCTTGGCTGGCCTGTAATGCCTGTTGAGCGGCAGTTGATCAGCCTCACCGTAATGCCAGTGCCCTGTCAGAAGGCACCATGTAAAAGCGATAGCAAGAAGCCCCATCAACTTGTCCATACGATCTTGCTTCGTCATATGGGTCGATTCCATGTCAAAGCCACGGCTTTTCAAGCAGCCAAACAGTGTTTCAATATCCCAGCGCTTATAATAGTCGCTAATCATGCTGTCCGGTTTTTCTGTGGCTACAACAATA